>JAOTOM010005179.1:0-280000 GCA_034440615.1 Ashinkailepas kermadecensis
CTGGGGTTCAAGAAAATCACGACGGAGGCCACAAACGGTCGGGCCGGGCCCTGAAAGTCACGCTGAGTCTGGGTTACCAAGAATTCTCTCCTGGTCCCTGCAAATCACGCTAGGGGCATGACAGGTCGCACCGGGGCTCCAAAAGCTTCATTGGGATCACCCAACAAATGAAGCCGGGGAAACGAAAACAGTCCCGATATGGAAAATCACTCTGGGGTCCTAAATAATTTCCTCCAAAAGCCCACAAAACGTGTTGGGCTCCCCAAAAACGTGTCCAAGCCACCAATATCTGCGCTAGGGATCCTAACAAGTGACCACAAGGCCCCCTAAATCGTACCTCCCTTACAATACCCCAAAGCTGGTCAAGTGCTGGGTATAGCAACACATTTTGATGAAAACGATTCAAATATTGCCACAACGTAGGAAAATACCGAACTCAACGAAGAAACAGTGTCAAAAAGACGAGGACAAACTTGATGCATTCAGCTTAGACCATATCCCGATGGAAAAACGAACACAGATTAAAGAAGCACTGCAAGAAAACCTGGATGTTTTTGTTCATAAAGACATCGAATTAACAATGACTAACGTAACTGAAATGAGAATCAACACTAGAATCATCAACCCGTCAGGCAAAACCGTATCGATTACCGTTAGTAAACGACAGATTCTCGGCGAACAAATTAAAGAAATGCTAGACGCCGATATCATCAGACGTAGTAATTCACCTTGGCTCTCCTCTCTGTACTGATAGTTCCCAAGAGTATGGTACCACCTGAGTGGTTATTGATTCAGTGGTTATTGATTATTCAAGTCAACGCCGTTACAATCATACCAGCACCAAACATACCAGCCACAGAAGATACTTCTCTACTCACTTGGTTCCTCAAAATTCAGAAGTTGCCTGATTTAAAAGCAGGTTTCTGGGCAAGTACCATAAAAGAGGACAAAGGACAAGGACAAAGAAAAGACAGCTTTTGGTACTGATGCAGGCTTATTTGAATCCAACTGACTGCCGTTTGGACTTGCAGGCTCCCAAGTGTGTTTCAAAAATTTGAATGAATGCGGTATTAGGGAGACTGTTCGATCATTCGCTCTGGCATTTATAGATGACATTGTAGTGTTCAGTACTACTTTTGAGAACATGTCTAAACATTTCCGAAACTGTTTTGATCGATTACAAGGCCAACCTCAAACTGAAAATCACAAAATGCGAGTTCTTAAGACAGGAAATGGCCCTTTAGGACACGTCATATCAGATCAAAAGGCTGTAGCAGAATCCCTACAAGGCAAAAGTAGTGAAAGAGATGAATATTCCGGAAAAACCGTCCGAGTAGCATGTGTAGTTTCCTGGGTACAGAACGTTATCGTAAATACATCCCAGAGACTTTAGCAAAATTGCTAAACCACCACAGCCCTGACAAAGAAGCATGGTAGAATTCCATTGGACTCAGAAGCTCAAAAGGCATTTGATGCCTGAAAGTAATTGTTGGTACAAGCCCGATCTTGGCATTTCCAGATATCAAATTGCCATTCAAATTGTATAGTGATAAACCGCAGTATGCTATCGGATGTATTAGTGCAAGATCAAGATGGGCAAGATAGAGTTATGCATAAATACGCGTTTCACACTGCTTGCTAGATGCTCAACAAAAATGGCCTACGATTGAACGAGAAGCATTTGTCATTATTTACAGTTTGCAGAACTCAGACCAATTGTGCTCGGCACTAGGCTGACAGTGTATACGGATCACAAACCACTGAAACACTTGTTCACAAGCGAAATGAAAAATCCACGTATCCAACGATGGGCTATCATACTTGGAGAGTATCTAGCAAAATTGAATATATTACAGGACCAAAAAATGTTTCAGCAGACATGTTATCACGGCTTCACGGTACTGATGTGACAGGAGATTTAGACGATAATGAACATTTGGATTGGCAGGGCGAAAGATAGATATCAACATAGTTGATAATGCCGTCCAAGATGTAGAAGAAGTTGAGATGTACGATGGACAAAACAAAGGCAGACCTAAATTATCAACATTTTGACAAAATGGATCTACAACGTGTCACAAGCAGACAATGAAATTGGACTTCATCGACAATTTGGACACGCAATTCAACATCATCGGATCAGTACTGTATTATAGAAGGGATATTACATCGCGCTGACCCGGGCAGACCAAACTCGGCCCCGAACTAGATTGCAAATTGTGCTGCCTTCCGCAAATCGCCAGATGGTCCTAGAAGGAATGCACGATGGTTTCTTTGGAGGACATTTAGGAATAGAAAGACGATTGAAAAATTCAAAAGTCGTATTATTGGTCAACCATGTTGAAGGATATCAAGGAGTACGTCCTTACGTGTGAAACATGCAATCGTCGTAAATTGAAGAAGGACAGACGTCCTCTTCGTGATGCCGATGCCAAACTTCCAATGGAAATTGTTGGTATCGATACATGTGGACCCTTCCCCGCATGTCGGAACAGGGAAACGTGTACGTGTAACGATAGTTCATCACTTTAGTGGACGGTCGGAAGCATATTCCATACCAGATAAGTCTGCGGAAACAATCGCAAGGATCATTCTAAAAAGGAATTCATCCTCGTCATGGGTGTCCTCGGTTGATCATCAGCGATCAAGGGACAGAATATTATAATGAACCTTTGCATATCGTAATGAAGGAAATGGGAAAAGTCAAGGATACACATCACAATTAAAACGCACAATCGAATGGAAAACAGAACGCTTTCATAGAATCATGAATGACATGATCGCCAAGAAAGTGAGCGAAAATCAGTCTCAATGGGACTAAATTTTGAACTCTGTTTGGCAGCACATCGAATGAGCAAACAGGAATCAACAAATTATTCTTCATTCTTTCGTGAAAAGATGGTCGATCCTCACTTGGCAGTGAGAATGGGTGCTCAAATTACGCGATCATTATACTGCGGAGGATTATGCCCGTGATGTTTGAAAATCTTCACACCGCGTATCAACACGTGTCACTCAAAAATTTATGCGATTCTGCGTGAACGTAACAAACAATTGTTGCAATAAAAAAGTACAAGAATCCTCTTTCATCCCAGGCGATGCTGTTTATTATCATGACCCCCGATCAGGCCTGGTGATTCTCAAAAGTTTACATTGCATTCGAAACCGTACTTTCGCGTCCTTGAAAGAAGAACAAGGAGAACTATTTGATCAAAAACATGATCAATGGCAAAACCAAGATTGTAGTACCGGAAAATTTGAAACATTATTACCAACGATGTCTGAATAGAACATATGATTCTCTTAGTCGGCCAGTCCAAGCAAGACAAGGAAGAGAAAGAAGTTGAAACTACCTGGCATCAGCCACTGCGGGCCGCGAGACTCTCTTTTGGTGATCGACTACGATACTCAGAGGCGCCGGAGTCATGGCGCATTCCGGTGGTGCCACAAATTGAACAGCAGACGCTGTCGCAGCCAAGCGAGGGAGGTCGATATATCTCGTCCCTCTTGCACGCACAGGACGTTGTCAATGAAGAAAGCAAGGACAAGAATGCTTTAGACCCTTCAATAGTAAGCCCGCCAACCGTTCCTGTGACATTCCTTGCCGTCGTCGGACTACAGGATTAGCGGAAAGCGATGCCTTACACCCCCGACTCACCGATATGACCTTCGTCCCAGATGGCGCCACGATGAAGGATCCGAACCCTGAGGCGCAGGTTGCTAGAAAGTCCGAACCCAGATAGACGCCGCAGGTTGCTAGAAAAACGTCCGTCATCCCTAGATGTCGACGAGAGTACCATTGACGCAAGACCACGTGTCCACGACGACCGATGTTCCTTCTCCCGAAATGGAACATCTCGCACGTTGCCGCTGCTCAGACACCATGTGACTTCCTGACAGATCGTAATAACGGTCACAATCAGTCAAACTGGATACCATTGGTCCAACGTGTTGTCCTGTCGGTGCTTGATCTACTACCGCCTTTTGGCGCATGTAAATCAACTCTACTTACGTTTCAGAACATGATGTACTCAAGGAGGTCTGATGTTTCATGTTTGGCTCTTCCTGTCTCCTATCTCCTGCGACCTCAGGAATACCACGGTGGATATCCATATGGAATTACCATCCTGCCAAAGTCGAGGATTCGCCCTGCCTCGCTTTCCCTTCCTCTTCTGCCCCACCTCCTATACTCGAGTCGGATCTGGAGCCAACAATGTCTCATGTTCCTGAGGGGTCATCCGCCGTCTCATCATTGTCCCCTACGTCTCTGGCTATGTTGACAGAACGAGGCGCCATGTCGCCGATCGCGGAGGAGCCGATGCCGTTACGAGGCACCGATCCACCGGCCGTGGAAATGACGCTCCTACATGGCGCCTTCCACGCTCCTCACTGAGTCGCCGAGGCCATCGGGTGAGGCCTGCTACCGAACGTCTCTGGCTTTGGTGCCAGATGAGGCGCCATGCCACCGATCGCGGAGGAGCTGATGCCGTTACGAGGCACCGATCCACCGGCTGTGGACAGGACGCTCTTCCAAGGCGTCCATCCACTACTCCCCTACTGAATCGCCGAGGCCACCGGCGTGAGGCCTGCTCCCCACTGGATCGCCGAGGCCACCGTCAGGGTGTGAGGCCTGCTTTGCGTATATCGACCTATCGTAGTTGTCCCTGTCACAGCGACCACTCGATTGTTGCCGCGCGGCCTTCACGTATGGTCGTCGCGTCGTGTGTGTTAGTTCGTGTTTGTGTCTTATCGCGCATTGTGTAGTGTCCCGTGTCGGATTTCGTGTGTGTTCGTTTGTGTAGCTCGTTTGTGTCTTATAGCACATTGTGTATTGTCGCGTGTAGGATTTAGTGTCGTGTGTAGGTTTACCGTCGCGTTGCGTGGTTTGGCGTTGTTTTGTGCTCTCGCCTCTCGATGGCCAGCTGCGCCTGGTTCCATCTCGCATATGCCCTGTTTTTTCGCCCTTCGCCTCTTCTTAGGCTCCGGTCGCCGCATATTGGTCCCCCCATATACCCTCTTTATAAGGGGGGGGAGGTATGTAATGGTTCGTCAGGCCATGTCGTGTCACACCGCGCGACTCTTACTCCGGCAAAACTGCCGCGACTGTGACTCCAGCCCAACGCTTCTTGGTGGTTTGCAGCCTTTGCAGCCTATTGGCCGTTAATTATTGCCCAGTCACATAAATCTCTAAATCTCGCGCACGCAATCACTTGCATCTCCGTTATTTATGGAACTGTTTAGATACTTTGTCGCATCGCCTGCAAACCAGAAATGCTTCTGTTCTGCAAGCTCTGCGTTTGGCCGTCATTGCCAATTATGGTCAATGATGTATTGTCTCCCGCACGCTTGTTCGAAATTCGTTAGATGGACCAATAGGCCATTATCGACGCCGCACGAGCAGCAGAATTCACCATCTCAGCTACGCAGCGTTCCGCAATCGGCGCAAGCCGATATATAGAGGGCCCACGTTGAACAGAGGTTAGGTGCTTTGAGAGGGCAAGCTGCGAACACCTCCGGGAGCGAGTCGTCTTGCACTCGCTCGTGACGATAGACTCTGAACGTAGTTGAGAAGTGTTGCGCTGTGTTGGAGTGACGAAAGCCTTACCGCGTTCTTCTGAGTCGAGCCGACACGCATCAATAGCGCATCACAAGACCTGTGTGAGCCGTATTCGCATCACTAGACCATCAGAGAGGCGCAAGGTGTATTGTTTGCTTGACTCATTTGAATGGATTATGAACACACTCTACCGTCTGGCCATCATTGAGCGGAGGCGAACCACTGACCTGGCCTCGCACGTCGTCGGTACGAGCTATAGAAAACGACTGGGTACCTGGACGACATCGGCACAGCACCTATATTCACAGGCAGGAAGTTGCCGACGAGAGGAGACGTGGGGCTGTCCACAGGTGAATTAAGTGCTGTGCCGATGTCGTCCAGTGCCCAGTCGTTTTCTATGGCTCGTACCGACGACGTGCCTGAGGCCAGGTCAATGATTCGCCTCCACTCAATAGATGGGCCAGACGGTAGAATGTGTTTATAGTCCATTCAAATGAGTCAAACAAACAATACACCTTGCGCCTCTCTGATAGTCTAGTGGTGCAGATGCAACTCACACAGGTCTCGTGGTGGTTGCGCTATACTTGATAGCGTGTCAGCCGACTCAGAGGAACGCGGTAAAGACTTTCGTCACTTCAACACAGCACAACACAACACAACAACACGTTCAGAGTCTATCGTCACGAGAGCGAGTGCAAGACGACTCGCTCCCGGAGGTGTTCGCAGCTTGCCCTCCTAAGCTTACCTAACCTCTGTTCGACGTGGGCCCTCTATATATACGGCTTGCGCCGGTTGCAGGTACGCTGCGTAGCTGAGATAATTGAATTATGATGCTCGTGCAGCTTCTGATAATGGCCTATTGGTGCCATCTAGAATTTCGGGCGAGCGTGCTGGAGACAATACATAATTGACCATAATTGGCAATGACGGCCAAGAGGCCAGAGCTTGCGAACAGAAGCATTTCTGGTTTGTAGGCGATGCGACGAAGTATCTAAACAGTTCCATAAATAACGGAGGTGCGAGTGGTTGCGTGCGCGAGATTTATATATTTATGTGACTGGGCAATAATTGGCAATAACGGCCAATAGGCTGCAAAAGGCTGCAAAACAGAAGCGTTGGGCTGGGGAGTCGCAGTCGGCAGTTTTGCCGGAGTACAGAGTCGCGCGGCGTGACACGACATGGCCTGGCGAACCGTTACAACTGGGGCCAAAAAGTCGCGCCGGTGCCCCACAGGTCGCAGCTGGTTTCCCAAAAATCAATTTCTACCCGGAATGTCACCCTGTGGATACAAAAATTGCGTCAAGGATCCCCCCCCCCAAAAAAAAGAAGGCGTCGGGCGCAAAAAAAGAAACCCGTCGAGCACCGGAAAATTCAGAATTGGTCCCGAAAGAAAATTATCTGAAGGGCTTTTCTACTCTCGATGGTGCCATCAGCTAAAAAAAACTCGTTGAGGAGCCGCAATGGCGTACCAAAGAGAAAAATGTCCCCCATCCTGAAGTGGCAGGCTCCCAAGAATCGCACCGGGGTCATACAAAATCGCACTGGGGTCCCATAAATTCGCGTCGGAGGCCCCAGAATTCGCATAGGGGGCACTAAGTGAATACAGCGGACACCAAAAACTTACACCGGACCCGGAAAATTTGCATCGGGGTCAACCAAAATCATGCTGGGGCCTAGCTAAGTAGAACGCGCCCAGAGAACTCGCGTCGAGACTCCGCAAATATCGCGTTCGGGACCCGAAATTCCGTCGGTAATCCCAGCATTTCGGGTCGGGGGCATCACAAATTCACCTCTGCCAGCACAGCGTGCCCACAAAATCGCATCGGGACTCGATAAAAGCAAGCCGGTGCCCTCTAAAAATAAGGAGAGATTCCGAAAACTACATGTCCGAGTCAGGAAGATCTCCGGAGCTTCCAACATAGCCCTAGATGCCTTCAAAATTCGCGTGCGGCCCCGAAAAAAACGTACCGGAGCTCGAAAAATCGCTGCGGGACACAAAGGTATAGTGAGGGGTGCCTGAAATATCAGGCCGGGACTCGGACTTGAAAAATCCAGAAGAAGTCACGAAAAATTGCGTCGAACCCGGAAAACTGCTTCGGATCGCCTCCGCGCCCTGGCCCGGATAGTCGCACCGGGGCCCATACAAATTATACCGGAGCCACCAATATCGTGCTGGGGTCCCACAAATGTGTGATAAGAAGCCACAAATGAACAACGGGACCCTAAGAGCACAACGGGAGGCCAAAATGCACCGGGCCATCCAAAACGTACCGAGTTTCGCAAAAAACGGCAGGGCCGTAAAATATGTGCTGCAGCTCGAAATAAACACAACGGGAGCGCTAAATAAAAGCACAACGGAGGAAATCAAAGCACATCAGGGCCATGAGACCGTATGGGGCCTAATAAACAGGCTGGGCCCTCAAAAAGTGAATTGATCGTAAATAAGGAACAAAAAGACCGGGCACTAAATAAACACATCGGCGTCTTCGAAAACGAGCCGATACCTAAAAATATCGTCGGTGTGTACAAAAGCAACAAAACTGTAAAAAGACCCGCGTCTCAAACATGTGCCGGACCCCTAACAAAAATTGTCTGGAGCCCTAAAACACATCCATAGAAGAAGAAAAACGCAACGGGTAAAAAAACGAACACCTAGCTAGGGTCACGGATCGGTAGCCAATCTGAGAGCTTAATTAACCAAAGAGATGTGGTGCATCAAAGCTCAATGTGTCTTCGGATTTCTTAACCACGAGAAAATGTGGGAAGAAGAGAACTAATGCATCGAATTGAATTTATCGATTTTTTTTCCAGCGAGCCGCCATACCAGGCATTCCACATGTCAAATGTGGCACAAGACTATCATGTGACAGTAATTAGCAAAACGTGGGAGGCCTAGCAGAAACCGGAGAAGCGCACGTAGAGTGGCGAATGCGCCGACTGCGCAAGGCGGGTGTACACGTGCACGAACGTTGGCGTTTTGGCGGCACGGTATTATTAATTAGAATGCTTGATATTGGAAAATTTTAAATTTTTGATTGATTTGTTCAGGTGTAATTTCAGCAGTGTGAGGTGACTTTTCAAGGGATACCAAAAGAAAAACCTTGAAACAGGATGGGTTGAAATCCTGTGATTCAGAAATGATGGTGGTAGATTTGGTCCCCTCCACAGGACAGTTAATGTGGTCACTAATTATTATATAACACAAATAAAAAGAATCCCCTTTGAAAAATAGTGGACTTTTTATTGGGGGTAGGTGGGCCCCTTCCAAATCAGTTTTCCCCCCTCTCGCAAATCCTAGGTACGCCACTGCCATGGCATGACATAATTTGACCTGTTGATTTCTGTGATCCGCCGCAATGGACGGTGTGCTCCGCAGCCCCGGCCCGTTACAATGGACGGTGTACTCCACGGCCCTGATCCGCCACAGTGGACGGTGTGCTCCGCGGCCCCGGTCCGTTACAATGGACGGTGTACTCCACGGCCCTGATCTGCCACAGTAGACGGTTTGCTCCGCACCCTGATCCACCTCAGTGGATGATTTACTCCGCGGCCCTGGTCCGCCGCAGTGGACGCTATGCTTCGCAGCCCTAGTCCGTCATAGTAGGTGTGCTCCACCTGTGGTAAAGTGCTCAAGATTCACCTGAATTTTCAAAGTGAGGTTCTCATGTCAAGGTTTGAACGAAAATATCCTCTCCGTATTCCATCACTCAAAAATTGTCCTCTTCTCATCCAGGATTGCAAAGTATAAATCCAACCTTGGTAGACGGTGCGTACTCCACGGCCCTGGTGCGTACTCCACGGTCAGTCACGGTGTGGGAACGGTGTGGACGTGGACGTGTGAACGGTGTGGGATTAGTCACGGCTTTGCATCATCTTCCCGAGCAGCTTTGTGTGCATTAGTTGTCACTTGTTCCACATTCTACCGTTCACCTTACCATTAATAGGTAACAATGTCACCCATGTATTAATATTTTCCAATTTGTCACAGCCATTGAATCTGCTTGAGACACAGCTGCTCTTGTTGCACATTTCGATCGATGAATATTCATGCCATCAGAAAGGCAAATTCTGTCAGCAGCGAGACTGACCTTACCTCCACTAGGGCAATGATTACAGGTACTAACAGCAGCGCGGCCAGAAATCCTTTTGGGTGCAGCACCCTTGTGGCCTTATTCGTGTCCCTCGCACCTATATGAAGACTCCTTACGTTTGCCATGTGTTCCTACTGTCCGACATTTTGCACCTATTTATATTTGTTCTTCATATGTTTTATATTTGCTTCATATAATAAGTTCCGGTCACAGTCGGGTTATCTCGGATCATTGTTTGTTCACACAATGTCATGGTATATTGCTTCGGTGGCTCTAAAACCGACTTAAAATTTCAATTCACAAGGAACAGTGACATTCGGCATGAGACGACATTGCAGGCGCAATATCGCCAAGGCAGCTGACGCGCACCAAAACCCCAACTCCACACAAGACGGCAGTGTAGAATATGCATAATACTTGACCTGACCTAACGCCATTGACCGTGTCACATATTTGAAAGCCGAATGTCTATATCATTCTTTCTTTTGTTCATGTTCTGCACGAAAAGTGTTCCCCTTACTGCGATAAGAAGAGATAAGTTGACTTGACCTCAGTTTAGTAACCTTGACCTTGATTACAATTTTGGGAAAGCAGAGTTATTTGATTTGATGAAAGAACAGTATGATCTGGATTTGGTTTTGCTATGCTACAACTACTGCTAATGGTGGAATTTTGTAGATTTTGGAATATTATCCTCCTTGATCCGTCCCAAGTCAAGGTCAGGGGGAATTATAAATAAAATTGGTCAATGAGGTCAAGAACACAAATATGGTGGGGTCCAAGCACCACCAAAGGTATAGAAAACTCCGCACTTAACCTTTTGGAGGGAAAGGATTACAAGTACTAACAGGGTTGCAGTAAAAATGCTCCTGTTGCGACACACCTGGGGCGGGGACCATTCCAATTCCGCCGATTTGAAACTGTTTTGATTTCTGCCATTATTCCTACTTTCCAAAGTTTTGTACTTTTTCTTTCAGACTCTTGTAAAGAAACCATTCCAACCGACATATCCATTTCAAAACCGTCGGATGGCCCTTTTGGGAATCTCCTGGGCTGACCTTTTCGGACTCCTTGGTCGTGACCGGAGAGGCATGTACCCATTGTGTCCTACTCTTGCTCTTGGCTGCGCTATTGGGTACTGGCGGAGTGTTTAGACTGTTGTAAAACAAACAAATAGCAGGACGATTGCGCTGATCTGTCTGTGATCCGTTGTGCATCTTAGTTTGCTTGGTGTGGTGTGTGGTGACTGACTAGACACGGCGATCACAATGACTACATCAATGGACATGATTTATCGGAGGACATTGTTTTCGATTTCTATACTTTTGTGGAAGCTGTGCCCTTCCCCCACCTTGAACTCGCCCCACCAAAATGTTGGCTTCGCCCCTCCCTAGTGTTAGGCACCAAGGATCCCATCCTTCACCCATCGTCATCACAGTTCAGGCATGCTGTGTTCCGATGCCGGTGATGCCATGATCCGATGCCATGAAGGCCGGTGTGTTTTAGCCTGCATATGGGCGTGGAAATATTTCATTTAAGCCGGTGTGCGTTTGTTGGTGTGCGGAGTAAGGGGACGGTGACGGTGACGGTGACGATGACGATGACGATGACGATGACGATGACGATGACGATGACGATGACGATGACGATGACGATGACGATGACGATGACGATGACGATGACGATGACGATGACGATGACGATGACGATGACGATGACGATGACGATGACGATGACGATGACGATGACGATGACGATGACGATGACGATGGACCCTAGTCCACTGTATGACACTGTAGTCGCATGCTATGACTCAAAGTTTTTATGTTGATATGTACTGTGTACTGCTCTTCTGCTTATGTGACTTCACCTGTTACTGGACGATTTTGCCCGTTGGCGAGGATGCTGAATAAACATAAACTTACACATCGTCAAATAAAAAATCAGAATTATTTAGGTCCGAAAATATAGTGGGCGAAATCCGATGAGTTTTTTGGTTGGCGGGGGGGGTCTAGTACGTTCACACTTCGCCCCCCCCATCCCCAACCCCAATGTTTTTTCTCTAAAAAAATCGACACCCCTGACACAGACAGCCGCTCAGACTCCGTGGTGGTGCCCAGACTGCCCGTGCCAACAAGACATGCTTCCGGCAGACTCGCCTCTATTCCGATGACAGGTAGTGCGGCCCACAACACCACGCCAGAAGGCGGTGGAAACCTGAATGCAGCCCTAGTTTAACTTAGAACAAGCAGTCATCCCGCGAGTAATATCCAGATGCACAAAGACACAGGTGACGGAAGCGTTGGCAATTGTCATTGAAGCAGCCCTCGACCAACAGACACCAGATACATGGGCCAGACTTTTCGGAATTCCAGCTTATTGCTATAAGTGTACCGCCAAGGGAGGTAAATACGAGTGACAACTGTACAAGTGACTCTCTAACAATCAAAATCAAACGTCGAATATCAGGGTACATGGAGTCGGACAAATCAGGCCAGATCAGGGCCCGATATGGTTTTGTCACCCGGCCCTAGAAAGCGCCTCACTGCGAAGAGAGCACCGGCTGGCTCAGAAGTGCGCCTGCATTATCAAAACATCCAAAATCCCAGGATTCCTTTCTTGTCGAGAGAAGAGCATATGCAACCAATAATGGCCCACATATTACGAAAATTGGTGCCCGAATGGTCCAGGATTACGTCTGCACAAACAAGGTATACAGATGTTCAGAAAGGCGCCGGTAGTGGCGAGATAGCCCGATTGACCCGGACGGGTATATATTTCTTTTATCGATATTTTGCAGATTGTAACTGGGTGGATAAACTCGACCGGTTGAGTGGCTAGCTGGTTCGACTGGATGCACACTTGCTCACCCAGGTAGGTGACCTACCCGAGACCTTGCTCCTCCTTGGCGATGGTAGAGTCCATATCCTTGTTCAGAAAGTAGTGGATTTATTGTCACAAAGGGAGACACAACTCTCCACCGGAGCTCAGGACTCGATGACATGTTCTCCTCCGTGTTTGGCTCCTCTCCCCTTATCTTTTGAGAGCATAACATAAAAAGCCAGATGTGCATCCAGCGGCCAGGACACACACACACACACATACACACGAAGTGTGAAAGTAACTGGCTCAACCAGAGCGGAACTCTAACGCAACAAGCACCTCTGTGTCCATCGCATGCACACGAGTTGTGCAATGTAGCGTGTCGACTAATCGGGATCGTCCGCTCCGAACATTATGGCTGACCCAGGGCCGGACAACGGCCACCAGCTGCTCGGTATGTGACGGCCATCAGCTGCTCGGTATGTGACGGCCATCAGCTGCTCGGGTGTCGTTTGGCTACATATGTGACGCTTGAAGCGATGGTGATCGATATCGCTTTTTTACATCTACAAGCACCAAATTGACCAATTAGAGTGCAGCATTATTGTGAAAATAGCAAGAATAGCTTTCGTCGAACGCTTCGTGTATGGGTGAGTCGTGTATCTTGTAGGCTGGGTAGGCTATGCTAAGGGCCTTGGGTAGGTTGTGTTGTCGAAGGGCTATTATCGAGACGCTGCGTAGTTGGTGCCTACATATTGTGCATGGTGATTTTCGCCTCCCTGAAATTGGATTTTGTTTTGTGCCAGAATGCAGCCACCAGTCATACCTAGGTTCCAGCTGTTCTTCCCAAGTTGACCCATCCCTCGGGGAGGATAAACCATGTAATGCCCTGTAAACCACATACCAGGGTCAGCTCCCGGGGCCGTACAGCAAGTGCTTCCCCCGCCGCATTCCGTTCGAGAAGTGGCAACCGTCTAGGGCCAAATTGGTTGAAGTCTGACTAATTCTATTTTTATATTATGAACTAAAACAAACCGTAACCCCCGCTTCCGGGAGGCGTTTTCCTCCCGATCAAAATTTCTGAGTCCAAGCCACACGCGCGTCACCAGCGCGAGGGGAGGGCACAAGAGAAAAAAATGGAGACCTCTGGAGCTCCCCCTCCACACAACCACACACACAAACCCTAGATTGCTCAGATTTAGCATGGAAGTCGATAAAGATCGAATGATGGCCTTCTGACAGCCTTTACCCTTTGGGAGCAAGGGTGGCGGGATCTGGTTTGGTCATGAGGCAAGCACTCATTTTATACTCATTATTTAAGAGAGGAATACGTTGTGCTTGTGGCATCAGGCATGCATCGTCCATGCACCCACCATGTTTTGCGGCACGGCAACCGGGAACCTCTCCACCCCCCCCGCGGGATTCACTGACTTCAAATGGGAGTCACTATGGACCGCTCGATATAGCCCCTTTGAAAGCAGTTATGGCGCCCCGCCCTGTTGGCACTCTCCCCCACACATACGGGAAATCCCCGTAGTAATAATATTATTGGCATATCCACTATTCGCGCATGCATACAATCGCCGCATCATAAACATAGCTCTAAATGCCTCCACAAATTGGTTGTACGATCACTGTTGCATGCCGTGTGTATCAATGGACTAGAGCATGATAATAATATTTGTGTTTTACCGCCCGGTTCAAGGAAAATAAGAGCTAATTGCATGTATTTATTTCACGATCATATCAAGAAAGCACTTTTGAACAACAGTCAGGTAGTTCCCGGTCTCTAGCACCTTTTGTTTAGTTCAATTAATTGTGTAACACTGCATCTCGCGCATCCCGTGCTAAGGAAATGGGAGTTGTTCCAGGTCATTCGGTTTTACGCTTCGGGCGCTTCGGAGGCTAGTCAGCTGGCGTTGTTGTCCGGTCTGACTCGATAGGCCTTGGGCATGACCAGGACGTGACCAGGCAGTCACAGGGAGCCGGGATCAGACGGACGTGGTCAGGACGTGACCAGGCAGTCACAGGCAGCCGGGATCAGACGGACGTGGTCAGGACGTGACCAGGCAGTCACAGACAGCCAGGATCAGACGGACGTGGTCAGGACGTGGCCAGGCAGTCACAGGCAGCCGGGATCAGACGGACGTGACCAGGCAGTCACAGGCAGCCTGAATCAGACGGACGTGGTCAGGACGTGGCCAGGCAGTCACAGGCAGCCGGGATCAGACGGACGTGGTCAGGACGTGACCAGGCAGTCACAGGCAGCCGGGATCAGACGGACGTGGTCAGGACGCGACCAGGCAATCACAGGCAGCCGGGATCAGACGGACGTGGTCAGGACGTGACCAGGCAGTCACAGGCAGCCGGGATCAGACGGACGTGGTCAGGACGTGACTAGGCAGTCACAGGCAGCCGGGATCAGACGGACGTGGTCAGGACGTGACCAGGCAATCACAGGCAGCCGGGATCAGACGGACGTGGTCAGGACGTGACCAGGCAGTCACAGACAGCCGGGATCAGACGGACGTGGTCAGGACGTGGCCAGGCAGTCACAGGCAGCCGGGATCAGACGGACGTGGTCAGGACGTGACCAGGCAGTCACAGGCAGCCGGGATCAGACGGACGTGGTCAGGACGTGACCAGGCAGTCACAGGCAGCCTGGATCAGACGGACGTGGTCAGGACGTGACCAGGCATTCACAGGGAGCCGGGATCAGACGGACGTGGTCAGGACGTGACCAGGCAGTCACAGGCAGCCGGGATCAGACGGACGTGGCCAGGTGACCAGGCAGATGACCATCATACACCACATTCTCCTACATGGGAAATGCATGTGGCAGATGTTGTCTTAAACCACAATACATAACATAATGTGTGAGACTGCTGACAAGTTTGAGAAGCCGTTTGAGAAGTCCCGGCCGCACGCTACGTGGCAAAAAGTGTTTGGCATGGCTCGGCGCGATTAAAAGTCCAGCATAGCTACCAGCTGACTTACGTGGGGCTCATAAAACAGGTTGCGATACATGACAACTTTGGTCAGGAGTGGTTCCAGGAGCGAGTTTTTGGAGGCGTGCTTGGAAACTGCTCTCAGTTTTTGTCTCATTCTAACATGCTTGGCGTCTACTATTTGCATCTTCGAAAATATTCGGCCATTTTTTTACCCAACCTGACAGCCAATGTTGAATGGCTGCACGACATGTGAGATTGTAGTTCATATGCTTACCACAGGATCTCCTAGGGTGGGTAAGATAGGGGATAATAGATTGCTGCTGAAGTTCACGGAATCAGTGACATTGAGCAATTATTGAGCCACACACATCCACGTTATGAGGCATGTGTGGAAACGTAGGATAATTTCGAAAGCATATTTTCATCAAGGACGGCTCCAAGCGACCTTTTGGTAGGCGGATAAAGTAAGAACATTGTCTTCCTTCGTCAGATCCCTACAATTGATGTCAAATACTACGGAACAATTTGCTGCACCTATTGTAAGGCACATAGTACCTGAATGTGAGGACTTACATGCTTACGAGAAGCGGATGCAGAGTGGGCATGACGAGAGGCTAGGTTTGGTTCTGCTGGTACCACATATAATCATTGAAATTAAGGTTGTTAAGGCATATTTGAACACAACAAAGCTATTTCGCACACATTTGAGAACCTAAGAATTTGTTTTTTTCCTTTGAGGTGGCTTCAGGTGAAATGTTGGTGTGGCATACATGTACCAAAATGAGCCATTTTCTATTTATTCGCGCGCTTGTCATCGTAACTGATGACAAACGATGATAAATCGTCAATAACTGTTACAGAAAGTTCTGTGTGATTTGTTTTTGCTTCTCTGAACTTATTTTTGCTATTCATGGGCCAGGGACGGCTAAAAGGAGTCGGTTATTTCACTTCAGCCATGGCTCCAAAAACGCTCTCACATTTGTACCCCGTTTGGAGTTTAAATGAATGACATTGATTAGGACCTACTCTTTCGTGATCCATCACTAAATACATTCTGCGATACGACTACCCTTTTAAAACAACCTTTCTAAAATGTTCCTACTGGTGCAAAATGCCACGAATTGAAGGTCCTGCCCCGCACTATGAGAAACGAATGAAATAAGGGATTAAGCGGTGCTCGAACCCACTCTGAGGTAAAGTGCATACCGCCTAACGGTATTTACACGTGAAAAGGATAAACATGGGGATCAGAGGCAGGGGCGCACTCCGACATTCTGTCAGGGATATCGGGCACATAAAGTGCCATGGCTGCAACAACAGAAGGTCTCTACATTGGATGCTGAGACATTGGAACGTGAAGACCCCTAGGCCTAAAAAAGGACGAGAGGATTATGGAGGAATAAATGTTATCTGGAGGTCAGCCGAAGACCACCATGCCCATTCAGTGCAATAGGACAACCTATAGATAAGGAGACTATTCAACTAGAAGGGAGGTACCATCGATACAACGAGCGGTCCCTAGAACCAGAGGCTAAGCCAGGTATTTGCCGAGGAAGTGGGGGCTCATACGAGGGACCAAGCATACCCCCAAAGTTGTGAAGCTTTGCGAAATTTCTCCACTATGTTTTCAAGACGATTATAGTGTCTTTTTATTGTAAAAATGAACCCTTGCAACGGCTTCGTGCACGGCATATCCGTGCACGGCACAGCATAGTAACCGTGCAAATATCCTCCATACACACCCATCCTTTATGTTGTCGTAGGCATTTCGTCCTGCTTCAATTGAAGCCCTTGAGGACCCCTCCGGTTTTAATGAACCCACTCCATCTCCCAGGGAAGCAATGCTGTGCCAAACCGATCCTCAAATTTTCGGGACTCCTCTAGCTCCCATTCGGAACTCTCCAACTCTCAGGAGTCCTTCAAACTTCAGGAATCCTAACCATGACAGAGGCTATCCGACTCCTGTAGGAGCAATACATCTCGAATGAGCCATGCGGCTACTAGGGGCCCTCTGACTTCAATAAACAAGTCCAGCTTTAATGGGCGCCTTCAGCTTCAAAGCCCCTTCCAGCTTCTTCAAGGGCCCATCTAGCTGCCAGAAACCACTCCCGTTACCAGTTGGTCCTCTAACTCTCGGGGTTCCTCCAGCTCTCAGGAGTCCTCGAATTCCAAGTAATCAATCAAGTTCCCTAAATTCCCAGGGGCTTTTCAAGTCCCGGAAGCTCTAACCCTTCAAGGGACATCCAACTCATGTAGGGGTCATCGAGCCCCCACAGGCTCATTTAGCCAGAAAGGGTCTTTCGGCTTCAAGGAACCCTTCTACTTCACCAGAGGCCCCTCAAGCTACAAGGGGCCTGTTCAACTCCCGAGGGTTCCTCCTGTTCCCGGTCGGATCTCGAAAACTCCCGGACTCCTCCATCGAGCTCAGATGTAAACATCTCTGAGCGTAATACATGAGCTGCCAGGGCCTTTCGGCTTCGAGGGGCTCCTCCACCATCAAGAGGTCTTTCCAGCTTGAAGGGGCTCTACAGTTTTAATGGGCCCCTCCAGCTTCAACGTGTCTCCAACTCCCAGGGATCCCTCCTGCTCCCAGCCGGATCCTGAAAACTCTCTTGACTTCTTCATCGAGCTTACAGAGGCCATGCATTAGCTGCCAGGGCCTTCCAATTTCAAGGGTCACTCTAGCTTCAGGGAGCATCTCTAGCTCCCGAGGGTCCTGCTTCAGGGAGCATCTCTAGTTCCCGAGGGTCCTGCTTCAGGGAGCATCTCTAGCTCCCGAGGGTCCTGCTTCAAGGAGCATCTCTAGCTCCCGAGGGTCCTGCTTCAGGGAGCATCTCTAGCTCCCGAGGGTTCTGCTTCAGGGAGCATCTCTAGTTCCAGAGGGTCCTGCTTCCAACCGGACCACGAAAACTCCCGAAAAAACTCCATCGAGTTTAAAGGGGCTCATACCTACCTGAGCCACCCGCGCCCTCCAGCTTTAAGGTCCCTCCGTCTTCACGGAGCCCCTCTAGCTTCAAGGGGCCCTTCGACTTCAATGGCCCCTCCAGCTTCGAGGAACCATGTAGCTTCAAAGGACTCTGAACATGTAAATTTCCTCAGAAGGCTGAACGTCTAAGAATTCCTGATAATTTAGTGCACTGTCGAGTCTTCGATTTCTCGTGCTGTCAGCACGTCAGGAATAAATATAGCGATAAGTGACACGGGAGTGGATGGTCAAGCAGCTGAATAGGATGAATACATTATGCTAGTACACATTGGCTTACATGATTGACTAATGATTCTAGAAGGGGAAAAATCAGCGGGTAAGTGTGTGCCTTTGCCCAGGTAAATTCTTCCTTAGCTGCTTTGGAGACAATGTCTGATGAGGCACATATGGCAATTGTTGCTCAGCGTCATATAGAACGCTACGCACCGCTTCTGTTTTGATGCGTGGTAAGACGATGATGCCAGCCTGCCTCGCTTCACGATGGTGTGTCGCGTGTCAGACGCTTTATTGTCGATGGGTGTTCCTGACGCCCATCTAATGAGCATATCGTGACATGAGCACAATCTGTGCCAAAGGGTGAGTTCAGATGCGTTGGGTCATTCGAGCTCACTCGTCGCTCCTGAAATATGCTTAAAATTAATCTTCCCTCTAACTACTCGGATGCAAAAGTTGATAAGCTTCTGCACCCAATGCAGCATAGTCGGACTGCACGTGCCATGCACGGGCAGGCAATATCGTAAGATGGATATGACAGTCGCTTGTACAATGTGCTAGATGGAAGATTTAGGTAAGACATGTTTCGTGTGATCTTTCGCAGTTAGCACACCTGGGCATTTGTGAGTGATCAAATCGATGTAGGAATGACAATTCAAATGTCGATCGATGATAACGCTGAGGTCTTTTACCTCACGACTATCACGCACAATTGCACCGCAGAATCGAAGCTGACCAGGTGGAATGCCCTTGATCATAGCGGAACTAGCGAGTAGGAATAATGGGCATCGTTCGAGTTGTATTCGGGTTTTCCTCAACTTTGCTTGCAACTTCCCACAAAGCTATGCGATGCGTTAAGCATTTCATCCTCCGTAGCTGCTGTCATATAATGAATCTCCTGTTGTTCTGTTTTTTTTTCTATTTTAGTTGGTAGCTGTGTATCGGCCGGTGGTAACAGATTTAGGCCGGTATATCGGCCGGTGGCACGGTGGTAACAGATTCAGGGACGTATAAAATAAGCTCGTTCGTAAATCTCATATAAAGGACACAGCTGAAGGAACCGCTCTGATACATTGATAGGCATTATTTGGCTTGGCCTGCAATCGCATTAGGCGGCCATCGCTACAACGTACTTATACCTGTTGAGTGCGCCCGGCCAAACAGTGTGCAAACTGGTCCATGTTCACAGTGTACAAGGAAAGCTTCTCACGCAGCTGTGAATGTGGTACATTAAAACAGCGAGGGAAGTCCAGCAATACGAGCAGTGGCACTTCAGCATTGACCATCAAGTATGCTGATTTCTCTAAAGGTGTGAAAAATTATGGCTTCAACACGTTGATCCCATAATTTGAACAAATTGGAGTCCATCGGTACCAATATTGTGAAATGTTGATTTTGTCTAGGGGTCGCACACGAAGCCTAAGCATTTCTGTTTTATAATTATACATATTTTGGCATCTCAAGAACTAATTAAGATAACTATGTCAACTTGCAACTCATGAATCCGCTCGACAGGAAATGCAGTTTACAATCGAAATTAAGTGAGACACGACCCATAGTTTGAAAGTTATGTTCGTCTTAAGTCTATATATGCGTCTCTCAGCCTATAGGCATTGGTGTACTTTTCGACCCTTTAACAAAGTTCACAAGTCATAACTAAGCGTGCATGAAAAGTTAATCTTACATGGACTATACGGTTACTCGGTGTTGTGAACTCATATAGAGTGGCGAAAGAAATGTACTATGAACCCTATTGCCAAGTTGGAACTTTGCATAAGCATAGCAAATTGGGCGCGGTTTTCGGTTAGCGTTGTCATTTAACGCACTGCATACCTATACCATACCATATCTACACCATACCATACCTACACCATACCATACCTACACCATACCATACCTACACCATACCATACCTACACCATACCATACCTACACCATACCATACCTACACCATACCATACCTACACCATACCATACCTACACCATACCATACCTACACCATACCATACCTACACCATACCATACCTACACCATATCATACCTACACCATACCATACCTACACCATACCATACCTACACCATACCATACCTACACCATACCATACCGACACCATACCATACCTACACCATATCATACCTACACCATACCATACCTACACCATACCATACCTACAGTGCACTGTAGGTATGGTAATACTTACATTTACTAATGCACGTAAATGTATAATATATGCATAGTTCATGTTCCGGTTGATGTCAGCTAACGAAGTTCATGTCAGCTAACGAAGTTGACTACATCACAGTTTTTCATTAATTCATCCGCCATTCATTCTACAACATATTGAGCTTCTTCACAGTACCATCGTGTCATAGTCTTGATGAGCCATGCCTGAGAAACGGGGACGAGTGGTCTAGGGGTAAGATGCTCGTCTCACAATCGAAAGGTTGTGGGTTCGAGTCTCACCTGTCGCTACTCTTCGCCCGCGACCAATCGGCGTGAGAGATTGCCGACGCTACATGACTCAACGGTCGACGTGTCGTAAAACCAATAACCAACCAACCAACCATGCCTGAGAAACATGAAACATTCTGTGCAGTCGCTAATGCTGCTTCCGTCTTGCTGATTGCTTTAGTGTCGTGCTGGGTCGCGGTAGCCCAGTTCGACTCTGGATCGTAAGATCGTGGATTCGAATCCCGCAACCGCCAGGATTACCGAGTCCACCTGCGACCATTCAGCGTGAGAGATTGGCTACGCTATGTGTCCACAGAGTCCAGTCAGAGTCCACCTGCGGCTATTCAGCGTGAGAGATTGGTGACGCTATGTGTCCACAGAGTCCAGTCAGAGTCCACCTGCGACCACTCAGCGTGAGAGATTGGCTACGCTATGTGTCCACAGAGTCCAGTCAGAGTCCACCTGCGGCTATTCAGCGTGAGAGATTGGTGACGCTATGTGTCCACAGAGTCCAGTCAGAGTCCACCTGCGATCATTCAGCATGAGAGGTTGGTGACGCTATGTGACCCACCGGCGCGACAGATTGGTGACGCTATGTGACCCAGCAGTCGAATGAGTCGTAAAAGAACCAAGGGTTCTTATTCTTCATGTGCACGTGCTTGTATGGAGGCGGAACGTTTTGGGACACAAATTGCAAAATGCAAATTGCAAATTACAAACACCAAAATTGCAAGTTCGCAAACCAAATTGCTACATAATAACCATTCAGGGCGTCCTAGATGATGCTTGGAATGCTTGATGGTCCACATGATGGAACGCTTGATGGAATACCATGGTAGCTGGCCCTACCACTTTTGAGACATTTAAATTTAATAAAAGGCAGCATGCACACATTTGAATATGTGAAAAGTTCCTGCGATCCATAACTAAATAAAAGTTGCACACACCACATGGTAGCGCTTCATTTTTTAAGTCATACACACTTGGACATGACCTTACAACAACGCAACTAATTAAGGAGTTGATGTAATGCAACAGATGTATGGATATTCACACCTTATATTATGTGATGAAAAGACTATAAAGCAGATGATGTTCCAACTAGTACCAAAATACATTTATACTAGAGTTTCACTGTGGTTCTTTTATTGTTAACATATTTAACATCGATTTCATTAATATTGTCTACAGTAGAAAATTATAGAGGCTGAAGGCAGTAATGTACCACAGTCAAGGTAAGACGTACAATTTGCAAGTGCAAGTTCCTTGCGTTGATATTACATAGCCATGTATTATATATGGCCTTACTCCTAGCAGCCATACACTTCAATATTTACATGTATTTTGATCATTGAAGCATACAATTACTGTCACGATACATACATTGCGTGACTGTAGTATCAAATGTAACGTAAGAAATTTCACATTTCAATGGATTTTGACAGTTTGGCACAGCACACAAATATCCAATATTTGTGTGCTCAGCCATGCAAGTGCTCAGCCATGGTACTTTGCGAAATCCCTGGGTGCGCCCTTGCTGTTGACCTTGGCCCCCCACCTTTTCAGACGTTCCTACGCCTATGTCTTTGCTGCAGTGCGAAGAGATTTTCCTACTTTCTGTGAGAATTTCCATTTTTCTGTACTTCTGGCCTGCTAAGGGACGGGCACGTGCCCCCTGGTTCGTCCCGCATACCCCTGTGTACACTCTATACCTTATATCAATCAAACAAGTCAACTAGTTCAGATGCGCCGGCTGCCGCCGGCTTACTGAACTATGCTGCTCGCTTCGCGAGCTTGTTACCCTAACTTAAAAAAATATTAATTAAAAAAACAGCTATTAAAAAAAAATGAAGTAAAATAAATAGATTTTAAGGTACATTTTTTTTTTTTTAATAATTAAATAAGTAAAAATAAATCAGGTTACCAAAAATAGCAGCAGCAATCGTGGATGCCCCGAACCATACTGAACCACAGTGAAATGGAAAATTTTAGCGCCCGGGATTCGATCGTCCGACCTGGCGATAACAAAAAGTGCGGCGTTCTACCAGTTCGTCACAGCGGCCGTTAGCGGCGGCGCCGAGAAAGCCGACCAGAACCAACTGCGGCCGCGGGGCGCAAAGTCGCCCACGGGAAAGTGACACTTTGGGCCACTTTGCATGGCGGAAAGTGGGAATTGTTGGTGTGCTCGACCAGGACAACGGCATTGGCGACGCTGACGTCGAATGTGAATGTGATGGATTCACCTGCAAGTGATGTTAAAATGGCAATTTGAAAGTCGTTTTTGTCGCATCGAGCCGAAACTGCGGCCACGTGTCGGCTTCCCGCTGTGGGAGAATCCCTAGAGGGATTCTCTAATATTGCAATGGCGTGGACCCTGGTGACTTCGAGCCACGGGGTGGGGGTGTAGGGCGCCTCGAATTGGCACGGCCTGAGCGGACGGGTTTAAAACGCGAATTTCCCCATGTTGAGACGCAATTTTACGCGGAAAAATGCCACTTTGCAATGGTGCCGGGCATCGGCGATGGCGGCCAAAGTATTTGGGTTGGCGAAAATTGCGCGACACCGTGGGCATGGCGAGAGACGCAGCTACGAGTGCTACGCGCATCTTGTGTTGGAAATCTGCACTGTTGGAAATCTGCACTGGTTAGTGGCGTGGGAATCGGGGCCGATTCGCCACGTGTGCGAGTTCACCGACTGTGCAGCGATTGACGGGTGCACTTTGCACGGCTCGTGACACGTGTCAATCGGGCAAAGGTGGTCGGTACCTGGGGAGTGGTCATGGAAGCATTGCCGCTATAAAGAGTTTAATATTTTGGCCGTGGGAGAGGGGACCGTGAAAAAGGGGGTAAAAAATCCACTTTGCCGTTAATTCGCGCTACGTGTACACGTGCCACGGGGGTGGTGAATTTTTGCACCCTACGTGTAGCGCACGAACGGGGCTACGCGGTGGCGTTGGTTTCGTGTCGCTGGATCCGTTGGCGGCCGAGCAGCGCGTCGGCGATTTGCCGTTCGCGTGGGAGAAAAAACACAAAATTGCCACGTTGAGCCAATGGCACGTGTATACGTGGCAAACGTGCTCGCTACACGTGTGGGCACGTTCTGACCCCGCCCAGTGCAAGCGGCCCCACGGACGCGTCGATCGGTGTCAAATTCGACAAAAAACTCGTCTCGGTGCGCACGCAGTGTGTACCCGGCCGAATTCCTTATAGTAATAATACCTGTAGGCCGAAACGGCCCTATGGGAAAGCAATTTTAGGATAGGCATCCGATATTGCCCAAATCCCCCGAACACCCTTGGACCCTTAACATTGTGTAATATGCTATGCCACAGCTCCTTCCCGCTACATGATTACATTACTTGCGGATGACTCCCAGGTAGGTATATAGGCTTTAATAATTTTATTCAGGGGGGGCACTTGTTTGTAGGGGCGCCACTTCCCGTTCTGCAGGAGCCCCTTTCCTAGTTTGATGGGCGCTATCGGCTGCAAAATTATCGTTGAGTGGGAGGGGAAGGAAAGCGTACTCGAGCGTCCAAGAGGTGCGCCTCATCTCCATGAGGGGGAGGGGAGAATGGACATGCCTCCAGTTGTCCCTTCCCGGGATCCGCCAGTGATAAGCAGGTAGGTAATTGAAACATCTTTTGTTTCCAAAGTGATCAATCTATGCTATCAGGGGCAGATTGGCTGATAAATTCGCAATATATATATATATATATATATATATATATATATATATATATATATATATATATATATATATATATATATATATATATATATATATATATATATATATATATATATATATATATATATATATATATATGTATATATATATATATATATATATATATGTATATATATATAACGAAAAAGTTATGAGGAGCCCAACATTTGCCCGGGGTAACACAAAGGTCACATTGGTGGCCTATGAAGGTGAAACGGTTCGATGTGCTGTCGAACGGCTGTGGGAATGTGCCAGGGAAGGTATTTGCGACGTGCTGTGCGTTTTTCATTGGATTCCGAGGGTAGCGCCAAAAATCAAATCCGCGTTGGATGCGAAAGCGAATACGTCGCTGTTACCCAATAGGTCTCCCAATGAAGGTCAGCTTTGCCTTCGTATTTTAGACGCTTATTTTCAGTTTTGTGGGGTTCGGCACTTCGGCCTGCTCAGGCCATTTCGTGCCGTGAGTAGAATGGATGAAAATGTATGTTATGACAGTCAGTTTATAACTCTTGAAGTAAGTTGGTTTTTCGGAGAAAAGTGAAAAGTAGATTGATGAGGAAAGGGTGTGTATCTCCTAATAGTGTGGGTAGAGAAAAGGGGATGTTATGTGTACGGCAGTAGTTGGTAAGTGTTTTTCGATGTTCATGGTATTTTTGACAGTGTAGGAGAATGCGTGAAACGGTAAGATGAGTGTTGCATGATGGGCATGAAGGTCGTGGTGATGCAGTGTAAATATATCGACCGGTGAGAAAAGTGTGACCTATGCGGAGCCGTGATATAACTTTTTCTTCTTGTCTGTTTTTTTTGGTATGATGTGGTCCAGTTTTCGATGACAGGTTTGATGAGACGTAATTGTGTGTGGTTTGTGGTTTCAGTCCATTGTTGGTTCCAAAAATGTCGAATGTTTTGTCGTATTGTTGATTTTATGGCGTCAAAATGTGATGGGATTTCTGTGATGTGTGGTAATTGTAATGATTGTTTGGCGAAATGATCTGCTTTCTCGTTTCCTGGGATGCCACAGTGGCTGGGCACCCACAGGAAACGGACCTTCATGCCCATCAGATGAAGTGTTTCAAGTGTGTTATAAATTGAAATATGGCAATGGTGCGAAAAGGAAAGTGAAGAAAGAGATTGAAGAACAGATTTTGAGTCGGAACAAATGATGACATGGCGCATGGGGTGACAAATTGAACGGTTGCGGACATAGCGAAGGGCAGTGAGCATGGCGTGTAATTCGGCGATGAAAATGTAGGTCCCGTTTAGCAAGCGATGTTGTTGTGTGTATGTACCGGAAACAATGGCATTTCCTGTGCAATTTGCGTCTTTGGATCCGTCGGTGAAAACAAAAGGAACATGGTGATAACGAGAACGAAACTGGTGGAATTTTTGTTTGGCGTATTCTGGACAAAGCTGTGATTTTGGAGTGGTGGTGAGATAGAAAATATGTCTCTCGGCCATCTGCCACGGTGGTGTAGTTCGTGAAGAAAGAGCTGTAATATGTGGAATGTTGTATTGGAGTTGTGTAGAAAATGTTTTAATGCGTGAAGCTATGGTAAGCCCGGTTCGCTTTTCGGCGGGACCTAAATATTCGTGGTGTAGATTTGGGAGAATTTGTAAAGATGAGTGTGTGGGGTGGTGTTCTCTAAATTGAATTTTGGCGGCATATCTGAGTGTTTGTTCAATTCTTCGGAGACCTAATGGTGGAATTCCTGATTCGATTTGTAAAGAAGTAATGGGAGACGTGGTCATTGCACCGAGTGCTATGCGAATAAATTTTTTTGTAAGGTGTCCAAAAGTTTCAAGCCACTTGCTGCACGGAGGTACTGCCACTTGCGTAAACTATGGAGCCATATTCTATGATGGGAAGAACCAAGGATTTGTATAATTGTAATAGCGCGTGACGATCGGATCCGAATGACGAAGACGTAATACAACGAAATAAATTGAGTCTGTGAAAACATTTGGTCTGGATGTGTTTGACGTGTTGGTGCATGGAAAGCTTGCGATCGAAAATAACACCAAGAAATTTGAACGAATTTACAAAATGTATGTCAGTGTTTCCGAAGTGAAGTGGTGTATCTGGATTTCGGCACGAAGTTGATTTGCTGAACATCATTGTGGCAGATTTTGGAGCTGAAAATGTGAAACCGTATTTGATGGACCATTGGTGTATCCGGTCAAGTGCGTTTTGGAGTCTAAATAAGCAATGTGTTTCATTTTTATCTGTACACCAAATTGCGCCTGTCATCTGCAAAAAGGGAGTGTGATATCTGAGGTGGCATGTCGGTGAACATATCGTTAATGATGATGTTGAATAAGACTGGTGATAAACAGCTTCTCTGTGGTAATCCATTTTTCATGAAATGTAACTCGGAAATCGCTGACCTGCACCGGAGATGAAAATGACCGGAGAGTTAAATTTCCTTTGACTCCGAAGTGAAGAAGTTTGGAAATTAATGCCGGTTTGTATACCATATCATACGCTTTACTTATGTCTAAAAATACTGCAATGGTGTGTTCATGTTCTTTTTATAACCAAGGCGTATGTCAGTTTCTAATCGAATGAGATGATCTATTGTACTGTCGCCATGACGAAAGCCGCATTGAATTGGAGATAACAGATGATTTGTTTCTAAGTACCAGGCAGTCTTTTTACAACCATACGTTCTAAAAGTTTTCCTAGACAACTGGTGAGAGCAATGGGTCGGAAATTGTTGGGTTGCTGTGGTTTTTGCCGGGTTTTGGAATAGGGATGATGAGGGCTTCCTTCCAGGTTTCGGGGAAAGTATGGCCAGACCATAATGCATTAAATGTTTGTAAGATGCAATGTTTTGTGTCGTTGGATAAATGTCTGAAAAAGGAATAATGTAAATTGTCGGGACCTACAGAAGTATTACCGGCTGAGGAAATTGCAGTATCTAGTTCTGAAACTTGAAACGGGATATTGTATGTTTCAGTGTTGTCCGAATCGAATTGTGCCAATTCGATGTGAAATGTGTGTTGTGCATTTTGTAGAAATTCCGGTCTGTGGTTGTTGTCGGAGCTATTGTGAGCCATGGTGTCCGCTATTGTATTTACTATTGTTTGTGGGTCTGTAATTGTGGTGTTTTGAATTTTGAGTGCCGGGAGTGATTTAAATGGAGTGCGTCCTGATAATCGGCGGATTAACTGCCAGATTTTGCTTGAAGGTGTTCGAGAGGCGAGTTGTTGCAAATATAGTGACCATGAACGGCGACGAGCTTCGCGAATGATGCGGCGTGTCTTCGCACGTTCATAATTACGGTTGACTAAATTTTGTTGGTCGGGATGGCGTAAATATTTTCTAAATGCTCTTTTTCTTGTGGCTATTGCTCGGGAAACTTCTATCGACCACCAGGGGACTGGTGTTCTTTTTGTGAAAGGTTTTGTTAGTGGAATAGTGGTGGAAGCTGCTTCGAGAAGTGTTTTGGTAACTTGGTTGATGTTTTCGACGGGAAAAATGTTGGGGTTGTATCGAATATGTGAAAGTTCCTGAAAAGTTGTCCAATCGGCCTTCGAAATTTTCCAGCGAGGGATAAAACTGGGTGTCGTATCTGCCGCAGTTGAAAATGTGGGTGTTAATTTAATGGGGTAATGATCGCTGTCATGAATATCAGTGTCTATGTCCAATCATAATCATTGGCCAGAGTCGGAGAGCATATTGATAAATCAATAGCTGGTTCTGTATTATGTCCAAGGTGAAAAAAGGTTGGTTCTCCGGTGTTCAGTAATACTAAATTATGTCGGTCTAAAATTTTGTCAATGATGCGGCCACGAGTGTCTGTAAGTGTGCGTGTTCTATCCCACGCTGGGCTATGGGCATTCAAATCGCCAAATAATATGAAAGGATTCTTGAATTGTGTTATGAGGTTGTCTAATTGTATCAAAATGTTTGTGTTATCTGTTTGTGGTGGAATATAATTGGAACATACATCCACATTCCTGCCATGCAAACGTAAAGTACAAGCTACGGCTTGTAAAGGTGAATTCGGTGTAATTTGTATATGTGTAAAATCATTGTTGATGTACAGTGCTGTACCGCCACTGCGATGTGGTCCACGGACCTCATCGTGACGGTACAGTGAGTAATTGGAAAGATTGAAGTTATATGTATCTGTAGGCAAAAACCATGTTTCTTGAAGTGCTATGAGAATAGGTGCGAGAATATTGAAAAAAGCTTTCATTTCGGCCCATTTTGATATCAAGCTACGACAATTCCATTGCAAAAAAAGTAGACATCGGGAAGAGTTAATGTTTGTCAGCACCTTTCGGTGCATGTCGGAGCCAGGAGTGCAGTTCAGGTGGGTACGTGTGTTGAGTGCGGCCGGCGGTGGTTGGGTCGCTCGAGCCGTCCGGCCGACCGGTGACCTTGGCAGGATCACGCCGGCCGGCCACTGCCGCGGGGGACGCCCGTCGGCTGGGAGTCGGTCGGGTCACGTGAGCGCCGGCCGGCACTGGACAAGCCGCGTTGGACCGGCGGCCCGCTGACGGGGAACGAGAATTTGCTCCCGCAGCGGAGTGACTGCGGGGCCTATCACTCCTCCCTGGAGTGGTCCGTTTGTATGGAGCCGGAGTGGTCTGAGTGTTGGGAGCCAGGGTGGTTTGTGTCGGAGTGGTCTGAGTGCTGGAAGCAGACTTGTGCTCGACTCAAATTTGTTGAATCGGCTCACATTTGACTCATAGATCTTGAGATCCGATTCAACTCATGATTCACAGCAGGTAAAAATTATTTGATTCGACTCAATTCAGACTCAGAGCTACAGAGATCCGATTCAACTCACGACTCAAACATAAATTTGAATCGATTCAGATCCGACTCAATGGTATCAGACTCATAAGCCATATGATTTTGTGTGCACTGCTCGCACACTATTTATATATATATATATATATATATATATATATATATATATATATATATATATATATACATATATATATATATATATATATATATATATATATATATATATATATATATATATATATATATATATAAAATATAATATAATATATATATATATATATATATATATATATATATATATATATATATATATATATATATATATATATATATATATATATATATATATATATATATATATATATATATATATATATATATATATATATATATATATATATATATAATGTGAGGTGAAAACAAAGTTATAGCAAAAATTATTTATTTGACAGACAGTTTGATGTGAACTCATCTTCATCTGTCTAATTAAAGAAGGGAATCAGTATTTATTTACACTAACGAAGATGCTCCAACATCGAAACATCTGTTGGATATATTATTTTTGCTATAACTTTGTTTTCACCTCACATTATTTATCATTCGTCATGCACTGTAATGGTTGATATATAGGATAAATATACAGATAAATGAACGTGCATGTGCATAAAGTAATTGACTCAAACAGATTAACGAGATGAATGGTTGTCAATGCATATGCAAAGCAATGAGTGCATAATACCTCAATCCACATCAGCATGATGCACACACAACCTGAATCATATACCTGACACACATCACCTAACTGCAACATGGCACCCAGGTTCTGCACTGCAATAGGTATCTGCACAGAATATGATTGCGTTGGTCTGTTGCCCCCACGAAGTTTGTTTGGTGGCAGGTTTGAAGGTTTCCCTTCACCATTAGTTTACACCCAATTTTACCGACTTTCTCTACGCTATCTTGCATATTTTATGGCAATATAGGGTACTTTGACGTATTCTAATTGAAAGACCTATTCTTTAGCTTCATCAAAGGGTATCCTAAATGACCCAGTAATAATCGTCCTGCCCAACAATGTGCCATTTCCGGCAGGCTCACCATCAAGTGCCTCCAAAATAAAGGGCTTGTTCCTGATATTGGTAGGCTCCCTCTACCATCCATTTTACATGTTCAAGTTGTTACCCTCGTTCAAGAGCGGAAGAAAGGACAGTCAAGGGGGCGCTAAGTGCTCCATAGCTTCTTCTCCCCATTGGCAGGAGAGTTTCAGTTGAGTTGCAAGTTTCAGGAGGGCATTCCTAGATCACAATGGTGTTGTACATAAATGTTCAATTATGTTCAAATTGAAAATTTGACACAAAATCAAATGTTCAAATTCAATTCAATACATAAATGTTCAATTCAATTATATCATCAACAATCCATGCAAGATTCACCAAGGAAGAATGCATCATGCCCCGGGTCTAGCTGGCCTGGAAAAAAACTGTTTTCAACAACTGCTGTATGTCAATGTAGGTAGGTAGGTAAATGTTTGGAAAAATAGGCTGATCCTAGATTTTGGGGATCCTGAACATTATCCTTTCCAGAAAATTATTTGTTGTTTTTTCATCTGGAAGTTGAAGTTCCTAAGTTATTAACTTTTGACAACGAAAAGCTGTGATCAAGGAAAAGTGCTCAAAATTCATTGAAATGGGTGCAAGTTGAGTTACCATGCATAAGGTTTGAATACAAATATTCTCCATACTGGATGACTACAAAATATTCCTCTCCAACGCCGGATTACAATGCACAAATCCGACCTTGTCTATGCATGAGAATAAAATGTGTCGGAACAAATGCTCACTGGAAAGAATGGGAAAAGATAATAACTCACCTGGTGAGCGGAATACAAATATATTTGCTAAGAAGCAAATTAAAGTGACCATTGCGTATGATTTGAGAAACGTTCTGCAACCAAATTTCTACCATATTTTTTTTTTTAACTTCGAATGACGTCATGCGGACTTGAAGGAAAATTTTGATCTACCTTCTTGTAAAGGTAACTTGGGTTTGTTATTTGTCACACAAACCGACGCAATTTATTCAGTGCAAATGCCTGTTCCAAAAAAAGTGCATGGTCGTTTCAGTTCCCTATTATTTTTCACAATCACATCCCATTTCTGTGTTGTGTTTCTGGCACTAGAATTGACTCATGCATGATACTGATTGTGAATACCAAGCTTAGCATTAATACTTTTTTGTAGTTATTGTTATCCGTTTTTGGTAAATAACTTAAGTACACCTCATTCTTTACTCACTGGCAGCTGATAAGTTGACAATTGTAATGCTAAGCAGTAATAATTATACTGTGTTTTTACTCCCTACCTTGTGTCATGGCATACTATTTACAAAGATACATGCTTTATATCATTTGTTCATAACTTGCATTTGAGTCGCAAGACTCAAATGACTCATTGTGATTCAAATGATTGACTCGTGATTCAACTTATTAAAAAAAAAAAAAGATGTGATTCAACTCGCGACTCAAGATATGTTTTGGGGAAAATAATCGATTCAACTCACGACTCATCCAAAAACGATTGATTCATGAGTCGATTCTCGATTCAACTCGAGTCGAGCACATGTCTGGTTGGAAGCCAGGGTGGTTTGTGTCAGTGTGGTCAGTGGAGTAAGTTTTTTGAGTGGAGCTAAACCTGGAATCATGTCTGTTTGTATCGAGGCAGAAGTAGTGTTCCCGCGACGTGGGGGGAGCAACGGTGGCCGCCTGTGCGTAAGTTTTAGTTGATGGAGATGCGGCCTCGACAGACCGTCGGGCCTGCGGGTATGACACCCCGGTCGTGGCCTTGACAGCGCAGACCTCCTTCTCCTTGCGCCATACTGGACAGAGGGGTGATGTGGTCAGGTGGTCAGATGTATTGCAGTTGAGAAAGTGGACAGGTTTGGAGTTGGTGGAATCAGGATGGGTGATTCACCACACTTTGGGCAGCGTGCTATTTCGCGACAAGTCTTGCTGCCATGCCCAAAGCGCTGACAATTGAAACAGCAGAGAGGATTGGGAATAAAGACACGGACTTGGAATAGGATGTAGCCGGCGAGGAGGGTCTTGGGAAGAGTTGTAGAGTTGAAGGTAAGGACTAGGAGACTCGTGTCACGTTTCTGGCCATCTTTGAAGGATGTGATGCGGCGGACGTGGGTCACCCCTTCCGGCCTGAGCTCCGCTTGAATATCTTCCTCAGACATGAAGCGGAGCTCCGGCGCGAAGACGGTGTCCTTGGTGGAATTGCGGTTGGAGTGGAGTGAAATGGTCACGGATCTACCACAAAATGTGGTGGTACGGAGGAGGGCTTTGGTCTGGGCTCGGGTTTGGGTTTTGATGACGAGGGTTCCGTTGGCTGAGGCTTCAATGTCAGGATTGGCTAAGGAGCAAATAGCGAGGAGTGCTTGGTTGGCCAGAAAACGTTGACACGACGAAAGGAGACGGACTCCTCGACAGGCTTTACTACGATGTATGATCCAGCACTGTCGAGGTAGGGTTCAATGGGTTCAGGTTTGGATGAAGTGGTCTGGTTCGAGCGTTGGTCAGCGGCGTGGAGAGTGATGGTCTGGTCTGGATTGCGAGGCGAGGTCGTGGTCTTGGGACGAGCAGGGGTCGGCGAGGCGCAAAGGGCTTCCATGGCGTCATCGAGGGGAATGGTTCGGCGCGGGTCATCAACATTTCCATCAATCGAAGGAGCATCAGGGGCCAGGTCTGTGTTCGTGCGATGGTCGTCGGGTGTGGTCAGAGGAGGAAAATCCGAGTCCGAGTCCGTTGGCGAGCATGGGTCCGTGTCTTTTTTACGCTTTTTCCCCATCACGGGGAAAAAATCCTACCTAATGAAATATAAACAAAGATAACGGACACACAGAAACTCAGGGAACGGAAATACGACGACGACGAACAACGGGTGGGGTGACGGGTGTCACCCCACTAGAAAAGAAATGCGAAAAGAGCGACGGGTGTCACCCCACGAAAATGAAAAATAAACTGCTATAACCAGCAGTCAGTCTGGCCAAAACTGGCACGGCGGAGTAGTCAATTCCTCTGGTTATATGCGAGCGTATAGCGTATTGAATACTCCATGTTAGACGCTTACAAAGCTTTCGAAGAAAACGCTTTCCTGGTGAGGCAATGCTCAGAGGAAATGTTCCAGAAGATAGCCCATGCATTTTCTGCATGGCTGCATATATTGTTTTTTTTCTACAAATCGTACCTATTCTCAGAAATTTGACCCACAGAAGGAGTCTTAGGGAATGTCTATGTTATGTCAATGGACTTGTCTCCAGTCGCGCGTGTTTTGAGTCCATCTTGATTTTGATTGGGCCACGGTCCCACGGAAACAGACGGATCGAGCTTGTCTGTGAAAACCTTGGTCACATCCAGGCATGCTATGAAACAGACGGATCGAGCTTGTCTGTGAAAACCTCGGTCACATCCAGGCATGCTATGCCCTTACTCTGGCGCAAGATCCTGGTTCCAAAAGTACAATGCCCTGATGCAAAGCCACAAGTCGCTTCTCCCACATCAGCAGCATCGCCTACATCCATTCACGACCCGCTCGCCATTACAGCCTAGCCCAACCTAGCACTAGGTGATATATCGCGTAGCTCTGGTGGTACTCCAACTTTTGTTTACCGATAATAGATGGTGCTTGGAATTTGGGCTTCAAGTGCCTGCGTTGCTACTGCCAGGGTACTCAAAGTCAAAATCAGAGCAAAGACTGTCTTAGAAGGTAGTCTCACCAGCTGTTGCATTGACCTTCATTTGACCTTGCTTGAATCCGGATAATGATTGATAAGATGGGAAAACGCTCACATCATCAGGTACACGAACATTTCACGAACAGTGTTCATTTCACGGACACGGCATTTCAAGTATTTCACGGACAGGGCCTCTTGTATCATGCTAACTGGGAAGGGGTCAGTGGCACCACACTACGCCACAAAACTGGCAGGAGCTTTGTAGGCACCACACCACCAACACTTATTTCAACACGCAATGCATGGCCGTGGTGCACTCGTATGAAACATGTAAATAGTCATCCTCGAATGGTGTCGGACGTACACGAGCCGATTTGCTTTCCAATTATAAATAAATGGTTACCTAGCGGTGCCGTCTAACGTAGATGAGCCTGCTTTAGGAATGCTTTATGCTTTATGAATGCTTTATGCTTTATGAATGCTGATGATTTAGGAAAACAAAAAGAAAAATCAAAATCAACGTAACGTAAAATGGCAACCCAGAGGTGCAGCGGACGTAGATGAGTCGAATTGACAAGCACCGTACTAACCCCACTGACAACCCTGCATGGCATTGCTTAGACTAACCCTCTCCTAACAACTAACACGCGACGGCCGGCGTGATAGGCGGTGGGGACAATTACTAACTTTCTGCACGGTAAGGACCCCTCAGTGCTCTTCGACAAGAGTAAGCCAATGCCGGCACCCTGGCAAAATGAACTTTCTCGTCACGCTCCAATCACTCCTCCCCACATCACAGCTAACCACCCCTCCCCACACCCCAGCTAAATCATCCTGCGGATGAGTAAAGTAAAACTAAACCACTTAGGCATCCGTGAGGTGTCCTCCACCCAGCCCCCATCTTCAGCATCTAAAACATCATACACACTATAACGCAAAACTCGCTTAACGTAAATGTACACTTGCTTGAGCTTTGTTTGCAAAACACACTCGCTTTAAAGGCGGCACAAATGACCTTTATGGTCCGGTACGCCTCTAAAAATCACTCTCCCCCTGGTACCACACTCATGACCCCCTTCCTCCCCCCAGTCAAGTCACATCTCCCATTGCGTAGGCATTACTGGGGTGGGGTGGTGAATGGGATGTGGTGGGCGTGGGTGTGGGTGTGGGTGTGTGGTGTGTTGGGGTGGTAGTGGGGGTCAAGGAGCATGGGGTTGGGCGGAAGTTCGGAAGGCAGGGATGTGGCTCTGTTTGAGTCAATTGTAGTGCATTTCGAAATGTAAAATGTCCTTTCCTTGCAGGCTTCACACACAAATAATTATGTAATGTATTGGTTTTCAATAAATGGGGGGGGAGGGGTGAGGTAGGGGGCCATGGCCCTCCCACTTTTCAAAGTGGGGCGGGGGGGGCAACAATGGTAGCTGGCCCTCCCACTTTTGAGACATCTAAATTTAATACAAGGCAGCATGCACACATTTGAATATGTGAAATAGTATCTGCAATCCATAACTAAATACAAGTTGCACATATCACATGGTAGCACTTCATTTTCTAAGTCATACACACTTGGACATGACCTTACAACAACGCAACAAATTCCGGAGTTGATGTAATGCAACAGATGTATGGATATTCACACCTTATATTATGTTATGAAAAAACTATAAAGCAGATGATGTACCAGCTAGTACCAAAATACATGCATACTAGAGTTTCACTGTGGTTCTTTCACTGTTAACATATTTAACATCGATTTCAATAATATTGCCTACAGTAGAAAATTATAAAGGCTGAAGGCAGTAACGTAACACAATCAAGGTAAGACGTACAGTTTGCAAGTGCAAGTTCCTTGCCTTAATGCTACATAGCCATGTATTATATATGAGCTTAATCCTAGCTGCTATACACTTCAACATTTACATGTATTTTGATCATTGAAGCATTAAATTACTGCCACGATACATACATTGCGTGACTGTAGTATGAAATAGAAGGTAAACATTTCCACATTTCAATGGATTTTCACAGCTTGGCACAGCACACAAATATCCAACCTTTTCAATGAGATGCCTGGGTATTATCGGTGCTGGTATCCAACATAGCAAAATACATATTTCAATTATTTATTATGGTAGCATAGATACAATAATGAAGTCCACAACCTATTACATCAACTTCAAATGCGAGAACGCCTGTCAGAATCTCAGAATCCCCGAGAGGATTAGGTGCTCGTGGTGCGACCTGACAAGGTCACACGAGGAGTGATATGAAGAGTGATGATGTGACGAGTAACGAGCGATGCTTGTCATGTGACCTGAGAAGGCACATGACGAGCATGGCAACTGATCCGAGTGGATCTTCAGCTGGGTAACTGCGTAGTGGCATTGACAGCACGTTAAACATTTAATTCAAATTATGTCGTTGAACAGAAATGGTTCGGTAAGATGGTGGTGCCATGGTATATGTAACAATCTCTGCTTTGCAAAGACACTGATCCCAGAATCTATTCAATGAAGACATTTTGATTCAAAGTACAAAGCACCGAATTACAACGGAGACTACTACCAAGGCTTTTCATCGTCCAGTGATGTGTACGTCCATGCTGAGATTTAAGAACCCTGAAGATAATGAGATGAATTTAGGCAAATTGCAGGGTGTATATTTCTGAACACTACTTCTGGTGCAAGCAGTTAAATTGGCATAGGAAAATCGATTTTGTGCCATGTACTCCATAGACGTCATGGTTAAGCTATATAATCATTGGGGTATGCGCATTGTCGTATCGAAGGAAGGGGGCATTGGAGTAGTCCCCCTCCCCATGAGAGGTTGTGGGCCCGAAATAATCGCGCCTGGGTTCGGAAAAATAGCGCCAGGCTCCCTAAAAATCACGCTGGTGTCCCCAACAATCGCACTGGGGCCCATAAAAAAAACACTTTGGAGCCGCCAAAAAGTCGCGCAAGGATCCCTGAAAATGAGTCTGGGGCCTCCCAAAATCCCACTGAAAAATCACATTGAATGCCTAAAAAATCGTCCCGGGACCCTAAAAATGGCGCTGGTGGCTCCAAAATGTGGGATCGGGTCCCTGCAAATACCGTTGGGCCTCCAAGAAGTCGCGCCGGGGCCCCGATAAATCGTTCCAGGGCCCCATGAAATCACGCTAAGGCCTTAAAAGGTCGGACCGTGCCCCTATAAATCATGCTGTGGGCCAAAAAAGTTTCTCCGGACCCACCGAAAATGACGTTAGGCCCGAAAAACACTGGCCGGGCCCTCAATATCACACTGGGTCCCAAAAGGTCGGACCGGGGCCCCTGATAATCGTGCTGGGGATACAAAAAGTTTGACCGGGGCCCCTGAGAACCACACTGGGAGCAGAAAATGTCGTGCCGTGGTCCTTGAAAATCACGATGGGGGCCGCAGAAAGATTGTCTGGGCCGCAGAAAAGTACGCTGTGGACTCAAAAGTTCGCGCCTGGCCCAAAAAATCACACTGAAGGCCGAAAAAAGTCGTGCCGGGGTTCTTGAACATCACAACGTAGACTCAAAACGTGGGCCGGGGCCACTGAAAATCACGCTGAGCCTGAATGTACTAAAAAGTCGCGACCGGGCCTTCGAAAATCACGCTAGGGGCTCGGCAGGTCGCACTGGGGCCCCAAAAGTCTCATCGGGAACACCCAATAAAGGAAGCCGGGGCAACGAAAACCAGTTTGAACATGCAAAATCACTTCGGGCTCCTAGCAATCGATCCAAAAGAAACCAGAACGTGTTGGGCCCGCAAAGACGTGTCGAGGCCACTAAAACTCGCGATAAGCATCCCAAAAATTAAGACAGGATCCAAAAATCGCACTAAGACCCAAAAACGTCGCGCCTCTGCCCTTGGAAATCACATTAGGGGTCCAAAAGTCGCGCTGGAGCCCCACAAGTCGCAGCTGGCTTCCCCAAAAATCAATTCCTACCTTTTGCTCTTGCTCTTGCTTTCTTCTTGCTTGCTCTTCTTGCTCTCCGGCCACAACAATTGCGTCAAAGACCCCAAACACGCGTCTCGCCCCGGAAAAGAAGCGCCTTGGAGCACCTAAGAAAAGATGCACCGGGAGACCGACGAATCGGACCGGGTCCCAAAAATATCGCGCAAGAGGCTTACATAAATACAAGTCGACCCCCAAAAAATCACAAAAGGACTCCATCGAGTCGACCCGAGCCACGGAAAATTCAGAACAGGCCCCGAAAGAAAGTTATCCAAGGGGCCTTTCTACTCTTAAGGGTGCCATCGGCTGAAAAAAAAGACTCGTTGAGCAGCCGCAGTGGGATACCAAAGAGGCAAATGCCCCCCCCCCTTCCATCCTGAAGAGGTGGGCTTCCAAGAACCCAATAATCGCGTTGGGGTCACCAAAAATGGCTCTGGGACCCCATAAATTCGCGTCGGGGCCCCCAGAATTAGGCGTTATAAATAAATACAACGGGCACCAAAAACTTGCACCGAACCCGAACATTTCCGCCGGGGAACGCCAAATTCGCGCTGGGGCCCATATAAGTAAAAGGCGCTCCGCGAACTAGCGCCAAGGATCCCAAATATCGCGCTTTGGACCGGAAATTCCTGTCAGTAGTCCCATAAATCCTGGTCGGAGCATCAAAAATTCCCTCGGGGCTCCCAAAAATTGGCTTCGATGGTCCTAACTAAGCACAGCGTGGCCCCAAAATCGCATCGAAACCTTGTCGGGTTTCGATCAAGCCGAAGCCCTTCAAAATCGAGATTCCTAAAAATATATGTCCGAGCCAGGAAAATCGCTCCTTAGCTCAAACATACCACCAGATGCCTTAACAAATCGCATACGGCACCGAAAAACGTACCGGAGCTCGAAAAATCGCCGCGGGACACAAAAATAAATGTCGCCGGTGGCCGGAAAAATCAGGCCGTGGCTCGGACTTTACATAATTCTGGATAAGACACCGAAAATTGCGTCCAGCCCAGAAAACTGGCGTCGGATCCCCCCCAGAACCACGCGCCTGGGCCCGAAAAGTCGCGAAGGGACCCCGAGAAATTATACCGGAGCCCCCAATATCGTGCTGGGGTCCCACAAATGTGAGCGAGGAACCCCCCAAAAAACACAGGGGATCCTACGAGCACAACTGGAGAACGAAAATGCACCTGGCCCTCCAAAGCGTACCGACTCTCGCAAAAAGCGGCATGGCTTTAAAACATGCGTTGCAGCTCCAAATAAACACACCGAGAGCTTAAAAAAACCTAACCGGGCTCTCAAAGTACACCGGGGCCTTGAGACCGCATGGGGACCTCAAATCAAAAACAGGCTGGGGCCCTCAAAAATCGACACGGTCCTAGAAAAGTAACAAAAAGACCGAACACTAAATAAACAGTTCGGGGTCTGCGCAATTGCGCCGGTACCTAAAAAATATCGTCGGTGCACAAAAAAGCACCAAAACTCTATTTAAAAAAAAGGAGCCGGGGTCGCAAAAACGCGCCGGGTAACAAAAATTGGTTGGAGCCCTAAACACATCCGTAGACAAAGAAAACGGAAAGGTCCAAAAAAGAACACCTAACTAGAGTCTCAGTTCGGTAGCCAATCTGGGAGCGTATTTAGCCAAAGAGATGATGTGCACCAAAGCTCAGCGGTTATCGGGATTTCTTAGCCACCAGAAAACGTGGGAAGAAGAGAACTAATCATCGAAATAAATTTAGGATGGGCTCTTGTGGTCTCTTAAGTCTCAACAGGTTATGACTTTATGAGGTGCCGTTTGTTGTCACCTGTCAGCTATTTTGCACTGAATTGGTCGTCCACAAAATAAGCGCTTACATTCCGTTTCAGCCAGGTGCCACATGATGTAGTTATAGCATGTCGTTTCAAGTGGCGGATATTCTAAGGTGCACGATGTGCACTACAGAGATGATTAAGGTAACTGATCACCTACGTGTTGGAGCTAGGCCCTGAGGACAAACACCATACAATTGTGTCAGCCTGCCAATCTTCGTCTGCCACACACCGGATCAAATAATTTTCAACCAGCGATCACCCGTCTTTCTTGTTTCTCATCCTTTCCAGCATCAATCAAGAAACGTCTTTTGCCATCGGCCAGCAAGTGAGCTACGTTCGTGCTTATTCTTTCTCCTCTCATCATCGGTGAACATTTACAACGCGGAACATCTTAGAGACGTTTAGTACTATATCATGGAAACTAGAGCACACCACATACACATTAGTGAGGCTGTAATGAGGTTGCACTCACCCCCCAAACGCACATAGCGGAAGTTGAAGAAGTTTTGTTTGAACAGTAATAGATGCTAATGGTTTCACTTGCACCAGAAAGATAAACCTATTATTACAGAAGAATCCATCAGTCGTGAAGAGAGTTCCAATTTCAGAAAGAAGTGTGAATTTGAAAGTACTTATACTGCGATGATAGCTCTTTTTCAGTACCACATGTTGCTATTAGCCATAGGCGCGTCCAGGGGGTACTTTGCGAAATCCCTGGGTGCGCCCCTGCTGTTGACCCTGGCCCACGCAATTTTTCAGACGTTCCTACGCCTATGGAGCAGGACATCAGGCATATTTTGAGGACAAAAATGCCAGTCATCTATTGTAGTCTATGAAGATCGCAAGGATAATTGCGATTGCGATGATTTGCTGGGGGGGGGCATTGAAAAATAACGTTTCTTTGCGTTCCCTGGCGCACATTGCGTCTCCAGATTTCCTATTTGACAGCTAAGAATCTTTTACCGTATAGTGGTCAGAAGATATTATTTCAAATGACCTCCATAAAATTTCCGGTTTCAGCACACGCCGTGCTTCCGAAAGGAAAGCTACCATACTTACTGAGAGCTTTTCTCTTATCTTACTAGTTGTCAGGGGTGTAACTTTGTGTCTCTTTATGGAAGTTTGGTACACCGACAAACATACTGTGTGCACCCACAAGTCTGCTGTCAGCATCCACAATGCTACGTTGCAGATTGTGTCTACTATTGCTATTTTGCATCTTTCACAGTTATAATACACGGCGAAGGTTCTATTAACCGCCGAGTCGAGTATGTGGGGAGGGGGTCGTCTCTACAGAGCCCTCCCAGGTTTTTTTTTTATCGGATAGAGGCCGAATGACCAATTGAGCGGACGCAGGCACGAAGCTTTCAGTACCTTCCTTTATACCGGCGTTACATACCTCGTACAAATTTCAGTTCAGGTCGTCGAAGGTCATTAACCTTGGACGTCCAAGGTAATTGACCTTGGAAGGGCTAAAGAGAGCAATGTTCACAAATCTTCGACGTGCCATTGTTCCGAGTAGTTGCAACATATCGAAACCAATCTCAGGCCATGTTGTTCTTTCATTCAGACGAACAGCTTCGTCATTTCGAGACTGAAATGAAGGTTAAGGTTGCTGACCTGAGATTATGGTCAATTCCCGCATTTAAAACCGCACTGAGCGGGGAAATTGAAGTTGGGGCAAGTTGTCACACCGGAAATGACAACGGGCATGCAATAAGCAATCTATTTCGCAATAGGCAAAGGCCAATCACCTTATGCCAGGTCAAGTAGCATGCATTCTACACAATGTGAACTTAAACAGCATGTTGCTGTTCCTCGTGAGGTTATATCTTGATTCAGTTTCAGCACTTCCCAATTCGTGCAACATGACATTGAATGACCAACCAATGACCTGAGATGACGTGACCTTGTGTGTTCTGAACTTATTTGATCTCATTTAATAATTCTTTGGAATTGCTTTCCAAGCAGTGCACATATCGACTAAGACTAACATGGTCGCTTTATCGATATATAATGTCACAGCGAGACCTAAGTTGAAGTCACGAGATCAGAAGCGGGACAGTTTACAAAGATGCTTCAGTTTTTATCTTATCAGTTCATCTTGGGAATACAATTGTCATACTTCAGAAGTGATTTACAGGGATATTCAATGTTGAACGTACTTGACCCAACTATGCGGTATAACCTGACCTGACCATATCATTTTCGGATATCAAGCAGACCACTTCGCTTAAATGCTTCTGTCAAAAGGATCCGAGACATACATAGTCATGTTTTCCGGTGTATTCTCAAAGATTAAGAGCATGCCATTGAGTTGACCACGCGCACTGGAGGGGGGGGCGAAATCCGCCTACCCCTCCGATTTTTCGTACATAACTCCCGATTTTACTGGTCCACATACGCCATTTTCGCATACCTGCTTAGAAATGTCGGGCGCGTCGTTTAAAGTAAGAAAAACGGAAATCGACCGAAAATTTGTCGAGTTAGAGGCCGTCTAAGTCAAAACATTTCCTAGCGCCAGACCACAAAAATCTACGCTGATGCACTTCCCGTATATCGGCAAAAAGGAAGTGTTCTTGGAAGCACTAGGGACGTGTTTGATGTATATTGTTATACTATATAGCTTCAAGGTCATATTAGGTCACCGAGGTCAAGTCAGGTCAAGTTTATGACTGGTTAATGGAACCAAACTTGGTCAACTGGAATATTGTCATAAATGCACATGACTGTCATGCGATTGATGCCATTTTGTATGTTACTCCCTACACATCCTGAAAACTACTGTTTGTCATTGTGCACCTAAGCGTTTCCATACTTCATTCATGTACTTCACTCCTTTCTTCGCGGAGCCGATTGCGCCGAGCCGCCCCGGAGCAGTCGGGCGGACGGCCCGGCTCCGGTAACTGGAACAGGTAACTGAGCTGATAAAGTGCTGCTATATAGGTGACCTGAGGTCAAATGTCGGGTCTTCCATCTGTATTGCATCATTAGTAATGTCCAAAACATCATTGATGCCCATTTTGGAGCATTTAAGCACAATCACAGCGATCCATAACAATGACAAGCCAAGCCACGCAAAACAAGCAAATTGTGACATATGTGACCTCATTTGACCTTGGAGATATTGACCGAAAGTCATACGATTGGCACACAATAGAGTTGATTACCGTACCCATCTACCCTGATAATTTTGTTACTTCAGCTTTAATAGGAGCCGAGATCTTAGGGGGGGGGGGGTCGGAATCCGCCCCCCCCCCTCCAGTGCGCGTAATTTTCATAGGCCCTCCAGGGCGGCTACCCCGTAATTTTCATAGGCCCTCCAGGGCGGCTACCCCGTAATTTTCATAGGCCCTCCAGTACGCGTAATTTTCATAGGCCCTCCAGGGCGGCTACCCCGTAATTTTCATAGGCCCTCCAGGGCGGCTACCCCGTAATTTTCATAGGCCCTCCAGGGCGGCTACCCCGTAATTTTCATAGGCCCTCCAGGGCGGCTACCCCGTAATTTTCATAGGCCCTCCAGTACGCGTAATTTTCATAGGCCCTCCAGGGCGCGTAATTTTCATAGGCCCTCCAGTGCGCGTAATTTTCATAGGCCCTCCAGTACGCGTAATTTTCATAGGCCCTCAGGGCGCGTAATTTTCATAGGCCCTCCAGGGCGCGTAATTTTCATAGGCCCTCCAGTACGCGTAATTTTCATAGGCCCTCCAGTGCGCGTAATTTTCATAGGCCCTCCAGTACGCGTAATTTTCATAGGCCCTCCAGGGCGCGTAATTTTCATAGGCCCTCCAGGGCGCGTAATTTTCATAGGCCCTCCAGTACGCGTAATTTTCATAGGCCCTCCAGGGCGGCTACCCCGTAATTTTCATAGGCCCTCCAGGGCGGCTACCCCGTAATTTTCATAGGCCCTCCAGGGCGGCTACCCCGTAATTTTCATAGGCCCTCCAGTACGCGTAATTTTCATAGGCCCTCCAGTACGCGTAATTTTCATAGGCCCTCCAGTGCGCGTAATTTTCATAGGCCCTCCAGGGCGGCTACCCCGTAATTTTCATAGGCCCTCCAGGGCGGCTACCCCGTAATTTTCATAGGCCCTCCAGGGCGGCTACCCCGTAATTTTCATAGGCCCTCCAGGGCGGCTACCCCGTAATTTTCATAGGCCCTCCAGTACGCGTAATTTTCATAGGCCCTCCAGGGCGGCTACCCCGTAATTTTCATAGGCCCTCCAGGGCGGCTACCCCGTAATTTTCATAGGCCCTCCAGGGCGGCTACCCCGTAATTTTCATAGGCCCTCCAGGGCGCGTGTTAACCAGGAACTCAGCATGGCCGAAAATTAAGATATAAGCTGCTATAAGAGGTTCAGGCTACTTGGGTTTGCCAATGACATTCTTCCGGTATCTCTACCATTCATAGTTCGAAAGCTTGTTTCAAGCCTGATTCTGACCAAACCTGACCTACCCTGCATTGACCTTTATTTAATGCGATTAATATAAATGCATTCACCAATGTTAGTTTTTTAAAAGCAGTGCCGAAAGAAAACAAGCGCTGCCTTTTAGTCACAATATCCAGGGATCTGACTCGCGGTTCGTTTATTGACCTAATATGACCTCTGGTTACATCATTTTCAGACAAAATGCAAATGTGTGGTATACTTTGGGCTCTCGATGGCTGCAGCGTTCGCTTTCCAGACCAAAGCATTCTAACGTTTTTCTGTTGTGTTGCATCCTAGCTTACGTAAATCGAAAATTAGTGGCGGGAACTTTCAAGAGCTTTGGCCAGCGAAGAAGGTTTGGCCGGCCAGCCCGGGGATGGCTAATGCTGAAAGTAATAACCCTCAGAATGCCGTCCTGGAATCCGTACTCCATATTCCTCATGATTGCTAATTAACCAACGATGCCTTGCTGTCGATGATACTCGAAAAAAAACTGGGATTTAAATGAAAGTTGAAGATCACATTAGTTCACTAATCTATAGTTTTCAGTGAGCATACTTGCACGATAGAAGGACGCAACATAAATGAGCACTACGAAATAAAAGAATAATAAGTCTCGGATTTTCGGTCCGAGGAATAAAACTACCGCATAATAGTCACACATTTATCTCTGAAGAATTATCGGTCAGGATCGGGTCTCCAATCTACGTTGATAAAGTCCTGCTTTCCAATTTGGGTTCAGAAGACCCACAGGCTACCGAAAATAATAAATCCTGCGAGGTATGTTTAGCCACGTGATCGAGCAAGATTACCTGGGTTCGAGTGGTGGTGATGTTGGAGTCATGATTTCTGACCTAAGTGCCTCTGTTCCTTCGTAAACGGTGGGCAGGAGCACAATAATAGGCAGAGGAAGAACGAGGGAATGTGAACCCCAACTTCCATGTAAGGTTATGTTTTGTGGGAACACATACAACAACTAGCAGAGATGTAATATTCTCAAAATTACTCTCGGTGCACACTGCACGAATTTTTCTTCGTAGCACCCACGCACTTCACCTACATACTTCTGTCATCTGTCGTTCGAGCTGGGCCATTTCGTGTTGGTATATTTAGTGAAACATTTGGCACGTTTGAATGCTGGAGGATTCAAGGTCCAAACTGCTCTAATCCCGGAGCATAGAAGTGTCAGTTGCTTATGATGAGCGTATATGTCTAATTGTGCTTAAATATACTAAGAACGTAATTATCAAGCGGGAACATCAGAGCATATAATATCCTGGAACGTAGCAAGTTCCAATTTGTCTAAAACGGGACTTAATCTATGCGCTGTGTACAAATTAGAAGCAACTGTGACAAAATTTAAACGCAACTTTTGCTGAACTGGTACAGCAAAGGCAGTTCACCAATTTTGAATTTGTAGTTGCTGGAGAGCACGTTAGTCTGGTCAGCGGCTGCAGGTCAAATCTATAGTCGTTGAGAAGTGGCACACAAATAATAATAGTAAAAAGAAAAGAATATGGAGAAGGAAATACGATTGGAAAATGATATGTATATATACACACAGACACACACACACACACACACACACACACACACACACACACACACACACACACACACACACACACACATATACACACGTATATATATATATATATATATATATATATATATATATTTCCTCATGGTGACCTATGTTGTTATAAACCGTCTTATTTCAAGTCCATAATTATTTCCATGCAACGCAATATAGTTAATGCTATGCTCATCCAAAGTTGAGACTGTAGCTGTTTCTACTGCAACATTCTAGGCATCGGAGCGCCAATCCTGGGCTTTGGGCAGTGTTCGAAATATCGGAGGCGCCGTTTCAGACCTTGGGGATATCGATTCAGGTATTAAAAAGCTTTTTTTCGGGCCCGGTGGCATGCCTTCAGGTAGCAGGTTCTCTTTCCAGGCTTGGGGTGGCCTTTCAGGTTCCTGGAGCGTCCTACCACGCACCGGAAATGCCATTTCCGGCCTGGTAGGTGCATTTTCAGGAAATGTGACGCACGTTCTGATATCGCAATGACCTTTTCAACTACTGGTGACCTTTCGAGTCTTGGGAATCCTCTCAAATCACTGCTGTCCTTTGGAGCCTGGGGAACCCTTTAAGTCATTCACGATGCCCTTTAAAACGAGAGAGACACATTTTTAAATTTCTGGGGCGCATTCTCAGACGTGAAGTTACCCATTCTAGGCTTCAGGTCGCCCCTTCAGTCTCCGGGCTACATCTTGGGTAGCAGGGCCACTATTCCCGCGCTCGTGGCACCCTTTCAGGCTTCGGGCGCCCACTAAAGCCTCAGACGCCCTTGCAAGCATTGGTGGTATATGATGGCAAAAACATCGCGGTACCCGTTCCAATAATCTGGGGAACCATTTAAAACGTTCTGGGTGCCCTTTCAAAGCTCTGGATGACCTCCAAGTAATCGGAGAACCCTTGCAGGGCATGGGGTACTTGTTCGGTACTAGGGCATCGATTCAGTTCTCAACAGTGCCCCTTTAATCTTCAGGCACCATTTAAGCCACCTGGGGAAGTTCTTTGAAGCCCTGAGTCACCTATAAAGCACCTATAGGCACCCTCCAAGTCATAAGTCCCAAAGACCTTACAAGCCCTTCGGCGTTCTTTGAAGCCTCGGACGGGCCTTGTCAAGCTTCGCGGCGAACCTTAGACCATCAAGGTGCCATTTCGAGCCTCGGGCGGCCTTTCATGCCTGGTAAGCGACCTTTCAAGCCTTGGGGACGCCCTTTCAAGCATTGGGACACCCTTTCAAGTATCGAGGGCGTCACTTCCAGCTTTGAGATGGCCTATCAACCAGTAATTGTAATTTGTTAATTTCTGAAATGGATGCTGTGTGGGATAACGGTTATTTTGTTGCTCAAAGGAAAGATGTTTCATCCCATTCAAATAATTATCCAGTCCCCCACCACTACATAGGTCATGATTCAGAGGAGGTAAAAAGGCATACAGCGAAGCATAGGCAGCGCGTATTACTGTGGAATAATATACGTATGCTGGGAAGCACTCATCTCACCGAAGGTGTGATGAGATGAGTGTGTCGCACCCCCTGTAGGAAATCACTTCCCAGGCTTGCTTATGATCCAAGGTAAGTTCATGTCCGAGTTGCACAACTGTCGCTATATTTTTTCCCACCCCAAGCCTCTCGACTATCTTCGGCAAAAGCCTTCTCCCGAGCATCAGCCATGAAACCCTATTAGGAAGCTAGTATGATGCACTTGCACACTGGTAACAATTTGCAACTTATTTCCTGAGTTTTCTCCGTGCATTCCGTGTATTAAAAACACGCATTGGAGTAGCTAAGTATTTATTACAACCAAGTATGGCATAGATAAAGGTAAAGGATATTCGATCATTGGTAGGTGACTCGTTTAGTTGTACAGCGGTCAGTTTGGTTAGAACACGATACAGCTGCGTTGCAGGACTCAATGTCAGCATGTTTACCGACACCATGCTTCCCATTCAAGAATACATACCAGCCATGACTGAGATCGATTTCATTCAAATTTGATGAAAGCCAATGCCCATGCCTATTCGTCGACCGCCCCTAAGCTCCAATTCATCATCATCAACCCATGGACCTCTGCGGGATGTCCACTTTCTATCCTTTTTTGGTGGTCGTAGCCAAGTGCCAGTCGGTCCGTCGAGGAAGTTACGTTAATGGAAAGCTGCTTTACATGCAAGTAAGTTACGTGGCCGGTTGAAACGAGGGGATTAATGTATTATAATGGAATGTTTGTCTGAAGGACATTTATGGTAAGCCGGCTCATGAACGTCTGTCGTTATGCACACAAACGGAGTTTCGAGTGCTCAGAAGTGGCCATATCACCGAGTGAGCAGACGGGCCCCCAGTCATCGATGACTCTGCGATTCGTCGAACCGTAGCGCCACTTTTAACCGTCGGCTTCACGCCAGCTACAGACTCGGCGAGTGGGTCGTCTTAACCTCGAGAATGCAGACCATTTTCTTTCACATAACGTATATTCATACACATCACAATGTTGGACGCTGAAGAATCAGAAAAATGAGGTATGCTCCTGTGGGCTGGGGAAAACCCCGGGCGCAGTGTGCCAGAGCGTCTGCGGTCCCAGACGGCCTAGATGTGCTGTATTAGTTCAGCTGATTTCATATTTGTAAAGGTATCTAAAATATCTGGGAAATCGTTTATCAGAACTGTCGCCAGGCTTAGCCGAATTTGATTCCTAGTGGCGTTGCGCTGCATTTGGATTCTATTGGTGAAATATAATGAACATTCCAGATGTTCAATGGCCTGAGGCGTACGACAATGGTTGCTGAGGGGTTGGACTACCTGTTATGAAATGACAATGGATTATATGTGTGTGACCTGATAAAAGGAGCGCTATAATTATCTTATGTAGATGACATGCCTAATTTACAGTCGGCCAAGGTCGGAGTACAGGTATAATGGACATAGATGATAATGTGGTTTCTGCTCAAATTGCATCTGTACATAGGTCCTGTAACAGGAGTGAAGATTTGAAAGAGCATCACGGAGAGGAATAGGAAAAGACTTCGATGGTTTTAAATGAAGACTTGTTTTGGCCTGCGCATCAGCTGTTTCATTACCAGGCACCCCAGTATGTCCTTGGAACCAGAGGAACTGCATATTACTTTCCGAAACACTCAGCAATAGTTGTTGTAAGTACACATTTGCAGCCATTGGGTAAGAGGTGTCATAGTACTTCGCTATGGCTTGAAGTGCTATTTGAAAAATCGAAGCAAATAGCTGCTCGGGCAATCTAAAGATGCCTTATATATTGCAAACATTGGCATATTGCGCATAATTATCATTACAAACAGTCATTATATGGTACTTTCACTGACGTCACAAACCGCTTGCGTCTGCCATGATGGGGACAACGAAGTGTATCAATACGATGGTGCTGTCCTTTACAAATCGATCAGTGAAAGTGCGAAAATCCACTCCCATGTCGCGGATTTCGTCCAAAAATTGCGCCAAAGGGCAATTGCATGCGTATAATTTCACGGTGGAATTTATATGTCCGTGATCCCAACGGTTTTTAGTTATTGCTTCAGGCATTTTTCCGAGTTCACCAGAGATGAGTTTCTTTCATCGCTATTTTAAGTGGTTCGCATGAGTGAAATATCAAAACTTACACATTGTTGAAGTTGTAGAATTCACACCTGACATTGATATGAAAATGTCACAAAAATCATAGACCTAACCCAGTGATCCAAGGCCATTTACCTTTTTTACCTTGATGTCCTACTCGAATCTCGCTTTTTATTTTCCCAAATGAAGTCTTGTAATGTGAGCCTTCGATAAAAAAAAATACAAAGCTTACCTTTTGCCTCTAAGTATGGTCTTTTCAGCCGTTTTCAAGATTGTTTTTACTCGTTTCCGCTTCCCGACGCTATTAATCTAGAGAAGCAGCAATTATGCTGGAAGCGGAAGATGTAGGATGTTCTGGTGCATCATAATGCATTGGAATAACCTCTGTTTGATAACATTCAGGCATGATCGAGTTACTTGTCACCACAATGCCCAACTGAACTTTCCTTCTTACATTCTAAAACATTATATACTGTGTCTTTTCGGTAATGAAAACACCAATATCGGATTTTTCCCTTGGAGGTTATTGTTTCAAGCGTTTTGGGAAAACTGTGTGTATGGATTATTTGAATATATTTGCAGAATCGTTGACTGGGTACTACTTATTGACATCAGATGAACAGGAACGGCACAAGACCTAGTATATCCCTGCATATTGGTAAAATTATCTCAGGAAGTAAAGCGAACGTTGCCCTGTTCGCAGAACTCGTACTGCGTGTCTTCATCCCCTGGACGTGGCGACTGACACAGGCGGCACTTAGAGCGATGTCGGCGAACACAACAGGGAAGCCGGTGAGTGTTTTGGTCACGGGTTGTGCCAAAACATGGGCTTGCGGGGTCGTTTGCGGTCATTCCTTCTCAGTTACTACCGTTTGTCGCAGATTATGCGGGCCAGCAACACGTGTCATGAACGATATTGTGAGACGGAAAAACGCACGCCGGTGCATTTCGTTGTGCATTCCGGTGAAGTCTGCTCAATAATCTTGATAAACTGCGAACCATGTTTCCCAAGTGTGCCAACCCTTTTGGGAGGCACAAAAGCTGATCAGGGAAAGCTAGAAAAAGGTAACCAGCAGGCTCGGTGCAAGAGCTGATGACCAACGTGGTAAGGAAGACAATGACTTTTGTATGACAATGACTTTATCGTCCGGAGGGCGCTTTCTACGAGCAACGTAGGTGTCAACCCAGATGCAGGAGGAGGCACCATAAAACATTGAGAATCTCTCCCTCGTCTCCCTCGGTTTTAAATCCATGTGTTAAAGCATAGCGAGATGAATGTAATCATTGACATGTCAACACACTTCCGAATTCGCATCAGAACATATTTCGTTACGTTTCCTCGGATGTTTATTGGAGTTTAGAAGTTTTGACGGATTTGGAATTCATCTTGTGAAACATCCAACATCCAAAAGTGTTGTGCATCCTGGAATATCCAAAATTGTTGTGATGGTAGCAGAACAAATTGTCAACAGAGGGTCTCAAAACTGCACAAAGATGAGCCTCCGAGAGCCTCCGAGAAGCCTCCGGGAGAGCATCCGAGAAGCTACGAAGAGCGAGTAAGATGCTGAAAACGGAACTGAAAGAAGTATGGACACTGCTATATCTGCACCACTCCCTGACACTCCATCAAAGCGGCCTCTTACAGAAAAGGAGGATGTTTCAAGGTAAGCTTAGTGCCAGTTATCTATTACATTACCTAAGATCACCTTCGAAAGCTTGTTGATTTCTCGAGGTGGAATTCTTTACTGGTTCAGATTCCGAGTGAATTAGTTGTGGTTGTATTGTTGCATGCCGTCCTTGGCAACACCTAATTTTGGAAATGAAATGCTGCCTTTTTCGATGTTCAAGAAAGGCTTGCATCCAAACAGATTAATCATGTTAATCATGACAAAAATATTAAAGAGATAAAAAGATAATAGGGACTAATTTTTCCCAGTTGAACATTTGAAGTTGAGTACGGCACGTGGAACTATAGAGGAAGTTGCGCTGTTTCCAATGCAACTGTATGCTTATTTTGCCAACGCGGTTCAGTTACCTTGAAACTTGCGTACCTCAGTTACCACAGATGGCAGCAAGATGTCCCAATTGTCCCAGTTCACTTTGTCAGGACTGCTATCGTTCTCTATAACCTGTTGTGTCAGCTAATCAGCTTGCAAATTGTACCCACTATAACAACAACAGCAGTACGTGAACACCATGACGTCCAGCAGCGTCGGCCATTTTGATGGTGCATATCGAATATCACTCGATGCTCTTTGTTGTTTTGGAACATGCTAAGATCTTCGGTTTGGCCTGTGAGGTATTTATGGATATTGCTATCTTTGCGGCGTGTTAAGAGATGTGGGATACCTGTGAGATTAGTAACTCCTGCGGCCATTTTGCCATTCGTCTCTGCCGCGTTTGTTATCGTATAACCTTCCGTCAGCACTTTGTACGACTGGACCCCTGGTGGTTCTCGTGCTGAATCATCGTATGTTCCAGTGTCGATATCAGGTGGACTAGCGATGAATACATTCAGACGTAAATAATTGATGTTGAAACCCCACATGTAAATTTGCTTGCCGTAAAAAATCTTCCTAGTATCAAATTCCTCCTGGAATGTGATTTTTGACGCCGTCCACAACTGAGACAGTCCCTTTAATATCGTTTCCAACGCAAATTAATGATATGTTTTCTTTCAGCTACGAGGAACTCATGAACACACTGAAGAGGAATTCCACACGACTAACAGCTATCGAAGACGGCTGACTATTCTGGGTCCATAACACTAACAGCTATCGAGGACAGTTGTCTATTCTGACGCTGTCTCCGTTTCCCATGGAGCGCACTGCCGACTTTTTCGAGACGACACCGTACATGACGAAGAAAAGTCGGAAACGTCGAGACTCTGTCGGGATTCTACCCGGGATGCTAAAGTTTAGCAAAGCAGAAGTGGTGACAGAGGTGGACATAAAGCGTTACTGTGTTTTATCAGTCGGATATCGTCAGCTGAATCTGGCCTGGCCGTAGCAGTTTTGTCGTGATCAGTAGAAGTAATGGTGAAAAGGAACAACTTCAGAAACGATTAATTATCTCTAACTTGCGTGAGGCCTCTCTTTAACCCGGTCTGACCGGTCTTCCCGGTCAGATCCTCACACCCCGTCTCGGGGGCAGGGTCATTATAAGCCACCGTTTGCACGAGAACGAAAGTGGTGTAATCGGAAAACGCTCGACATGGGCCTGACACCTCCCAAAAAATTTTATCCCATGAAAAAGTGACGTCACTAGGGGTCTATGGGATCACGACTGACGTTACGTTTTGGGCTCTGGGGAGTTCATTTTTGGGTATATTTCAAAAACACAAAATATTCGGAGTCAGAAAAGGAAGTCGAAATCGACCATGACCCGAAATTATTTGTCCCCCCCCCCCCCAAAAAAAAAAATTAACATTTTGATTCTTGGATATTTTCACAATTTTTTATTTTCAATTTTCCTGAGTTTTCTTTTTCTAATGGGTAGAGCGCGCCGGCAAATGTTGTCTTAAATCAACTTTAGCTTTCCCTCGTAAAAGTGCTTACTTTAGCCAGAATCTTCTATTTGTCTCGATTCGTTTCGTTCGAATCGATTCGTCTGAAAACACCCTATATCGGGAGACCATCGGTGGTGCGCGACATCCGGCCCAACATGTGCTGCACAAGCTTTGCCGTTTGCACGTGGTCCAGTTGTGAATAAGAAGGCGAACGGAGTATGTGGTGAATAAACTCCGTAAAACAGGTCTCGTACAGCTGAAATGGTGGGATTTCGGAATCGAAAATAGGAAATGGACGATTGGCGGGGAACTACCCCAAAATGATGCGAACTGGAAAGAAATTCGATGCTCATTTTCGGAATTAGAATCGTTTCACGCAAGTTCCGTAGCTAACCTGGTATTGTAGGGATTCGTCGTCCTCGGTCACGATGTGGCCGCGAGGTCATAAAGAAACTTGAGTGTGACACCTGTATTCGTTGTAACAGAACTCCGATTGCATACCTGATATGGTTATATGATCGGCGATGATGGAGGCTAGGATATATGTTTAAATTTGAAGGTTAACTACAGGGGTGGAGCATCAACAAAAAAAACACCGACATTTAAACGTAGGGCTTCGATTTTCAAAAGCCTCGATATGGTGCACAAGAGTCCGAGATAAATCAACAAAAGAAGCGTGTTGTATTCCAAATGAATGGTGTATGCATGTCCAGTGTCTACATTAACCATTCCGATGTCAAGCCACGGAACACAGGCCAATCTGTGTTAATCTCTCCCATGTCGTGAAGGGCTTAATACGACAAAGGCTTCTGAGTTCGCCTTGAATCAAGCTGTACTTCCACGTATGCTTGATGCCTGACAACTTTCCATGCCATTACGAGGAATAAGCCATGTGACGTGGTTGACACAGTAGTGGTTTATGACGGCTAAAGTCGGCTTAAACCGGCTTTTCTGAACGAAACCGGTCACGATTGTATGCGTGATGTGTGCGGTAAAACACAACACATAGGAAATCGAATGCAAATTATATATCGTAGTTATTTTGCCGATGCTGTTTATTTGTAGTTCAATGAGGCTTTATTCACTCCACTCAGATTTCTACCCACAAAAGTTGAGTTTTTTTAAGGACCAATAAACATTTGTAAGTGCGACAGCATGCTTATTGAATAGTACAGCGTACAGTGGTCTTCCCTGATAAAATAATTTAGCACAATCTAATTTTGTAAGAAAATCAAATGTTAAATCAAACATGCTTAACTTGTGCTTTAATTGTATTATCTGAGGGTTAGGAGAAAGGCAAGTTCATGCTGCACTTTACTTTTGAAAGAATGAAACTTAAATAAGGTTTTCAAGAAAACCTGGCTTCCACTTTAGTAAACTAACGTGGGACAGCAAAATTTGACATGATAGGACCAATTACATGCCCCGAACAGGACAGCATTGCTGACGCCTAAAGGACGGACAACATCAGGTCAGTGGCGATGCTGCTGGCCACGAATTTCTGCGCTTTTTAGAACTCCAGACTACTCGCTCGCCAATAAACTGGGCTACTCGCCTATATTGCACTACTCGATCGCTATTTGCACACATCCCTTTTGCGAAAAGGTCACAAGTGAAGCTGGCCTGGTTTGGGGTGACGGAGAGACGGTGCATGGAACGCACGCTCGATCTTTGCATACCATATTGTATTCAGTCATCATACGACAGCGAATACCTCATGCAACATTGCAACCAGATAACCCTATCATCGCTGCTCCCATAGGTCTGCTCTGCAGTCTCACGAATACGCTGTTCAACTGGACTTCCATGGACTCTCTTTCTCTGCTCTTCCCGTGACTCGGCGTGTCACGTTGCCCTTAACACCCATCTTGGCCATTTCACTTTGCAATGGTCGCCCCTTAGCCTCAAATCTTACGCGACCCTCCGAGACGTTTCGGGGTCACATAGCCTGACATCACTTGGAATTTGCAACACAATCAGACGACGTCATTATCCGTGTGATCGCGTAATCGTATAACTGTTGCTTACCATAACGTAACATGCTGATTTTCGAATAAAATATTTAAGCAAACAGCTATGCACAAATCCTTTTACAGTAAAACAAATTGAACATTCATCTCAAATCATGTCATTGCGCTCCAATTCAGTTTTATTACTTTTCTCATCACTTCTCAGAGGTCCGGCATTTTCGTTCGCGAACCGGTTGTCATACACCTGGCATCCTAGCCAACGCTTGTCATTCGCCCGAAATTGCAAATAGGTGAATACTCGAGCAGTATCCTAGATTCAGTAGTTCAGCCACAGGGGCGATGCCACTTTTATTTTCGCTTTTAGTAAAGCAATTCCGTGAACGCATCGCATCCGAAATCACTTAGCTCTGTATATATGCTTGCAGGCATGTGGTTGCGTAGATACTGAAAGCAATGCACCTGTAACTCATATATATTATATGATTATATGCGGAGATTCGACTGCTTGCATTTGCAACGAAGTGAACTTCGAATCCCTCTTTCGAAATGCGTTTGGCTCCTGTGTGTCCGGACCCGTCGAGTCCTGTCATGAACGATCAGACTCGTCGAGTCCAGTCATGAACGCTCCGAGCGGAAACCGTCGCCTGTCGATCGGCACGCTGACATCAGCATTTGACGCCTCGATTCTCGGCGGTAGCCAAGCGTGTTATGTCAAGTCAGTTTCCGTTCTCACCGGCGACGACGGTCGGTCGGCAGATGCTGTATGATTGTACCGTGCCACATTCGGAAGACATTGCGCCCTGTCACCATTGTGACACCCATCATTGGACATGTAGGGCAGGGGGCTGGTCAAAGTCGTCGACCGGGCCCTTACCTCCGAGTTCCGGCACTTGATTGACCCGTGATTGGTGTGGCCGAGTCGTGCGCGACTGGCCCTGGTCAGGCAGGCGGGTCTGCACGGTCGATGCGGTAAGATGTTGCCGAGCGGATGAAGGTGAGCAGACGTGCAGACGCGGCTGAGCAGCAGAGGTGAGCGGGCCGTCTGATTGGACGGCGGACGGTCGAAGTGCCGAGAGGACTTTTGAGTCGTGAAACGTTGACGTTGACGTTGACGTTGACGTTGACGTTGACGTTGACGTTGACGTTTATTTTGATGTTATCGTTCACGCTAACGTTGACGTGGACGTTATTAGGGCACAAACTATTTAAAGACATGTGTCGGTGTCTGCCCGCTGTTTTCTGTTGGACTTGTTGCACGCCAAGCTGTTGCCGTTTTGCTAATCGTCCGCCCGATCAATAAAAGAGCCAGTAACGGCTATTGGATTTGCGAACCAGTTGTCGAAGAGCGAGACAAACACTAGACGACCAGTCGACGACCAACGACCAGTCGACGACCAACGACCAGGCAGTGATACTGCCAGGCGAAGCGAACTTGCATACACACTGCGCCTTTAGCACGCGCCCTCGCTTGTCCAGCGCCCCAATAGGTGTTTTATGCTTATTGGTTATTCTTATCAACTTACTTCAGCACTATTGAGTTCTATCCATATTCTGATGACAGTTTTGGAGATAATCTAATGCCGTCGGACACACTGTAGTCAGAGTTTAACCATCAGGTTGATAGAACTGTCAATTTGGACTTTTTAGCTTCATACGTAAATGTTGTTTTGTCACTATTCTGTCGTGGCCCAATGTGACCACAACCATATATTCCCCCACATCCGATGCCGGCCACATTTTTGTCCCACTGTAGCGGATAGACCTCAGTCGAGTGCCCAACACCATATTAGGGCTAGCTGTCATGCTTGTGACATCAAAGGGATTGCAGGGATTCTTTCGCTCCGATCAACTGTCGTCGCATGGTCGTGCCGTCCAGCGGTGGCGCGCTTTTTTCTTGCTCCAACCCCGTCTTTCCCGCTCCAACCCCGTTTTTCCGGGCGTAAGCCCGACAAAGCAGCTGTACTCGGCGGAAAATCTGGCAGCGTCCGGTCAGATCTGGCAGCAGGTATGCGGCTCTCCGCCGCCGAGTGCCAATATGAGGGACGATTTTTTGGTACCGCTTGACAGGTGCAATAATTGCAATCCGGCAACACCCGTGGCCGGAGGATCACCTTGATCGCTGACGTCACCCACTGACAACGGTGTCCGCGTACCGAGGTGCGCCGCGGACACCTGCTGCGCCACAGAGGCACTCTGTCAATCGAACCGAATCGTGACAACTATCGATACACGGACCGCTGTGTTAACCCGCGGCACACCTACCGCAGGTCATATAACCCACGACACACCGACCATAATTCATATAACCCAAGGCACACGGAACGTAGGTTTGTAACCCACGACACACTGACCATTGTGTTAACCCACGATGCACGACCGTAGTGCTATCCCGTGACATACCGACCGTAGTGTTACTCCACGACACATCGATCGTAATGTTAGCCCGTGGCAGACGAACCATGATGTTAACCCGTGACACACAGATCGCATCGTTGACTCGTTGACTTGGTATCTATTTTCGGTCTAAATCATTGGTACAACTTTAAACACTCGATATGGGTGAGTTTCGACGTATTCCACAATGTTTGTGTTATATTATATTATGGGCCATGCAACATGCTCCTGACTTATATTTTTATCTTTGCCGTCTGAAAATTAACAGAGACGGATGCATGCAAGGACAAGAAAATTATCTGCCTTCTGCTGTCACACCAAGTGGACTCCCCAAGAACTAGTCCCGTAAACCGATAGGTATGCGTCTTTTTACTTAACTTTTCTGTTTTCTATCCTAGTCCTAGTTTGTCTGCACTCTATTGCTTTTGCTTGTACCAGAAATGTTCAAGCTATATTTTGACGTAATTCTCAATTATCTAGTTTAACTCATTCCATTTTAAACGGTGCGTTATTTTGTTTTTTTCTGTAGTGGCGTCATTTGGAATGTCACAGGCGAAGTGGTAAATACAATTATTTTCCTATCAGATATTCAACTTAATGAACCTTAGCATCCCTTGCTAGGTACCTACTATAGAGAAAATATCAAGACCGATGAAAGCTAATGTTTGATGCTGCTCTACGAAACACTATCATGGAGACTACCCATCTGCAGAAAGAAATAATATCACTGAAAGCTGAGAACAAACAACCTAAAGGGTGGCTGATTCCCACATTGGATGGGATGAAATGAGCGTTGTGGTCACAAACATCACCGATCTTGTGGGAGTGGGAGGGGTGATAGTGGCAAACATCCGAGGAAACAAAAAAGAAGCTCTTGAGATCATCACAGCAATTCTCAGGATGGATCTAAAGTGGACCCCAATGTTTCCCACCGTCTCAAAAGGGAGTCATTGTGAAGCTCGAGGGGCCTTTTTGCGTCCCCGGAGGTTTTCCGCGGATAGTGGAAGAACGGCACGCGACAGCGCACCGAATTTTGTACTTCTTTTCCCACATCAATTTGGCATGTTGTGTGAAAATTTTGAGGTCAGATCACTTACTGTCAAAGAGAAGTGAGAAGTCGCGGAAGGCGACTATTGCATAATTGAAGGTCAAGTGAGATCACCTCCAAAAAGTTAAACCAGTCATCACGTTTTAACGAATAAAGATATTTGAATGCAACTTTCAGCGTGTTCTTATCTTTATGGATGCAATGAAACGCACTAGAGGATTTTTGTTTTGTTTATGGTGATGTATTAGTTTTGCATATTTGCCCTTTAGGGCTAAAATCGAAAATTCTGGCTAAAGTAAGAGGGCGAGTTGACTTCAAGCAACGTTTTGCGGTTCGATCTACCAATTATGAAAATAAAATTACAGAAAATTCAACATTCAAAATTTTGAAACTTTCCCCCCAAAAAATGTTGACTTTTGAGTGGGCAAAATATTGCTTTTCTGATTCTAAATATTTTTTGTTTTTACAACCGACTCCAAAGTGAACTCCCCGGAACCAAAAACATGATGTCAGTCGTGATCAGAGAGACCCCCTATTGACGTCACGTTTGGGGAATACAGCTTTGGAGGTGGTTTCGGACCCTACTCGTCAAGCGCTTTCCATTGACACCTGTTTCGTTTTCGTGCGACGATTAGTTTGGAGATTAGAGGGGGCATGAATTAACCCCCCCCCCCCCCGAGACGGGGTGTGAGGATATGACCGGAAAGACCGAAAAGGGTTCACGAATTTGAAGAAAGGATAAGGTGTGCCAAACCTGGTTTACACAGGATGATGATCCTATCATGCGAGGGGCAACACCCCGCGACTTCCCTCCCACCCAGCGTGTGATACAATTAAGAGTTAAGCATGCTGTTTCACCGACCGTTTGTGCACGATCAGATAAAAAGGACAGAAGCCGCTGCACGTCCAGGTCGCAACATGACTATGTTGCTTCGAACTGTTCATAATTATCCATATCCCACTGTCACTACCTGGCACCGAGTCACAAACTGTCCATACGTCTCCATATCCCACTGTCACCACCTCGCACCGAGTCACAAACCATCCATAATTCTCCATATCCCACGGTCACCACCTGGCACCGAGTCACAAACTGTCCATACTTCTCCATAACCCACTGTAACCACCTCGCACCGAGTCACAAACCATCCATACTTCTCCATAACCCACTGTAACCACTTGGCACCGAGTCACAAACTGTCCATACTTTTCCATATCCCACTGTCACATCCTGGCACCGAGTCAAAACTGTCCATACTTATCTTAATCCCACTGTGACTACCTGGCACCGAGTCCCCCATTCTCATCATTATATCAACATTTCAGACATGCACGACGTAAGTTTAACAAGTTCACGATCTAATCTTGCATGCATACCATGCGACCACACACGGAGTGGCCAGCTCCCAGCGATCCCATGCCAGCACAACACGCGCGGCCTCGACCAGCACTCGGCTCCACCCACCAACTGGCTCACCAGCTGGATCAGACTGCCATCCAACTCCAGCCTCTTCCCATCCATGGTCTCGCAGTAACCGCAGCCGCCCGTACTAAGCTGCACACACCTCTGGACTGGCTCACGAGCTGGATCCGACTGCCATCCAACTCCAGCCTCTTCCCACTCGTGGTCTCCCACCGCGACAATAGTTGTACACACCAGCATGTCAGGCCAGTAAATTATAAACAGTTATTTTATGCATAGCTTGCAATGTTGCAGTTTCACTATATTCTTCATCGCTCCCACCACCGCTGCACTACAGTATTGTAGCCGGTCAGAGCAGTACGAACAGCCAGGCTTCCAGCCGAGAGAAGCGTGCGCCCGGCGGCGACTCGGCCTGTCGGCTGTCCTGCACCGGATCGGCTCGTCCCGCATCACCATTACTAGGCAGGTTGCTGATGGGTTTCCTTGTCATTGAGTGATGACACCGTGTAAATATAATTGACATTTTATATTGCAAACTACCACCGACCTGAAAAATCTGCATGATGTTCAGTGATCTTGTATATATATATATATATATATATATATATATATATATATATATATATATATATATATATATATATATATATAAGCATATGTACACATGTATATGACGGCGATGACATCACTTGCCATCGCTGATCCCTCCCAAGCATTTGGCAGTGTAAGGCATGGCCGATTGGTGGAGAGGCTGGGATGACACGGGATTGATGCAGAATGATCCTTTGCATGACTGCAGGGACGTACTCAGATCACCAGAGGTTCCAGTGAGCTCGCTCTCACACGGATTAAGGCGTAATGTTGAGAACGACTTTGCTCCTTTCGTGTGTGGACGAATTACCACAACAAATACCATATGACAAGCTGATTATGTACACAAATGACATCCAGTTCATTGACTCAGATCTACCATGCAATCTTCAGGAATCATCGGGTGTCGATTATAGCTTGCCATAGCTTTAAAGTGCTTCATTCAGAACAAGCTGACGTGTATTATAAAACCATGGTTATTGTGTTGAGATCCAGGCATCATAATGCCAGTTCCCGTTACACTACAAACTAAATATTCAATCACCAAGCCATCAACGTTGGTGAAGATAATGTGAGTCATTCTAGACTTGAACGTAATGTGAGAGAAACACGTCTCGAATATCGTTCGACGGTGATGTGGCTTTCTGATTGGACTCGCTCGGGCGCCGTATTGCACACCCCGCAAAGCCAGACAGCTTTTAGTGGAGGGATTAGTGTTCCCCATATCTGGTGCTGTTTGGCTCTGTAGGGGCTGTTAGATTGTCCAGAAAAAACGAGAGCAAAATTGGTGTACAACTTCGGTGCAGGTACACTGGCCTGGCATATCGCAAGCATGCTATGCCGAGACTAAAGGATTCTGGTTGGCAAGTAGTTGGTGACATGATCACGGACTGAAACCGTCACTTTGTGAGCCAGCTTATGTCTGCCGTGCATCACCGTACTGCATCCGTCAACATGCACCTGCATCCATGGACTGACGTTCAGCAGCGTCAAGTCACAATATAGAAACAATCAACAATGATGACCAGTATAAATAACACGCTTACGAACCGAAATTGTACGGCGGCCCTTTCTAATCCGAGCGTCTAAATGATGCCACTAAATGACCGACCACCGACCACCGACCACCGACCACCGACCACCGACCACCGACCACCGACCACCGACCACCGACCACCGACCACCGACCACCGACCACCGACCACCGACCACCGACCACCGACCACCGACCACCGACCACCGACCACCGACCACCGACCACCGACCACCGACCACCGACCACCGACCACCGACCACCGACCACCGACCACCGACCACCGACCACCGACCACCGACCACCGACCACCGACCACCGACCACCGACCACCGACCACCGACCACCGACCACCGACCACCGACCACCGACCACCGACCACCGACCACCGACTACCGACTACCGACCACCGACCACCGACCACCGACCACCGACCACCGACCACCGACCACCGACCGCCGACCACCGACCACCGACCACCGACCGCCGACCACCGACCACCGACCACCGACTACCGACTACCCCGCCAGGTAGGTGGAGCGACCGACACACCTCTCTTCAATAGCTTATCAGCCTATCCATCGTCTGCGACAACCAGGTCCTCCCGCAGGGAGGCTTGCAGAAGAGAGGTCGTCTGCGACAACCAGGTCCTCCCGCAGGGAGGCTTGCAGAAGAGAGGTCGTCTGCGACAACCAGGTCCTCCCGCAGGCAGGCTTGCAGAAGAGAGGTCGCGCCCGCCGCCCCCCTCTCTATTCAAGAGCGGCACCAACAAGCACCGAAAGCCGAAGAAGCCCAAGAAGTAAGAAAACAAGAAGAGTACGAAGCCAGAAGATAATGTCTGTTGTCTGTTGCCTGTGTAGGCCAGAGGCGGATTCAGGAATCTGCATGGGGACACATTTTTTTCGGAAGGTCGCCTTTGGCGGATAAAAAAGTCGCTAAGCTGTCGGATGTGGGTGTGGGGGTGGGTGGTGGGGGTGCATTTGAGCATACTGAAGGGATGCTTTTTCTGAGAGGGACGTGTTTAGGAGAAAAATCCCTTGAGCGGGGTGGGCGGTACACTCGAGCCTTCCTGAAGTGGCGCCTTTTCTTCGCCGGTGGGGGGGGTCACCTTTCCATGGGTGTGGAGCACATGCCACAGCGCCCCACCCTATATCGCCGGGGGGGCGTCACCTTTCCATGGGTGTGGAGCACATGCCACAGTGCCCCACCCTATATCCACCCCTGGGCGACACATATGAGTAACGACACACAAATTGAAAGCTGCCATGAGCATCACAGCTAGATTCGCCTCGACTTCACACCTATCTGTTTATGCTTGTGGAAACATGCATGATTTGGCTCATGATGTGTTTCCTAACTTCGCCGACTTATGCTATTATATGTGTTCCCTGCAAATGTGTGATCCATATGTATCCGCAAGTGTCCATATCAGACACCGTGACATCTTCCTGTCTAGTTCAGCGCTTTCCCAGTGCGCTGCGGCCGTGACCCCGGTGACCTTGTCAACGCGTTCAGAGCGATCCGCCTCCGTACCGCGTTGGCGGCACCTCAGTCGCGCCGCTCGACGCGCTACAGCCCAGCGAAAGCCTGCGACCAGTTTTTCGGCCGTTCAGCGCGGTAGGTAAACGCTTTTTGTTGTTGCGGCGCGATACGAGCCGTGATACGGTAGCCGCTACCGACTGGTCGCTGCTCCTGCTGCTACCGACTGGTCGCTGCTCCTGCTGCTACCGACTGGTCGCTGCTCCTGCTGCTACCGACTGGTCGCTGCTCCTGCTGCTACCGACTGGTCGCTGCTCCTGCTGCTACCGACTGGTCGCTGCTCCTGCTGCTACCGACTGGTCGCTGCTCCTGCTGCTACCGACTGGTCGCTGCTCCTGCTGCTACCGACTGGTCGCTGCTCCTGCTGCTACCGACTGGTCGCTGCTCCTGCTGCTACCGACTGGTCGCTGCTCCTGCTGCTACCGACTGGTCGCTGCTCCTGCTGCTACCGACTGGTCGCTGCTCCTGCTGCTACCGACTGGTCGCTGCTCCTGCTGCTGCCGACCGGCAGCTGCTCCTGCTGCTACCGACTGGTCGCTGCTCCTGCTGCTACCGACTGGTCGCTGCTCCTGCTGCTACCGACTGGTCGCTGCTCCTGCTGCTACCGACTGGTCGCTGCTCCTGCTGCTACCGACTGGTCGCTGCCGACAAGCCGCTGCTGCTACTGACCTGCTGTTATTCCTACTATCACTGACACGCTGTTGCCATTGCTACTACTACTGACCTGTCACTGCCATTGCTGCTGCTGACCTGACACTGCTACTTCTGACTGGATACTGCTACTGCTGACCGGCTACTGCTACTACTAACCTGCTGCTGCTACTAGTGATCAGCTATTGCAACGCCATCTACCACCGGTGGTGCCGGCTGCTGCTTTTGCAAGCTGCTGTCGCAGCCCCTACCGGCCTCGATGGAAACACACCAAGTACATGTCACACTGCCAGGGCAGATCACTGCTTAACATGACAGGTCACTGCAGACTATGGCAGGCCACGGCAAGCCATGACAGGTTACTGCAGATCATGACAGTTCACTGCGGAGTATCAGATCATGGCACGTCAGTGTGACATGGCAAATCACTGCGAAATATAGCAGGCCACGGATTTGACAGCTACGCCACTGATCGGGGCCTCTCTTCGGTCTGCAGATGGGCCCACAATTCATGTTGTAGCCTAACTAGCTCATGCTTGACATTAGCTAGTCAGGATGATTTGTTATGATTAGAAACATAGTACCATTGCAGTTATCATATAATAACATACAGGAGCATCATATCGTACCCTATTTCATATATATATATATATATATATATATATGTATATCGCAACATAAATAAGGGTTGACGACTAACCTGCTCATAACCCATAAATATCACGTACATCAACTTGTAAAATGTGTTTTCCTTTGCCATATGTTTGAATATATTATGCACCTTGGCGGACCGACCAACGCTGAATCCGTCTGGACCTCGGACGTGATGACCCTCGTACGTCTGGACCTCAGACGTGACAGACCAACACTGAATCCGTCTGGACCTCGGACGAATGCCAGCCAGGCTCGTGCGATGGACAGCAGACAGGCGGATGAGATTGTGAACAGATCTTTGACATGCAGCATAGATCGAACGCGGCCATACTCACTCGGCTGCATACATTGTGTTGGCATTTGCACTGTAAACGTAGCGACGTCGGGGGCCGTGGCGACTGTCCGTCCCACATGGATGCAGCTGAGGCCGCAGTTCTAACATTTATCAAGTGGACATAGGCTGTGGCTGTTGGCCACATGGCTGTTCCATGTCACATGGATACTTGTTATTGTGCGGCGGCGTGTGACCGTGACGTAACGAGTGGGCGACTGAACCCAGCGGCGGTCGGTAGTGTTACGGCCGGCGGCGGTCGGTCGTGTCACGGCCGGCGGCGGTCGGTAGTATCACGGCTGGGGCGGTCGGTAGTGTCACGGCCGGCGGCGGTCGGTAGTGTCACGGTCGGCGGCGGTCGGTAGTGTCACGGCTGGAGGCGGTCGGTAGTGTCACGGCCGGCGGCGGTCGGTAGTGTCACGGCCGGCGGCGGTCGGTAGTGTCACGGCCGGCGGCGGTCGGTAGTGTCACGGATGGATGCGGTCGGTAGTGTCACAGTCGGCGGCGGTCGGTAGTGTCACGGCCGGAGTCGGTCGGTAGTGTCACGGCCGGCGGCGGTCGGTAGTGTCACGGCCGGCGGCGGTCGGTAGTGTCACGGCCGGCGGCGGTCGGTAGTGTCACGGTCGGCGGCGGTCAGTAGTGTCACGGCTGGAGGCGGTCGGTAGTATCACAGTCGGCGGCGGTCGGTAGTGTCACGGCCGGCGGTGGTCGGTAGTGTCACGGCCGGAGGCGGTCGGTAGTGTCACGACCGGAGGCGATCGGTAGTGTCACGGCCGGCGGCGGCCGGTAGTGTCACGGTCGGCGTCGGTCGGTAGTGTCACGGCCGGCGGTGGTCGGTAGTGTCACGGCCGGAGGCGGTCGGTAGTATCACGGCCGGAGGCGGTCGGTAGTGTCACGACCGGTGGTGGTCGGTAGTGTCACGGCCGGTGGCGGTCGGTAGTGTCACAGTCGGCGGCGGTCGGTAGTGTCACGGCCGGTGGCGGTCGGTAGTGTCACGGCCGGCGGCGGTCGGTAGTGTCACGGCCGGTGGCGGTCGGTAGTGTCCGGCCTGTGGCGGTCGGTAGTGTCACGACCGGTGGTGGTCGGTAGTGTCACGGCCGGTGGCGGTCGGTAGTGTCACAGTCGGCGGCGGTCGGTAGTGTCCGGCCGGTCAGCGCGAGCGATGGCCGCCGTCTCTGCGCGGGCCGCGCTCCGCCGGCCGGCCGGCTGGCGTATTAGAACCACCAGCCGGTTAGCTCTGCCTGGGGCGCTGACAGCCACAGCCGACTCGGCAGCCCTTCAGCAACGATGTCGCGCCGACACTAAACCTGATTGGCCGTCGTCCGTGCAAACGAGAGCGTGAATGGATCTGCAGTTATACCGGATTAGGCGGGTGAGCGGTGATCGACGGCGTGCGATATGAACGGCACCCGCCGACAAACACAGCCGTCCTGTCCGAACAGACTGCAGCCCTACTTAGTGCCGCAGCCAGCAGACCTGCCCGAGTAGCCTGCAGCCCTACTTAGAGCCGCAGCCAGCCGTCCTGCCCGAGAAACCTGCAGTCCTACTTAGTGCCGCAGCCAGCCGACCTGCCCGAGAGACCTGCAGCCCTACTTAGTGCCGCAGCCAGCCGACCTGCCCGAGCGGCCTGCAGCCCTACTTAGTGCCGCAGCCAGCCGACCTGCCCGAGCGGCCTGCAGCCTGATTTAGTGCCGCAGCCAGCTGACCTGCCCGAGATACCTGCAGCCCTACTTAGTGTCGCAGCCAGCCGACCTGCCCAAGAGACCTGCAGTCCTACTTAGTGCCGCAGCCAGCCGACCTGCCCGAGAGACCTGCAGCCCTACTTAGTGCCGCAGCCAGCCGACCTGCCCGAGAGACCTGCAGCCCTACTTAGTGCCGCAGCCAGCCGACCTGCCCGAGCAGCCTGCAGCCCTACTTAGTGCCGCAGCCAGCCGACCTGCCCGAGCGACCTGCAGCCCTACTTAGTGACGCAGCGAGCCGACCTGCCCGAGCGCCCTGCAGCCCTACTTAGTGCCGCAGCCAGATGGCCTGCCCGAGCGGCCTGCAGCCCTACTTAGTGCCGCAGCCAGCCGACCTGCCCGAGCAGCCTGCAGTCCTACTTAGTGACGCAGCCAGCCGACCTGCCCGAGCGACCTGCAGCCCTACTTAGTGACGCAGCCAGCCGACCTGCCCGAGCGACCTGCAGCCCTACTTAGTGCCGCAGCCAGCCGACCTGCCCGAGCGGCCTGCAGCCCTACTTAGTGTCGCAGCCATCAGACAGACAGATGTGGTTATTGCAGAATGAATCAGCGCATTTTCCCTGTTTAACAAATATAAAATAAGTTCACGTATGATTTCTGCTTGCAAGATGAAGGAAGAATACATTTGAAAACCCACTAACGGCTGCCGATATAGTGTATTAGCATAGCAATAGTGATATGAGATACCCGAATTCAACTTGAGCCTTTTTAATCTTGTCTTAACTTGAGCGAGCTGTGGAAACCCTTCCTCTGTGATGTTAGAACAAAGAACATATCACAAAGATAGCACATTTTACAGAACAGATCAGTCACAGAGTAACTGCACAGGGCATCTCGAAACTCCAGAGATAGAGAACTTCACGCATGGATCCCCTCGCCCTTCCATGAACGTCCGGTAATTCCACCCATAGAGCGCCGGACAGTTTGATAGAATTTCGAACCGACCTCCTCTTATTGCACAGATTCGTACTTAGTAACCATGGCCGAAAGGTGGTTGCTATCACGATCATTTTGAAAGCTTAGTATAGGTTGAAGGCCATTTTGAGATGCCCGAAAAGTGCCAGTTACGCTGCAACATAGCCAAAATAAGGCGCACTGAACTGGTATTATCCCATCAAGTATCAACCCTTTCCGGTCAGATTCTCACACCCCGTCTCGGGGGGGGGGGGGGGGGGGGGGGGGGTGGGGGCGTAATTATATGCCCTTCCTCTAATCTCCAAACTAAGAGTCGCATGAAAACAAAAAAGGTGTCATCGGAAATCGCTCGACCAGGGGCTCGAAACCACCCCGAAACTTTTCTCCCCTAAAAAAGAGACGTCAATGGGGGAGTTTATGAGGTCACAACTGATGTCATGTTTTTTGCTCTGGGGAGTTTATTTTGGAGAAGATTTTAAAACAAAACTTCCTTAGAATCAGAAAAGGAAGGCCAAATCGGACATGGTTCCAAAATGTTTGACTATCCCAAAATAAAATGTATTTTTTTAAATGTTCAAAATTTAGAGTTTTCTCTTGTTTTGCATTTTCCCCTTTCTATTCGGTAAAGCACACCGATAATAATTGCTTAAAATAAACCTAGCCTCATAAGAAGTACTTACTTTAGCCAGAATATTCAATTTCAGTCCCAATTACCAAATATGCAAAACAAATGTCATGAAGAACGCCAAAAAACATTCCTCTTGTGCGTTTTGTTGCGTCCCTAAAATCAGTAAACGCTGAAAGTTTCATGAAAAGAAAATCGTTAAAGAGTAACGACTGGTTGAGTTTTTTTGGAGGTCACCTCACTTGACCTTGACTATCTCGGTGACCGTCGATGACCTGACGTAAAAATTTTCCACACAATATGTCAATTTGAGGTGGGAAAAGGTGTGCGAAAATTCGACCCGCTGCCATGTGCCCCTTTTCACTCTCCGCGGAAAACCTTCGGGGGAAGACCCCCGAGAGGGCGTGGGTTAAGAAGCGGAAAATATTATTTTGTATTCGGTGGCAGAACAAAACGGAACGAATGATCATGAATGACATGGAAAAGTGTCGGTGTGGGTCTGGATTAAACCAATATTCCCGTTGTAAGTATGTGCATAATTTCGGAGGACTCTTGGAAATTATTGCTCCTGTCCAAAGCCATATCTTTGTGAAGCTGATATAGCCCCATCTTTAAGTCGCTAAAATCCCTACTCAATTAAAAACCATCGCATTCGGATGGTGAACATATCTAAGTTTCTCGGTAATCGGTTTCGAAATCGGAATGCAATTTTCTGAAGATGTCAGCTCCAGATCGTTTGTTGACCAGCCGTACCTGCCGAGGCCCAACCAAGTGGGGCCAGCTGTTGTTTGGCGCGCGTCGGACGTTGTGTAGCGGGCGGGCGGGCGGGCGGGCGGCTCTGGTTTGCTGCCCACCTGCACCAGGTGACCTGAGAGACGTGAGCGACGGCCGTAGATGTCCGATAACGCCGAGCACGCCGCCGCCGCCGGCTGGCCGCCTCAGCTAGCCAGGCCGATGACGGCACATGCCGTGCCCAGAGGCCAGGCCGCAGCACCATCGCCGTAGCATGTGGCGCTTCGGCCCGCCGACACTGCCGTGACGGGCGGCCGACACTGCCGTGACGGGCGGCCGACACTGCCGTGACGGGCGGCCGACACTGCCGTGACGGGCCGCCGACACTGGGGGGCCGCCGACACTGCCGTGACGGGCGGCCGACACTGCCGTGACGGGCCGCCGACACTGCCGTGACGGGCGGCCGACACTGCCGTGACGGGCCGCCGACACTGCCGTGACGGACCGCCGACACTGCCGTGACGGGCCGCCGACACTGCCGTGACGGGCCGCCGACACTGCCGTGACGGGCGGCCGACACTGCCGTGACGGGCCGCCGACACTGCCGTGACGGGTCGCCGACACTGCCGTGACGGGCCGCCGACACTGCCGTGACGGGCCGCCGACACTGCCGTGACGGGCCGCCGACACTGCCGTGACGGACCGCCGACACTGCCGTGACGGGCGGCCGACACTGCCGTGACGGGCGGCCGACACTGCCGTGACGGGCCGCCGACACTGCCGTGACGGGCGGCCGACACTGCCGTGACGGGCGGCCGACACTGCCGTGACGGGCGGCCGACACTGCCGTGACGGGCCGCCGACACTGCCGTGACGGGTCGCCGACACTGCCGTGACGGGCGGCCGACACTGCCGTGACGGGCCGCCGACACTGCCGTGACGGGCGGCCGACACTGCCGTGACGGACCGCCGACACTGCCGTGACGGGCGGCCGACACTGCCGTGACGGGCCGCCGACACTGCCGTGACGGGTCGCCGACACTGCCGTGACGGGCCGCCGACACTGCCGTGACGGGTCGCCGACACTGCCGTGACGCGGGTTGCCGACACTGCCGTGACGGGCCGCCGACTGCCGTGACGGGTCGCCGACACTGCCGTGACGGGTCGCCGACACTTCCGTGACGAGCCGCCGACTGCCGTGACGGGTCGCCGACACTGCCGTGACGGGCCGCCGACTGCCGTGACGGGTTGCCGACACTGCCGTGACGGGCCGCCGACTGCCGTGACGGGTCGCCGACACTGCCGTGACGGGTCGCCGACACTTCCGTGACGAGCCGCCGACTGCCGTGACGGGTCGCCGACACTGCCGTGACGGGCCGCCGACTGCCGTGACGGGTCGCCGACACTGCCGTGACGGGTCGCCAACACTGCCGTGCACCGCTGCAGAGCCCGACAACGTGCGGGACCTTCGCGGGAAAGCGCAGCTTAAACGAATGCACCGCTGAAAATGTGACAGAGCCCGTCCGGATTAGGGCGAGTATGACAAGGTCATTACATTGTGAACAAGATAATACATGGGCTGCGGTCGGTGGCTGAGAGTCGTGTGGCGGCGGCTGCTACCGGCTGCCGTCGCTACCGGCTGCCACACGGTGGCGCCTGCACTCACGCCAGGTGTCATCCAAACTAATTAGACGTGCCGCCGCCGCAGACGGCTATCTCAACATCGAAATAGCGTACATATTTGCCGATGTCGTTACGGCGCGGTGCGCCGGGTGTGCCGTGCCTTGTCGGTCGGCGCCGCCAGTACCGGCCCAACCCGCGTGTCGCCGGCGCCGCCAGTACCGGCCCAACCCGCGTGTCGCCGGCGCCGCCAGTACCGGCCCAACCCACGTGTCGCCGGCGCCGCCAGTACCGGCCCAACCCGCGTGTCGCCGGCGCCGCCAGTACCGGCCCAACCCCGTTATCGCCGGCGCCGCCAGTACCGGCCCAACCGCACGTGTCGCCGGCGCCGCCAGTACCGGCCCAACCCGCGTGTCGCCGGCGCCGCCAGTACCGGCCCAACCCGCAAGTGTCGCCGGCGCCGCCAGTACTGGCCCAACCCGCGTGTCGCCGGCGCCGCCAGTACCGGCCCAACCCGCGTGTCGCCGGCGCCGCCAGTACCGGCCCAACCCGCGTGTCGCCGGCGCCGCCAGTACTGGCCCAACCCGCGTGTCGCCGGCGCCGCCAGTACCGGCCCAACCCGCGTGTCGCCGGCGCCGCCAGTACCGGCCCAACCCGCGTGTCGCCGGCGCCGCCAGTACCGGCCCAACCCACGTGTCGCCGGCGCCGCCAGTACCGGCCCAACCCACGTGTCGCCGGCGCCGCCAGTACCGGCCCAACCCACGTGTCGCCGGCGCCGCCAGTACCGGCCCAACCCGCGTGTCGCCGGCGCCGCCAGTACCGGCCCAACCCGCGTGTCGCCGGCGCCGCCAGTACCGGCCCAACCCGCGTGTCGCCGGCGCCGCCAGTACCGGCCCAACCCGCGTGTCGCCGGCGCCGCCAGTACCGGCCCAACCCGCGTGTCGCCGGCGCCGCCAGTACCGGCCCAACCCGCGTGTCGCCGGCGCCGCCAGTACCGGCCCAACCCGCGTGTCGCCGGCGCCGCCACATGCTCGCCGACAAGAATGCCAAGTCTGCCTGACGCAGGAATCGATGACACATGATTTATAGCGTTAAGAGAGGCGGCAACGCCGGAGCATGTGTCGTGGCTCGCTGGCATTCGAAAGCCATACCCGCCGCCATTCGCCGGTGCTGAAGGACGGAAGGACTGCGTGGTGGTATCGCAGGGCGTGGTGGTGTCGCAGGGCGTGGTGGTGTCGCGTCCAGTCGCCGCCGAGAGGGGAGCCGGGTGTTTTTGCTTCCGTGTGATTGCCTGCGATCCATGTGCGGACATTGAGGAGCACCAACGGACACGGGGTAGGACCACGATAGATGGTGGTGCAGCAAAACTGGCCGAATGGCAGTGCTACAATTTATAGTGTAGGTGTGTGCTTGCAGGACAGATGGTGTAGCAGGACAGATGGTGTAGCAGTCGCCACCGATGTGCCGCCGCGTCCTTCGCCCGCGCCGTGGGAGGAGCAGCACTCGTTGCACTTCCTTGGCGTCTGCATGACACCAAGGAAGGACCTTTGGGAATGATTGGTCAACAGCTCGTTATGTGATAACAGTACAGCGTACAATATGCAGTACCGGTAAAGACTGCGACCGTATCGCATGCGTGTCGTGCGGCTACCAATCTAGATGGCGTGGTGGGCTGGCGAGTAGGCGAGTTCGTTCGGACTATGGTCTCTGAACAAATTGAGATGATGTACCTAAACAGCTGACTACGCATACATGCGACAATCACCAGCGCCGACATGCAAGATCCGCCAGCCGCCGACACTGTGTGTGACATCGTGGATTTCAGCGCCGACATGCAAGATCCACCAGCCGCCGACACTGTGTGTGACATCGTGGATTTCTCGGTAATGAAAAAAGCCGTCCAAATGGACGGAGGAGTGCCTAGCCAAATAACCCGTCCACAGTCATAACACATCACGTCTGCCGAAGAGACTGCAGTGTCTACGGACGCTCCTCTCAGCACCGCTCCTTATTCATAAATCCCAGCGGCGTTCGACCGGACACAATGCTAATGCGATTATTCGACGCAACCGGTCTCGGAATTCGCGGCACTCAAATTGGAGTTGGCCGCCGACTGCCGTGCACGAGGGTGGACAGTGTGAGTCAGCTGCAGGATTAGATGCGACTCTGATGCTGCGCGGCCGTGATGCCGACTGTCGCGGCCGGCATCTGGACAGGCCACGCCGACATGTACGACAGACGGACATGTACGACACTCTTCAATTTGAGACGGCCGCCGATAAGTGCTGGAACCAGTTCTCAGATCTGCTGATAGCTATTTCAAGGTGTAACTCCGGTAGCTGAAGCCTATTTGCACGACCTGATTGATGGTTTTACCCTGTCGTCAAAATTTGCCCGGGTGCAATTTTACTTGGCTACCGTTGGCCACCGTTGGCTACCGTGGCTTGGTGAAATCAGTGCCCATAGCGCGAATGATACGCTACCTGATTAGCTTGGCTGCACCAAATGACAGGTGGTACTATAAAAATGGCAGGCAATTCGCAATGTGAGAGAAAAAGATCGATCTGTTCGAGGCCAGGTGAATGGTGACCAATCCGCCTGCCACGTCTGGTTGGTCCATTATTCTACCCGTCCGTATCTATACATGCAAGGCCAAGCCATCTCAAAATTGCATCTTTCTACCCGTTCCAAAGAGTGTCAATTTTACCGCGACTTAGTGTAACGGTCCTAGGCAAACCTTTTCGATGAAATGCCACGATCGTTGAACGTGTTTCCCAGAAGCTGACGCCGCCGACGGCGGCAGCGTTGATGTCGGATACGAGCACGGCGCGGCCGGCGACCAGTGAAGTGGTGGCCGGCGTCCAGCGTCCACGGCGGCCGACCTCGTCACCCCGTCACCGCCAGTTGGCTCACGACCCGAGGAACTCGGCCGTGAGATGAGCCCACTGTCGATAGTATCCGTTTAATCCGCGCCGCCCGCGCTCATTGTCATTCAGCCCCTGCCATGGAATGAGGCTCGAATTCTTCTAAAAACGCGACTGCGGACGCCGGCCGGCGGGACACATGCCTGTCAGCGGCGCGCGCCGCGGGCCGGCCGCCGGATAACCCGGTCGGCGCGGACCGGCCGTCCCTGCCGTCTGCTGTGTCGGCCGCCTGGACAGCGGCGGCCGCCGCGACACGGCCACCAGTTGACCACCGTCCGCCGAGACCTGGGCGGCGGCCGCGTGCTGGCCGTACCGCGCCCAGTCAGTGCCGTGTCGTGTCGTGTCGTGTCGTGTCGTGTCGTGTCGTGCTGGAGTGCCGAGCGGCGGTGTGGCGACAACGGCCTGGCCCGCTGTACAGGTGAGCAGGCGTCGGTCGCAGTTTACGGCCCCAGTCACACATGGTCCGGCCGGACAACAGGCTCCTGACAGGCCGGACAACAGGCCCCCGACAGGCTGCCGGTGGCCCGGCCGGACAACAGGCCCCCGACAGGCTGCCGGTGGCCCGGCCGGACAACAGGCCCCCGACAGGCTGCCGGTGGTCCGGCCGGACAACAGGCTCCCGACAGGCCGGACAACAGGCTCTCGACAGGCCGGACAACAGGCTCCCGACAGGCCGGACAACAGGCTCCCGACAGGCCGGACAACAGGCCCCCGACAGGCTGCCGGTGGTCCGGCCGGACAACAGGCTCCGGACAGGCCGCCTATTGTCCGGCCGGACAACAGGCCACCGACAGGTCGCCTGTGGTCTGACAGGACAACAAGCTCCTGATAGGCCGCCTATTGTCCGGCCGGACAACAGGCTACCGACAGGCCGCCTATGGTCTGGCAGGACAACAGGCTCCGACAGGCCGCCCGTGGTTCGTGCCGCCCGAACTTGATCCGGGTCCGATTGTGGACATCCGAAATTCATGGAGGACGACGCATCGAGGACATGGATGAGGACGAGGACGCAATTGAGGAAGTTTCTCCCTGATACCCATTACATGGTTAATGCTGCTAAACTTCGCCATTGGTCAAGGAAGGGGGGGGGGGGCGCCTCAGCACTTATTTGCGTCGCACTTGACCACAGGATGCCATGATAGTAATATACAGGATCAGTTCAAGCTGTATAGCACACTGTCGACATTTCACATCGATGCCGTGACTGGCAACGTGTTAATAAGAGAGCGTATATTCTGGGATGCAATGCCACCTGTATCGATCTCACGACCATGTGCTGCCAGGTGAAGTAAATCAACCTTGAAAGCGCAGACTGACTTCCATATTAATCCGAACCCTCTCCTATCTCAGACGAGATCGAGGAACTGTGTAAGGCGCCGTTGTTCCACATTCAGCACATTGCTGGTATCAGATGCCCGGCGGCTAACATAAAAGACTCCCATGAAAATGTGTCATGCAAGTTACTTCCGTGCAGTACGCCAACGGAGCATTACATCGCCAATGAGAAGTTGCTTACTGTTGCGTGTTTCGATGGAGGATTGCAATTATCAAACGTCATTAAGATACTGCCAGGCTGGCAGCATGTGCGGTATCGAAACCATAACCGCCGGTAAATGTTGTATCTGAATCTCAATACAGTTAAAATTACATTGTCAATGAGAAGTTGCTTACTGTTGCATGTTTCGATGGAGGATTGCAATTATTGAACGTCATTAAGATACTGCTAGGTTGGCAACATGTGCGGTATCGAAACCATAACCGCCGGTAAATGTTGTATCTGAATCTCATTCGCCCAAGAAGACTGAGCGAACTGGCATTGGCACATACAAACTAGGTTAAAAAGAAGCCGCATGGTGCTATGTAGATGGGTAGCAAGTTGACATTCTGTTTATTGCCCTTTCGCTGGCAAGTACATCTCACCCTCCTCACGACTGAGCAAGAAATACGAGTAAAGTCAACGTTTTCTTTTCTTTTAGAAATGGTACTACAGGGATCCAATAGGTTCCTAAGCCACATACTGTGAAAATCATTTGACGAAAGACGAATGGTATCAATTGGTTAAATATAGGTATCAATCGGCGCAAGGCATCAATGGGCTAGCTAAAGATATCAGTCGGCTAAAGGTATCAATCAGGGAAATAAGGGCATGTGTCGAATATAGGAATCAATCGGCTAAAGGTATCAATTTGCTAAATGAAGGTATCAATCGGCTAAGTAAATGTATCAATCGGCTAAAGGTATCAGTTGGCTAAAGGCATCAATCGGCAAAAGGTACCAATCAGCTAAAGGTATCAATCGGCTACATTTGCAAGGCTTCCATGCGGTCGAAAATCGAGTAGGTTAACTGAAACCTTTGGAGTTCGTTGGGAAAGTGCGGCATAAGAATGTCGCACAGTACTTGCTGCATGTGGAATAAATTTCCACGACAAATAAAATTCGCAATGCCTCATTAATAGTTTATGGTTATTAATACTTTATGTATTAATATTGTATATATTAATATTTTATATATATTAATAGTTTCACAACATTAATAGTTGTGGTTCTCTATAAAATATCGTTAAAACGGGGATCCTGCCTGGGCTTTGGGAGTGGGTGGGACAAACTTTCACATTGCCCCTCCCCAGGGCTCTGGGCCCCATCATCGTCGGTGCCCTTCATCCATGTTTGAATTATATTTTTGAATTTTCGAATAATTTGTGGGACCCCCTCCGCTGGTAAAGATGAGGAAGTCTGGCCGAAAGTCACGGCTCGCTCAGCTCGAAGTCCGGAACTGAATGTCTGAGACTACCTGGTATAGGTCAGCAGGAGCCTTCTTAGAGCTTGGACAACCTCCAGGTTTTCAGAAACTTTGGCCTGCAATCAGAACTCTCTCAAGAGTAAATTACCAGGGCCAAAGTAGAGGCAACCCGCACTGCCAGAAGTCATGGCCGTCGCTCCCAGTCAGTCACCATTTTCCTTTCCAGTAGCATTACTGAGAGTGTAGAGGGGAAGGGGAAGGAAGCGAAGCCTGGCTTTCTCACATGGTATCCCATACGAGGAAACCAGGCTTTGCTGTCGCCAATTGGCGCTGCCCTCCCTCCAGCCAAATTCCTCGGAAGAGACCCCGGAAATATGCGGTGCTTAAAGGTGGTCTGAGACACCTGAAGAACAACAGACAGCATCGACCGCTGTCTGTTGCACACGAGATGCAGCCCGGGCCTCCAGAAGCAAGACGGGCAGCGTTCAGAGGCGATCTGAGATGCCCAGATGGCGATCACATGGCCATTGCGACAGGCGACTGCGACCACATGGTGCCTGAGACAGGCGACTGCGACCACATGGTGTCTGAGACAGGCGACTGCAACCACATGGTGCCTGAGACAAGCGACTGCGACCACATGCTGACTGCGACAGGTAGGATTGACCGCCGCCTTCCATGCAACAGAAACGGCCTGGGCCGTCAGAAGCGAAAAAGGTGGGCTTAAGTCTCACTCATCGCCAGAAAGGACACGTAGCATAGTTCAAATATAGCCTGATGCACTGAAGAGCCGCAGGCAGGTTGCCGATATTTTTCGCGTATTAAAATTTACACTTATGTTTTTTTATTGTCTCGGCACTTCACATGCACAACGATCAAGTTTCTATATCTAATTTAGGCGGCCAGATGTCATGAACTATAAGCTTACAGAGAGATGCAATCGAGTTTGATATGGTTAGAAGCAGAACCCATGCTATCTGGGCCGCCATTAAAACCGCCCGAGAGGTATTCGAACCAGAAGTAGCCGTCGGTGCCATAGTGGCGACAGCCCCACTCCGTGTCATCGGTCTTATAACTCACATGCTTCAGCAGCTTTCTGCGGAATTTGTGCTATGTTACTGGACATTGTTAATGATAGCATTGTCACCTTTATTGTACCTAAACGGCGCAAACACGGTCTAATTATATTGATATCGAAGTGAGGTGGGTGGCCCTAAGAAGTAGCTTACAAAAATGACCCATATATTGGAAAGTGATAGATATCGTGATATCTCGACTGATTTTGTCAAAACAAACGAAATACAAATCAGACTAAATTGCACCACGGTACACCAATTCACACACGATAAACACAACAATCTTAATCCAGGATAGTTATTAAAGTGATCTAATTCCAAACATATTGTGTGAGCGGTAAAATACTTCACGTTTCGGATCTTGTGGTTGTCGTAAATTCGACGAGGCGGTGTTCATCGTGTATTAATTGACCAGCATGTCGAGAAGTCAGAACCTGATTAAGATTATTTCGCGTTACTACAGACAAACGTCATAGTATTCGGAACACAGACAATATTACCCCACATGCCAAAGGCACGTGTTGGTAACACTTCGGTGGATGAAATCTGAACCGTAAAAATGTGCGGATTGATCTGGATTAGTAGCTAATACCTTACCTACCGACCACACATGGGCCACCTTACCGGGGAATGCACAGATATCGTGATGGGACTCATTCATGCTAGTCGTGTCATACTATAAAGTGTCAAAAACAAGAACCAATGCGACAGTTATTATGCGATATAGCATTTCCATGTGTGACACATGCGGAACAACGCAACTTCATGGAATACAAAAAGTAATACATTTGTGCGCAGGTGTCTTTGCAGGGAAGCAGAAACATGAACACATGTCGCATGGGGTAAAACCATTAGGCCTATTGAGCATACCACCATTTAACGATATATCAATTGCGACTGACAAAAGAACATTCCAGACAACCACCTGCCATACATGGAATGCTTGCTTGTACAGCACAAAATCACAACGCCTGCCTACATCCAAGATCATTGTGAGGTGAAACAACCATGGGCAAGCGTGAGTTTAGTCACATTCTCATATGTGCCATGCGCTGATGCGCGTTGTACGAGTACCTCCAACATTCGATAAATTGTTTTTGTTTGACACTGATCCAGTTTGTCCCTCACCACGCTTTATCTGTTAGTTTTACCATGCAACATGACAGCTCTAAAACATCGACGTTTGGAAAATCTACTGAACTACACATCTTTACCATCATCATCACCATGACCCACAAAACATCTTGGCAGCAAAGCAGAAACGATCAAAGCCATCGCTGAAGTGGATGCCGAAGCCATGTACAGGAGGGAAAATATCTAATGGCATGGCCGGTGGGATCAATAAGAACACCAGAGGCGGCATGGTCCACTATACACGAGACAGATAGTGTTCAGAGGCGGCCTGAGCCACAGGAAACAGCCGACAAACGTCTGTTGCGCGACAGTGGCGGCCAAGGTCGTCAGGAACGAAACAGGCAGAGTTCAATATCGCCAGACCGAACCCAGTCTGGCACCCGAACCCGAACCGAACATCGTTGGCAGTTTACACTGTGATTTCCACTGTGTGGAGATTAACAGTTTGTCAGCACAGTATTTGCTGATGTGAGCATATATCGTAGACAAATTCAATGCGGTTCGGAGGTGTAGCAACTCTCTGATAAAGAATAATGCATTTTTGTGAATTCTTTAATAATAAATAACCATGACATGATCAGCATCACAATAATACAATTTAGATTGAATACAGAGAGCACATAGTCAGAGACGGCGCTTCCTGTCACATAAATAATGCTGCTGAAGCCAAATGGTGACAAATGGGGCATAGGCGACCATTGGCAAGCTCCTGAGGCATTTTTTACCTTGTATGAATACAGGAAAGCAATGATTAGGATAACTAAATCTATTTAGCGACATTCCTTTTTACTGAACATGCTTAAGGTCATTGCGGCATGTTTTTGGAATGCTGTCAAAAAGGTAAGCATCTAAATGCAATGCCATCAATGCTGATTTCAGAGAACTGATAACTTACGCAGGGGTGTCGAATGGAAAGCAGCATTGATTAACTCCCCAAGCGCATTTTCGGATGGTACAGTACATGTATCCTATTTTATCCAAGAATATGCAGTTCTTCTGCACAGGCTACACCGCCTTTGTGCTGACTGTACGAGCATTACTGATTGTTTGTATAGTATTTGTCTGCTTTGGTGACTACATAATATGTTTAAAAAAACATCGGCGTGGCAAAAGCAGCAACATAATGGCATGCTCTTATTGTTAACTAATGCCAAAATGGGATCACATGTGCTGGAGCTATGGGACCATGGCTATTTCTGTAAATAATTCGCTGTCCTTGCAGCATTTAAGCTCTTCATCTTGTTACTTTGACCTATGATGAACAGAAATTTAGCAACGTAAATCTTAACCTAGCTTAACCTATCCTGGCCGAAATCTCATAGATCTTCAAAGTTCCAACATTAGAAGCCTGTGAACGTTGGGTTATGCCAATGTTGCGTCATGCCAGACGTACTGATGTATGACATAAAGTCTCTGATGTTGTATTGTATAAAGCCTACTAATGTTGGATCGAGAAAAACCTATTGATATTTGTGCATCACTTACAGCTTATCGACACTGGCTGTTCTAGGCGGGGGGGGGGGCATGCCCCCAAAGGCTGATTTTGTTCATAACTTTTGGAATAAAATGGCATATTTTTAAAATATAAAATATTTTCTTCGACAAATATTCACATCGAATGGTGGCTGTTCCAATCAGAACATTGTTTCGAAATCGGAGGAAACATTAAATTCCCCCCCCTCCCACCCATCGGTCGAAAGCCAGCGTTTTGGATCCGCCACTACCCAAGGATGTTTGATTGTGTGGTCAGTTTTCAATGGACGCTTGACCTTCCTAGCATTTTGCAAAGTCTTTGGCATAATTTACCATGATTTTGCAGCCTTACGTACCATTTACAAAGCCATATATATGTATATGGATCTTATATTTACAATGTCCGTTTGTACATGTTACCATTGTAACACTCTTTTCCGTAAGAAGTTAGAGTGGTGAGGAGCTGGCAAACGCTGGAGCACGGCATGTTGTATGGAAAAGTAGAATACATGTACTGCTCGAGTATATAGCTTAGTTGGGACATCAACTAATGCTTGCTTTCCACTCAGCAGACCTAAAAACATAGGTAGTAGCAAGGTATTAAGTAACTCTCCCAAATCAAGAGTTCAATAAACAAAAATAATGCACTTCCGTTGAGACAATTAGCAAGGAAAAAGTAGTCTAAGAAATCCAACATGAAACTTAAAAACATTATTAACTAGTTTGGGGGAAACCACGGGAAGGAAACATCCTCCAAGCTCAGCATTATCATCATTCACCTGCGGTCCCACAGGAAGCACCCGTATTGGTAACCATGCATTGGTAATTAGTTATATACGAGTATTATGCAGTAGATAATTCAAACAACATAGATATGGTGAACCACATTAGGGATCAAAATGCTTAATATTCATGCTATGAGTACGCATAATGCAGCTTTGCTTTCAGTCGCTTGCTTGATGTTGATGCTGAGCTATTGAATCACTTCTTAGAGAACAAGAACGAATTGGGTGTACTGCACTCAATTTTAAAGGAACAAAGTATCGTATAAAACATCAAAATTAGTCTAGCACAAACACGATATATGCCCGGGCATTGGATTAGCGAATGAGCTTAACTGAAACATGTCCTCCAGAAATTGTCACATATGTACAGTTTCATTGCTAAAGTGCTGCTACTACGTTCTCTAACCGCTAAACACAGAGCTGTGCTTTCAAAGCTTACTTCTTTTAAAGCTTGCTTTTTCAAAACTTTTGAAGTTATTAGCAAATCACTGAAATTGTATTGAATTACTTGGCATAATTGTCCTTGAGAACATTGACCTTGCGAGTCTTTTTTCTATTTTGTTCTTGTTAATGTTTCAGATATGCATTTTGTGTTCATTTGACGTGGAAAGCCGAAGCCCGATGATGTCATATACACAGTTTTGCTCCAGCTAAAGTCTTCCTATGACGACTACAGGGATGACCTACTGATATGACCTACTACTCAAATACAAGAAGCTCGATAGGTCAAAATTCCTGGCGCGTGCTTGAAACTTTTGCAGACGGTACTGGAATTGAAACCTTTGCAGCATGAATCGGAATATCGAATGCTTTTTTGACGAACTGCCACCAGTATCGATCAGTATGAACTGTCAAGGAGGCGAAGATCAAAGTTGGGACCATGCTGACCTTGATAATATAAGTAACTAGTTTCAATTAATTATACTACATTCGAACTCGTCCCCCCATGTCATGCCGTGTCGGCACCTATGTTCAAATGTCATGTATTGTCATGCATTAGTGTTTTCCACATGCATTTATTAACAGAGTTGGATAATATCCTTCACCCGTGGTTTCGAATGCAAAATCTCAGTACGATATAATGTCACACTAAGATTCGCAGCAGACCCGTTGAAAATGTGCGGCAAACCAGAGCAGCGCTTTCATTCTGTCACTAAATAACAGAACCTAATTCATCCAGTAACATCTACTCACCTCGATAATGTATCGCCATCTAGTGACCGGTCTGGAAGGCAAGGAAGAGTTGTAGATGAGGCAAAATTGTATCACTCTTGGGCATTGCTTAAAAAGTTTTCCTATATGATATGATCAGGGCTTATCGCATTGGAGCTTCAGTGCATTTTTGCAACTGTTTTGCTCCTCCAGGATTTATGGAAGCTGCGAAGATAACAACTTTGTGGCTGACTACGTTATTAGGAGGGGGAGGGGGACTGCCTTTCCCCGTGGCCCGTCGCGATGGCCGTATGACACTGCTCAGCCCGTTGGTTGGGTGTGACACTGTCTGGTGACATTATGCCTGCCATTACCACAGAACGCTCAGCCTAACCCGACCTCGACGCATGTCATGGATACAACACGGCGATTACGCATACCATGCACATGTCGGCCTGGTGCATATCACGGCCATAACATGCATCAAGACATGACACGTCGCTCGGGGATGACCGCCATACGGGCAACGCGCCTCCTATGCCGCCTGCTGGTGAGATCACGTGCACCAGCCATCTGCATGGTCAGTGATAGTGATGACCGCCATACCGGAGACGGGAGCACTCGCCTCCTCTGCCGCCTGCTGGTGAGATCACGTGCACCAGCCATCTGCATGGTCAGTGATAGTGATGACCGCCATACCGGAGACGGGAGCACTCGCCTCCTCTGCCGCCTGCTGGTGAGATCACGTGCACCAGCCATCTGCATGGTCAGTGATAGTGATGACCGCCATACCGGAGACGGGAGCACTCGCCTCCTCTGCCGCCTGCTGGTGAGATCACGTGCACCAGCCATCTGCATGGTCAGTGATAGTGATGACCGCCATACCGGAGACGGGAGCACTCGCCTCCTCTGCCGCCTGCTGGTGAGATCACGCGCACCAGCCATCTGCATGGTCGGTGATGGTGATGACCGCCATACCGGAGACGGGAGCACTCGCCTCCTCTGCCGCCTGCTGGTGAGATCACGTGCACCAGCCATCTGCATGGTCGGTGATGACCGCCACGCCGGCGACAGGGGCACTCGCCGCCGCTGCTCCGGCGCTGCAGCCATCTGATTGTATCACGTGCACCAGCCATCTGATTGCATCACGTGCACCAGCCATCTGATTGTATCACGTGCACCAGCCATCTGCATGGACGCATCCGTGTCGCCAGATGATGCGTGATCATGATGTCACTCAGGTGATGGCCGCTGCGGTATCGCCAGTGATCCATGGCCGCACGAGCCGAGATGGCATCGAGCGCGGCGGTGGCGAGTGGGTCGTGCCGGGGCTGGCAGCGTCAGTCGGCACTGGCCTCACCGTGCTGACCGCACCAGACCCGGCAATGGCGGGCCGCCGCCGCTACACAGCCGCATTATCAATGCTACACCTGATTATGCAGCCATCGGCGAATGACATGAGTTCGCATTCGGAGCTCCGGCAGGGTTTGCAGTCTTGCCAACAGAAGATTATCCGTGCACACGCCATGGGTGGGCGCATAGTTCGCGTAGGAAGTACTTTCTGCTGGACGTGGATCGGCTGAAGTAGCTCTAGTCTAGTCAAAGGCAGTGCAGTGTCATTCACCAGACATTGCAATTGTCCCGTTAGTACGACCACCTGCTATCCCAACAGCCCCAATGGCTGTCACGCGCGTGCGAATGTGTGTGTTGTGGTGTCGAGAGTGACAGCCTTATGGTCCTGTAGTAGCACAACGAATGTGTGTGTTGTGGTGTCGAAAGTGACAGCCTTATGGTCCTGTAGTAGCACAACGAATGTGTGTGTTGTGGTGTCGAGAGTGACAGCCTTATGGTCCTGTAGTAGCACAACGAATGTGTGTGTTGTGGTGTCGAGAGTGACAGCCTTATGGTCCTGTAGTAGCACAACGAATGTGTGTGTTGTGGTGTCGAGAGTGACAGCCTTATGGTCCTGTAGTAGCACAACGAATGTGTGTGTTGTGGTGTCGAGAGTGACAACCTTATGGTCCTGTAGTAGCACAACGAATGTGTGTGCTGTGGTGTCGAGAGTGACAGCCTTATGGTCCTGTAGTAGCACAACGAATGTGTGTGTTGTGGTGTCGAGAGTGACAGCCTTATGGTCCTGTAGTAGCACAACGAATGTGTGTGTTGTGGTGCCGAGAGTGACAGCCTTATGGTCCTGTAGTAGCACAACGAATCGGCAGTCATATCTCGGCCCAGATGCATTAGCACAGGTTGTACAGGATGAAGGTAACTGCAGTTAACCATCTGCCCTCGCAGTCAACTCGTAGAACGAGGCAATTGTATGCCAGGTATACAGAATTGGGAGACGAGGAAAGTCCTGGATAACCACCGGTTTTTATTCGTGCTGATAGTGAAGATTGGGATCTTTTGAAAAGGCATGCTTTTTCTCCGAATATTTTAGGGAAAATTGCACCTTATCTGCATATTTCCATTCAAGTGCTGCTCATTTACCCCTGCCAAGCTATGTTCCAGGCTATGTTTCAGGCTATGCTGAGGTCTATGTTAGCCCTCGCTCGTGCAGGTGGTTGATTCAACCCCACAAAGTTTTCCGTGACCGCGAAAAACGGCGCCAGTCGGCATGTTGCTGCTTTGCCAGGCTGATAAAGCATCCAACGCCAGCCTTATGATATGAGTATGTTGAAGTTGGGCGAGACCACTGAGGTGTCAGGCCATTTTCACCGAAATATAATTACTGGCAATCAACCTCACCTATGGGCCCCAAATGGCAAATGCTGGGTGTGGTAGTATGATGAACAAATCAGCTCGCCCGTTTCCATAGGTCAATGTTCTTTCCAGTGTCATTCGAGGGCATGGACCCAACTTAACTTCAAATATTCTCTTTCGACTTCTCAGTCACTCCAGGTTAACTTATGATCTGAAACTGAATTTGTCGTCCATGTTTGCCCTTGTATGCTAGAAATATCGTTTTCAAATAGGGTTGTACAACTTTCCAAAGCGAGGCCAACGCTTCATCTTCTTCCTCTCACCCTTTACCGAACAGTATCAATGTATTACATCACACATAGTTAGTATGTCAAGATAATTATAAATGCTCTGCTGGAAAAGGCAAAATGCGTACCTGTTATTGTTTTCGCACAGATAGCCATGAAACGTGAACGTTCTCTATTTTGTGATAAACAATTAACTGCATGGACCCGAGAGATCACCTGTAACCCTCACTATAACAATGAAATGTCAATAACGGCATCTCATCTCATGTAAAAATGAATATCATTGCAGAAGCAGTAAAGCTTAATCACCATCCAGACCATGTTATTTGAATATTTGAATTAGCTAAATAGCTGAATAACATATCTGGATCGGGATGTTCGCACGCACTGACTCATACCACAACCGGGCACCTATAAAAAGACCACACCTACGTACTATGTTCTGTGTAATACACCTGCAGTAAGACATTTATGAATGAAATAGAGAAAGAACTATTTGGTAATCATTGTACTTGGTAACCGATGACACTTATTGCGCTTAGAGAAGATACATACTACATTTTCGTTGAAATACATTGAATAACTTCGCTTATGCAACATGCAATTGTTTTTTGAACGCACAGATAATTGTGCGTAAAATAGATGTATCCATGTTTTGCTTCGGATCAGTTTTTGCGTGAGGTATGCATGGTTTCCTCATAACAAGTTTTTTTTCCAGCCAACTATTACATTACTTGCCGCCGGTACATCAATATTGATATTGGCTTTATGGATAGTAAGTTGAATGGCTTTGTGAAGCAAATTGCTGGTATCATTTCAACATTAATTCTCCATTAATATTCTCCATATTCTCCATTAATTGCTAGGCACCTCCGGTCTAGCCATGTAGTCGTCCGAGTCAGATGAGAGGGAAGGATATTGTTTGTACAACAAGAGAGAATATTGTTGTACTCTCTTGTACAACAATATTCTCTCTTGTACAACAAGAGAGAATATTGTTGTAATAAAATTGTTGAACTACCTTGCTACGTAGTCCCTACAACTAGGTTATAATACCTACCTACCTTGGAAAAAAATATTTAACCCATTCTTGAATATAATCCAGATGACCTAGTCCTTACGTATTCTCATTTTGAACGCGTACGAGAGAATTGTAATTGCTATGATGTTCAAGATATCAGTAGACAAGTTGAAATGGGTCCTGACTTAGGAAGAAACATAGATATTCTCCATTTCAATGCAAGGTCCATCGTAAATCAATTTGATGAGCTCAATATCTTCCTAAACCAACTGAATCACAAATGGAGCCTTATATGTATTTCTGAAACCTGGCTATCAAAAGAAAATGAACAGGAATTTAGCTTAGATGATGAAGATTATGAACTATTCTGCGAAAGCAGGGAACACAAAATTGGGGGAGGGCCCGCAATCTATTCCTTGAAATCGCTAAAAGCAAAACAGCTCTATCCATTTGATTTTGTTGCTGCTGAAGCTGAAGGTATTTTTCTCCAAATATAATTGAGTAGTAAGCAAACTATTTTGATATACCAGATCTATCATGCACCTGGACATCATGCACATTTTTTTTCCAGAATTTGAAGAGTGCTTAACAACAATAAACCATCTGAGCATGCCTACATACATCATTGGAGATTCAAATGCTGACCTGTTCTCAATTCCAAATGACCACTTTACAGACTCAATTTTTCATGTCTATGTGCTCTCATGGTTTTCTTCCTCTAATATCAAAGGCGACTTGTGTATGTGATACATCATGCACATTATGTAACAATATTTTCTGTAATGATGTGTCAAAGATAAAACAGACTGGCATCATTAAATCTGATTTCTCTGATCACTTCTCTATTTTTACAACATCAGAATTTAAAGAATTTCATCAGCAGCTTAATTAGTGCATATAAAAGTGGTATTGATAAATTTACATATACTCAAGTCTTATCAAGAAAAAACAGCCTCCATAAAACCATGGATTTCACTTGCAATATTATGTTCAATTAATCAAAAGGAAATATGTAATCAAAAACTTAAATATCAAACTGCTGAAAGGAAGAAAGAATATAACAAGTATAAACACACACTGATGGCAATAATTAGAAGGGCAAAAATACTTCATTATGAGGCTGAATTTGACAAACATCAAAATAATCCAAAAGAGACATGGAAATGCTTAATCAGATACTGAGGCAAACTCCTTCCAAACATAATATCCCTGAAAAAAATGAACACAGATACAGACATCACTCTAGAAAATGATGCAGCTATAGCTGAAGGATTCAACAAATACTTCACAGAAATTGCACCAAAATTGAGAGAACAGATTCCTCAAAACAACACCAATGTTTTAGAATGCCTACATACCTACCCAGATATATCAATGGTACTATTAGCAGTAACAGAAAACAATTTAGATACAGCGATTGCTTCTAGAAAAAAAATGTTGGGCCGGGAATTGATGGAATAAATTGTAGGATATTTTAACAATCATATAGGTCAATATTACTACACTTAACCCATGTCATTAACTTATGCCTGAATAGTGGGATCTTCCCCAAGCCATTTAAAATTGCTGTTGTAAAGCCCATCTACAAAAAAGTGACCCAGCAACATTTTTGTAACTACAGACAAATTAATATACTTCCATATATGTCAAAAATATTAGAAAATATATATATTAGAGCCAGCCATCACGAAATCAGCTAAAATGAAGGTTTGCAGATGGGAGACGAAAGCGACACAGCAAACGTTAGCGATTTATAATGTTTTTGTAGTATATTATTGGATTACAGCTTGGATTTGTGAATCTGGTAGTGCTATGATATAATTATTGGATAAATGCTGCATCGTCTTACAGACTATTGGACAAGGAATGAATCCAAGTTGTTAGTCTCAATGAGTCAATTTTTCCGCTTCCTGTGAGTGTGAATTGTCGGTAATGTCAGAATGCTTACACCATGCTCTTTATCATGTTCTGCATGCAAAATTATCCGAACTTCAATTTTTCCTGATCAGTGTGGTATGAAACGCGGAAATTGACCTAACCTCAGTTCCTTGGCCTTGATAAAATTTCCTTGACCTTGACCTTTATAAATTTCCAAATCGGCCAGTCATTCACCTTGATGAAGAACAGCATAATTTAATTTGGTGTTAATATGCTACAACTCCTCCGAACAGCAGCACTTCGAAATTTTGGAACATCACTCTATTTGACCCGTTCCCGTTCCACAACCTCTGATCATGGGTGCCACTTTGTGAAATTAATTAGGGGCCAATTGATGTTTTTCATATAATTGTTATCCGGAGAGGGGCACCATCGGCTGAAAATAAAACTCGTTGAGTGTGTGGGGAGGGAGTGCACTCAAGCGTCCTAGAAGAACGCCTCTATAGCCTCAATGGTTAAGCTTCGGTCTGATTGAGGTGGGGTGGGGTGGGGGGAAATCAATGATTGGGAGCCAGTTGCCCTCTTTAGTGAATACAAAATGACATCCCTGCCTCTGATGACCTTGACCTGAAATTTGTACAACATATGACAACTAATGCATAAGAAGATCCTGCAATGTTCGTGACCATGCGTCTACTTATTCCGTTACAACCCGGAAAACTTCACGGGGTGTCTTGAGATCCCCCTCCCCTCCCCCCCGCCCTCGGCTCGGCGAGTGCTATCCTGTGTTAGATGTTTGATTTCCCCTCTCGGAGATCGGGGATGAATTTCCGTCGCCTCTCCCTCTAGGTTGTCGTCTGTTCACCTGAATCTAATACTGCCTTCAGAGTGCCAGTTCCGATGATGACAGTGCATCGCCAGAACTCCTTGCGTGTGCCTTGTCAAAACTGATCAGACCAGGTATATGACGTATAGCGCTCGTACTAATGCGTTCCCGACGTAAATCATGAAAGGGTGCTCAAACGGCATGCATAATACGTCAGGTGATTCCGTATATGTTGCATGAGAACATGACATAGTAACAGGCCTGGCTTCTCCGCACCATTAGGCGATGCGTGCATGCCAGACTGCCAGTGCAAACATCGGCAACAGAACATGAAACGATCGACGTGTTCTCATGTACGCTGTGTTGCCGTGCTGCTGGCATTCATTCGTTAACATTCCGTCCTCAAACGTGGCATCTATCATGCAGAGGGCGGCTGGGCGCCACAGTCTGGCCGCCGGTACACGGGCCAGGTGTATACGGGCGCATGGCACACGCAGGCCGGCCGGTGTCGATACACCAGGCGGCAGTCCCGCAGGCCCGGCCGGTGTCGATACACCAGGTGGCAGTCCCGCAGGCCCGGCCGGTGTCGATACACCAGGCGGCAGTCCCGCAGGCCCGGCCGGTGTCGATACACCAGGCGGCAGTCCCGCAGGCCGGCCGGTGTCGATACACCAGGCGGCAGTCCCGCAGGCCCGGCCGGTGTCGATACACCAGGCGGCAGTCCCGCAGGCCCGGCCGGTGTCGATACACCAGGTGGCAGTCCCGCAGGCCCGGCCGGTGTCGATACACCAGGCGGCAGTCCCGCAGGCCGGCCGGTGTCGATACACCAGGCGGCAGTCCCGCAGGCCGGCCGGTGTCGATACACCAGGCGGCAGTCCCGCAGGCCCGGCCGGTGTCGATACACCAGGCGGCAGTCCCGCAGGCCGGCCGGTGTCGATACACCAGGCGGCAGTCCGCAGGCCGGCCGGTGTCGATACACCAGGCGGCAGTCCCGCAGGCCCGGCCGGTGTCGATACACCAGGCGGCAGTCCCGCAGGCCGGCCGGTGTCGATACACCAGGCGGCAGTCCCGCAGGCCCGGCCGGTGTCGATACACCAGGCGGCAGTCCCGCAGGCCCGGCCGGTGTCGATACACCAGGCGGCAGTCCCGCAGGCCCGGCCGGTGTCGATACACCAGGCGGCAGTCCCGCAGGCCGGCCGGTGTCGATACACCAGGCGGCAGTCCCGCAGGCCCGGCCGGTGTCGATACACCAGGCGGCAGTCCCGCAGGCCGGCCGGTGTCGATACACCAGGCGGCAGTCCCGCAGGCCCGGCCGGTGTCGATACACCAGGCGGCAGTCCCGCAGGCCCGGCCGGTGTCGATACACCAGGCGGCAGTCCCGCAGGCCGGCCGGTGTCGATACACCAGGCGGCAGTCCCGCAGGCCCGGCCGGTGTCGATACACCAGGCGGCAGTCCCGCAGGCCGGCCGGTGTCGATACCCAGGCGGCAGTCCCGCAGGCCCGGCCGGTGTCGATACACCAGGCGGCAGTCCCGCAGGCCCGGCCGGTGTCGATACACCAGGCGGCAGTCCCGCAGGCGGCCGGTGTCGATACACCAGGCGGCAGTCCCGCAGGCCGGCCGGTGTCGATACCCAGGCGGCAGTCCGCAGGCCCGGCCGGTGTCGATACACCAGGCGGCAGTCGCAGGCCGGCCGGTGTCGATACCCAGGCGGCAGTCCCGCAGGCCCGGCCGGTGTCGATACACCAGGCGGCAGTCCCGCAGGCCGGCCGGTGTCGATACACCAGGCGGCAGTCCCGCAGGCCCGGCCGGTGTCGATACACCAGGCGGCAGTCCCGCAGGCCCGGCCGGTGTCGATACACCAGGCGGCAGTCCCGCAGGCCGGCCGGTGTCGATACACCAGGCGGCAGTCCCGCAGGCCCGGCCGGTGTCGATACACCAGGCGGCAGTCCGCAGGCCGGCCGGTGTCGATACCCAGGCGGCAGTCCCGCAGGCCCGGCCGGTGTCGATACACCAGGCGGCAGTCCCGCAGGCCCGGCCGGTGTCGATACACCAGGCGGCAGTCCCGCAGGCCGGCCGGTGTCGATACACCAGGCGGCAGTCCCGCAGGCCGGCCGGCGTGAACACACGTACCACCGCCGTCTCGGAGAGTCTGACTTCCAGCCGTTTTCCGTATTATGTATCGCGTGTCAGACCGTTATGATTTGTTGGATAGTTGTCATTGTGTCCGCCACTGCCGTCAGTTCCGGACACTGACGTCACTGTCGGGGTCCAGTGTACCGGACAGACGTCACTATCGGGGTCCAGTGTACCGGGTAGACGTTACTCTCAAAGTGCAGTGACCCGGCTTGGTGTGTGGACTGCTGCGGCCGTCACAAATGGCTCAGTGGCGACAGTGCTTGATTTTTTGTAAGGATGCCACTAGAAGCATTAGCTCCCGATTTTTAGATAGGACGATTATTTGCAGGTATGTGTGTCGGCTTCTTTATCGCGGAGGTGTTTTGTAGGTTTTGTCAAGGTGCCATCTACAATGTGGCAGCAGTGCCACCAGTTGCTCACTGATGGATACCTTCTGTAGTCCCAAGTGAATATATGTTGTATGTGCTCAAGGTCCAAGGTTATGACACATATGTAATGTACAAGATATGTGTCATAGTTAATGTCGCATATGTAATGCACAACATTGCATATCAGGCACTTGGATGCAAGATAATCACCATTCTGCCATCCTCTCAGTGATCGCGATGCATCAAAACTAAGGTTTCGCTATGAGACTGTAAAACATGGTAACATAAATATGTGTCGTGCATGTTGTATGTGAAGGTTGTACGCACTATGCACTATGCAGTAGGTAGCAATCAATTTTGCACTGCACTATTTCAATTACGAAAGTATCATCCCTCCGATATTTTTCTCACCTTGTGAGAAGCTGAAAATGTTTGCCAGAGTGGGGAAAGCGCAGTTACCACTGCTGGTCTTCCAACATCAAATGTGTGCCAGAGTGGGGAAAGCGCAGTTACCACTGCTGGTCTTCCAACATCAAATGTGTGCCAGAGTGGGGAAAACGCAGTTACCACTGCTGGTCTTCCAACATCAAATGTGTGGAGTGGCGAGGAGACAGGAGGCAGGCTCTATGCTCTTTTCCCTACGTCCATGCTTAGTACCTGCCTTGATAGATGAAGGCAGCCAAACTCCTTCGTTTCCATCAACTGTGCATTCAAAAATGAGCCTGTGGACGTTGAAGTGAAAATACAGAGGCATTCATATGCATTCTGTTACAATATAACTAACTCACATATCATCTGACCTGTTGCACTAATGTATGGTAGCAGACAGCATTGAGGAAATCAATTCCATTCAGTTGAGTTGACTTTTTCCCGGGCGCTGACAGCAAATTTATCAATCAAATTAAGATATTAATCAACCAGTGCTTGGGTCCTTATTATTGTTCTGTCCATTGGTGACAGAGGTGCTGAATGAGGGGCAATTCATCTTGTGAGTGAGTTTTTGCGGACAATGCAGCTTTACTGCCGCACGGAACGGACGATAAGACTTTCCTCAGACTATCCCTAGAAACAACGGTGGCATTCGTCAGGAACGGACGATAACACTTTCCTCAGACTATCCCTAGAAACAACGGTGGCATTCGTCAGGAACGGACGATAACACTTTCCCCAGACTATCCCTAGAAACAACGGTGGCATTCGTCAGGAACGGACGATAACACTTTCCTCAGACTATCCCTAGAAACAACGGTGGCATTCGTCAAGGAACGGACGATAACACTTTCCTCAGACCATCCCTAGAAACAACGGTGGCATTCGTCAGGAACGGACGATAACACTTTCCTCAGACTATCCTTAGAAACAACCATGGCATTCGTCAGGAACGGACGATAACACTTTCCCTAGACTATCCCTAGAAACAACGGTGGCATTCGTCAGGAACGGACGATAACACTTTCCTCAGACTATCCCTAGAAACAACGATGGCATTCGTCAGGAACGGACGATAACACTTTCCTCAGACTATCCCTAGAAACAACGATGGCATTCGTCAGGAACGGACGATAACACTTTCCTCAGACTATCCCTAGAAACAACGATGGCATTCGTCAGGAACGGACGATAACACTTTCCTCAGACTATCCCTAGAAACAACGATGGCATTCGTCAGGAACGGACGATAACACTTTCCTCAGACTATCCCTAGAAACAACGATGGCATTCGTCAGGAACGGACGATAACACTTTCCTCAGACTATCCCTAGAAACAACGATGGCATTCGTCAGGAACGGACGATAACACTTTCCTCAGACTATCCCTAGAAACAACGATGGCATTCGTCAGGAACGGACGATAACACTTTCCTCAGACTATCCCTAGAAACAACGATGGCATTCGTCAGGAACGGACGATAACACTTTCCTCAGACTATCCCGAGAAACAACGATGGCATTCGTCAGGAACGGACGATAACACTTCCCTCAGACTATCCCGAGAAACAACGATGGCATTCGTCAGGAACGGACGATAACACTTTCCTCAGACTATCCCGAGAAACAACGATGGCATTCGTCAGGAACGGACGATAACACTTCCCTCAGACTATCCCTAGAAACAACGATGGCATTCGTCAGGAACGGACGATAACACTTTCCCCAGACTATCCCTAGAAACAACGATGGCATTCGTCATGAACGGACGATAACACTTTCCTCAGACTATCCCTAGAAACAACGGTGGCATTCGTCATGAACGGACGACAACACTTTCCTCAGACTATCCCTAGAAACAACGATGGCATTCGTCAGGAACGGACGATAACACTTTCCTCAGACTATCCCTAGAAACAACGATGGCATTCGTCAGGAACAACGAGTTTCACTCGAATGGATATTGTTCTATAAAAAAAAACATGAAGTTTCATCCCTGGCAAGACGGCTACGCTAGTGCCGTGGTGACCATATATATATCTCAGTAAAATTTGATCTACGTTATGTTTTAAAATCATTAGGATGCTGGATATGAATCAAGATGCTACGGTCACACCATGCTCTAGTCAACATCAGGATGAGAGGTGGTTATCCGATGAACAAATTTGTCCCAGGCTTGGTCAGCGACACCTGACATCAGGATGAGAGGCAGGTTATCCGATGAAAGTTTTTTTTTCGGCTAGCCCTGTCCATTTCAAAACCATCGGATTTAGGAGAGCGGAGAAATGGTCCAGAAAGAAAGATAGCGAGGAGAGGGCATGTGTGAAGCCAGATTCATGAATGCGGTGTGAGTTAGGACGAGAAGCCAAAGTTACGTTTTGTCGACACAGATGGCACAGAACGGCGGTAGTTCAGTCTGGCACATCTGCAGCCATGCCTACCTCCCCTGTTCTCCCACCATGGAGCTGCAGGCTTCCGTCACCATCTTTACGGCACGCTCCACGACCCGAGTACGGAGAGGCCTATGCAGCTGACCTCGCCCTCGGGGCCCTGTGATGATCTCTCGCTTCCAACCAATCATGTCTTCATAATCACGAGCCAGACAATTTACTGTTGGAAGTTGAAACTGGTCTGACCCTACTCATAGGCGCGCTTTTGCATACATGCCAGCACACTTGAACGTGCTTACATGCTTCATTGCTTCGTGGAGATGCAATTCATTGTCGTGCAGCTGACAAAAAGACAATGCACTGGTCGTCGCCGGATCACTTCCCACATGCCTAGTGCGTTGCTGCGTTCACACAGGCACCATTACAGTACGATACATGGATAGTTCCGCAATATTAATTGCAAATAGTCAGAAGCTCATTGAGATCATGATTTACTTTTCCAAGTTGTGTGGCCCGGTGTGCGGTGCGATATATTCAGAATCCGGTTCTACCACCACCACATAGTATGCTATGCGGTGTAGGAATACGATGTATTGGTCTTGGCACGCAATGTATTGCGTCTTGGCACGCAATGCTGCCGATGCCGATCTGAAGCCACTGCAGGTGGCAGCGGCGGCTCGATTCGGCACCCTTCTGCCTTCAGCTGCCAGTGCTGCCTGCCTCGGCTGCCTGCCTCGGCTCGTCAGCGTTCAGATGCAGGGCACCACTGCAGTGGTTCCCTGGAAGCAGTGGACTTCTCTCCAGACCGGTACGCGACGGTGACCATGTCGCCAGCTCCACTGTTCGCTCGAATGACATGACGGTAGCTGTTTAGGATCAAGACTCTGACTCCTTACCGACCCATTCCGGTGAATGCTGCGCTGGGACTTGTCGGGAACTCCTGGCGCCTCCTATCTGTAGTCTCTGTTCGCGATTAAATGTTCCATTAGTTCCTTGTCTGCCAATTACGCCGACCACCATATCTCGGAAACCGCGTTGGCCTCCAAGGAAATCTAATTCCTATGCCATTTTGATCACTGATCCCTGCTGCATCAGAATTAATTTCAAACTGTAGTATGGACTCTGGTCGCGAGATCGGAGAAATCTTCCCTTTATGTTGGCTCCGAAACACCGTACATAAGGCGGTTTCACGCGTGCACTAGCGGGAAGTAATCGTCATGACATCCCAATGGCGAGGTCAGGGCATAATAATTACGTTGATCAGAAAGCTTTTAGTCTGTAGATTGGACCAATTTATGATATCAATAAACAAACAGAGTAGGTTCAGTTACCTAATACGACAAGTTTTTGGACTAGTAACAGCTTGTTTACGCACAAACCCTGAAAATGTACACCCACATCCGCGCCTGGGACGTCATCTAGTCGGAAATCTGGAAGTCAGACCAAGCGAGCCTGACTTCGGAAGTAAACTCAATGACAACAGCTGTTTGTCGAATTCAGCGGTCTTCAAATGCCAAATTTTCCGAGCACTGGACCACTCTGATCAATATCGCCAGCCAACTTCAACTGCAGTAAGTGATTGGCCCTTTATGACAGCTGGGACGAATCATAATCCACATTTAACAAAAATGACGTCATTATTTGTGCTCTGATTGCATCATTTACGGCTGAAATATGTCAGGCGAGCCAACAAACAAGTTTGTCTCAGATGCGCATATATTGGACGTGTTGCGGTCTTTTTGGTGCTGTAAACAATTCATGCTTTGTTCTTTCTTGCGTGTACGATATTCAAAAACAGGGATCAATTGCCCTCCCCCCACAGTATGGGTTATTCAGGTAGGAGTACAGCAACATTTAAAAACGGAGCCACGTATGGTGCGGTACAGCGGATGCCATTACAACTGTAAACAATCCGCTTGTAAAGTGGAGAGACTTTAATATTTTCGGGAGCGTCAAGAGGGAATCGTAGCATCTGGAAATGATGTATTTCAATATTTATTCATAATACAGGTACTTCACAGCCATAAAATAAAACGTAAAAGGAAAAATATTCATCCGCAGGATATATACTACCACTTTCTCCTTAATATTGCATATTTGCTGGTAATCCAACGGCAAATTTATGTTCTATCCGACAACTCCTGCCTCCCGGCCATGGTGCCAAATGCGGCCAGATTGGCTAGTTGTTTCTGTGAATTAAGCGCTTTTTTCAAACAGTGCCGCAATTTGAATATGTTGGTTAAGTTTAATATTGAATTGATTACTTCATAGTTAAAACTTCTTGAACATTCCATATATACAGATAAAGTACATATATTTCAATGATATGCCCTTCATACTAGACGAAGTCATCGACATTGCATCCCGGTGCTTATTGGCCGTCGTGAAAAGGGCTATAATAGTTGACCCCAGCCTTGTTTGTTAGTAGCCTGGTATTCAGCAGGTCACTTGGTCATCCAGACGAGTAATGTTCAGACCCGTCGCTTCCTTCCAGCTTCCAATACGAGAATGTCTACACATGCACTGACAACATCGATCAGTATCACCTACGAATAATGCCAACAGGGGCAGGAAGCACGGGCAAGAAAGACAGCCCACTCCGCTCCCCAAAAGCAGTCGATAAGATAAGTCACCGCCACAATGCCTGGCCAGTAGCACTCAGTTCTAGGAATTGGTTGTCTGATGCAGAATTCCAGTGTTATGAAAGGGACAAAATGTGATTAAAAGACAACAAATTATTCCAGTGTCAGCCTCAGTGATATAAAAAAACGTCCTTTCAACAATTTCTATGCCACACGCACACCACAACAGACGGGCAGCGGCGGTGCTTTACCCAGGCACAACGCCGCCCCGATTTATCTTACGTGCCCGTCTACCCGACACAGCATCGATGTACACCGCACGACTATGTGCAATATATTCGGCATACACAACTATCTACGGCATGAAAATCAAGCACATACTCGTCAATGACGCAAAATCAGCCATACAAAGCATCACACCTTACATCAATTTTAAACACCCTATCATACCAAAAGCACTCAACATGCACAATAAATTAAACTCATCAAAAACAGATGCCTTTCCTTTGGATACTGAACCACACAAACATGAACAACAACGAACAAACAGATGAAGAAGCAAACATAGCCACGACATAACAACAGCTCACACACAACCTCTACTCACAACAGACTTCGACATTCAACACCCCACGACATACCAGGCTATCAAAATACGCATTCAACAAACATGGGTCACCGCACAAACACATCTCCATGAAATACACTTCAAACATAAACACTGGAACACTATGAACCAAAACACCAGACATAAAGAATAGACATGAACGATCAAATACTGGTCGAAGCGCCCTGAAGCCCAAATAGCAAACAAACAATAAAAAAATGACAAAAAGACCGCATACTCCAACTCCTACATACTGGACACACCAGACTCATTCACTCGCTCATTATACCAATTCAACCAAGGCACAATGTCACACATGCCATCGTCCACTTACCATCAAAAGAACACTCATACATTGCACCAAATACACCAACGCCAAACAACATATCACAAACTACTGCACCACGGACATCCCCTTGAGCCGCACCACTATTCTCAATGACGACCATCCAATACTACACAAGCACTGATTCCACTTTCCCTCAACTACGAGCCATATTTTTATACTGTGACGAATGGAACGAAAAATTAAGAAAAAGAAGATGCGCTACAAAGGAAAGATGAAGCAACAAAAAGACAGGTAAAATAACTAAAAAGAAAAGAAGTCATACATAAAAGCTACGTGAGAAAAGAAAGAAGAAAAGCATAAGGTATGAATAAATGTGATGTAGCATGAATAATGTTCAGAAAAGAAACCACGAATAAAAAGGAAAAGAAAACCACTTAAAAATGAAGCTTTTTTAAATACAACGTTCCAAAAAGCATATGCATACCCCCCACATACACATACACACACACACACACACACACACACACACACACACACACACACACACACACACACACACACACACACACACACACACACACACACACACACACACACATATATATATATATCTATATATATTAGTAAATGTTGAGAGCAGATTATCTTTAATGCATCTTTCATTGATTAATACAGTATACTTTGTGTTGATATGCCTCTGTGAGTGGCTCTCAAGTCGTCTGATGACAGTCGTTCTTGTGTGAAAGCTGCATGTAAAATTGTGCCTATATTCCCACATTGACGTCACGTTTCCTTGGAACATCTAACATCTTCAGACATGCGGGCAAGACACAATATATGAACGTAATTCATTCGTAAGCGTTTCAATTTCTACATTTCTGTTCTTTCATTTCTTGTCTTCTTGTCTTTCTCATCTCACATTTCTACATTAGTCAGCAGTAAACATTTGATCTTGCTTGTCTATAACGCAAACGTAGATATCATATACGAGTACTTCTGAGATAGTAATCTTGAAACAGTAATAGACTGAGTGGTCATGCCATGCACTTTCTTAATTATATACATTTAAAGATGGATGAACAAATGCAGATGCACAGCATCACTCGAGTTTCCAAGAGCACAGACAGTGCATAGCCATTGACAGTCCTTTGCCCTTGGGAGGATTGGTTACCCATCATAAAGGACAGTGTGTCCCTCATGTTCAGCTGTCGATTCATTATCGTATCATTTTCACGGATGAAAGCTGCCTCTAAGATCTTTAGTTGTGGTAACCTGCGACATGGGGTCAATATGGTGGTTGTATTGATCATTATGGATCTATTAAGCTTCGTGTTGTTCATCGACATGGCGTGCTGTCGTGGTGCCCCTTATTGGAGGTGCATAGAGATGAGCCAAGATAGGGTGGTTGTGGTGTGTCCAATGTAGGATGAGGCTGGGCGGCGCGCTCAGTCGCCGATAGTGCATCGAAACTTATACACTATATTGGTTGTTTTGAGCATGCTTCTATCTTTAGTCAAGTTGTTGCACATGATGAGATCAGAGACTCCAAGGCCCAACCAGAAAAGTCGCAGCCGCTGAACACGCTATAGCTACTCGGCACGATACCCACTGAAACGACCTGGAGATTCTGGAACTGGAAACACAGCTTAGGAGAAGAAAGCTGCTAGAATCTTGTCATATTAGAAAGCGGGACCAGAGCTGAATCGATATAGGGCTTAGAATGGTTGACCATCTGGACGGTGACTGATATTGACGGGCAGTAATCTCGAGGGACGGGGAGGGGGTGGGTGGGTGGGTTGTTGAATTAGGGAGGCTTCAATTGTGATGTTTTCTAGTCTTTGTACCTTCTTTAAATTTAATACGGGGGTGTTTCAATTGTGTTGTTTTGCACCCTTTTTCCCGTTTTTTTTTTTACTGCATTGAAGTGCCGATTACCCCACTGCTCGTGTGTCGTGTTTGAAATTTTTGCAAACCTTAATTGTTTTCTCTTCGAATATACTATCTGACGACGGAGCTGCTAGGCAGAGTATATTAAAGAACGGGTACACCCAAGTTTAGTAGATTATCAGATCTAGTATCTCTGTGCCTTGGTGACGTCATATGCTAGAATATGCGATATTCTACTAGAATGTGGTGGACATCTGGCAGGTTATAGAATCATATAGTATAATATTCCAAATCTAGCAGATTCCTGGCAATTTCATTTAACAGCAGCGTCCTTTTCTGTCGATTCTCGACGCACGACTGGCCTTGAGGGCCAGCCGGTCGTCATGGCAACGACTCTAGGCCCCGCCCTCCGGGAGTCGGCCGGCCGGTTTTGTGTAGTGTCCTAGTTTACCGGCAAGGAAGCATACTTTTTCGAGGTGATGGAAGTAAAAACGATCCGGATTCATATGTAGAATTCTTCAGGCATTCCCATGATGTCAAATTTGCCTATATACAATACAAATTGCCTGCGTAAAGCCGTGTCAACTATTGGCCGTTTTGGCTTGACATGCACGCAAGGTGCTGCCGAGTATCGCCTTGGCTACGTCACAGGCCCGGAACAACTTGACCGCCCCCCGCTGCTAGGAGCTCCGAGAGTTCATGAATTGTTTCAAAAAGGGTCACCCCAGATAACGCGCATCAATCTTATAAACCGTTTAATATGTCCCTGAAATATTTTTTAATGCAATTGTGGTTCATTTCTAATGATAGAAAGTAGCACCCCAACCTGAACTAGAGTAAACCGAACTGATGTAGCTTTCATCCGAACCAGCACTTTGAGATCCACTGTTTCCCGGCGCCTTCCTTGTTTTCTTGTTCCGTTGACATTTCCCGATCTGGTTCCACGATGCTATCCCCAGCATTTGCAGGCACTATTGCATCACTTTAAATTTAATTTGTTGCTCTAGATTGTGTCCTTGGTCGTGTTTCCATTTCTGGCTCTGTTCTGTTCTGTTGCGTCGTTCCCCACTATCCGTGCCCGTTACGTTTTCCTTATTGCTGTTTTTTTTTACAGCACCGAACACCAATTCGTTTTCTCGAACCCATGTCACGGTTCCGTTTCCCAATTGCATATCCGGGTCTCATTCCCCGCTTCCGTTTCCTGGTCTCCATCACCAGTTCTCTTCCCTGGCCCTGGTCTTCACGCTCAATGCTGTTTCTGTGCCCAGTTTCATGGGCTGGGTCGTGTCGCGGTCCTTCTCCAATGTGTTGGTTCTCATTTGTGTATTGTGCAATGGTTTCAAACGACGCTCCCTTTTGCCATCGCTGTTATGCTGGGAAATGGAGGCCTGTAGCCAACTTGGCCCTCGAGTCCCGTTCCACGGCTTCATTCTGCGTCAAACTACCCAACGTGTTTCCATAGTTCCCTTCCCATATCCTGTTCTCCGGTCCCGTTATCCTGTCATGTTCTTCAATATATAATAGTGATATATCAGGGATGACCCTTAAAAAAAACTCATAAATTATGTAAAAAGGGTCATTGTAGATATGTCACTATCATTCTTATAAACCCTTTAATATGTATCTAAAAGATTATTCGATATAGTTCCTCGGTTCTGTTCTCAGATCCGGTTGACCGGTCCCGCTCCCTGGTGCCGTCCTTTCGGAAAATCCTCTGGCACTCCACAATACCACCCCTCGGTTGCTTTTGCTGGTACCGCTGCCTTCCCTTTTCCCATTCGACTTTACTCCATTTCAAGTTGATTCCTTCCATTTGTGTCCTTTTGGTCTTCGTCCCTTCGACTTTATCTTTACTACTTTTAGTGTGTTTGACCTTTTCCCATTCGACTTTTATCCTTTCGACTTTTAGTCCGCTTGTCTTTTTGTCGGTGGGACTTTCATCGCTTCGATTTTTGTGCTTTCGACTTTTAGTCCATTTTATTTTTTCCATTTTACTTTTATCCTTTCCACTTTTCTACTTTCGACTTTTGTCCTCCGACTGCCTTTCGACTGTTTTGTGCTGGAATCATTCAGGTAACATAAAGCGGTACACTTAGAAACTGGCCGAATGCCATACTGCGAACGTGCCACGTGTGTTGTCATCTCCATCATGCATACCGACGAGGTCTGCCAAAGATGGACGTGACTAAAAATAACCGTACCCACACAGTAGCCTCGGCCGCTTTCTCCATTATTGCCTAGGACGGTGGGACTCGTTGCTGGCCAGCCCGTCGGTCGTAACCGAACTCGGCTCGAATACACGCGACAATTACCAGCGCCATTAGCCGCGGTATCCGGATAGAGTGCGTAGATCCGAGATGCGCGCAGCCGGTCGGAATGTCAGTACTCGATGCCGCGCGGCGCCGACAAAGTCTCGCAGACAGCGTGCGCACAGCGGGCGCCGCGCGGACGATTCCGTCTGCATAGTTGTTTTCGGTCGCTGTGATCATAAATTTAATCTATCGTATCCATTAGAGTAATTACTGTTGTGTTGTGACTCCAGAATCTGTTTTATAGATCTGACAATGATTTATTTTCGCCGACTGGAGACCGGTTGGCGAGCGGCGGCGGCCGGTATTGACGGCTGTGCGCATGCGCCGCCGCGGCCGTGGATCGCGCCGCTGGGTGACTGCCAACAGCTGCCGCACTCTACTGCAAAAGGTTGTAATCAGACGGCCAACTCTATCCCATGAAAGCATTTAGCAGGAGCTGAGGAACCCCTTCCCCACCCCCGCCTCACCCCCAAAAAATCTATGGATTTCCGCTCCCGATCAAGTTTCTGCAGCGATTCACGATGTAATACGGCATTTCGAGCTATCATTTTCTCGTTCAGAGCCAGATCTGTTCCTTTCGTTTGCAGATTGACGAACTCTCATTGTCATGCTTATACTGAAGTGCTCTCAATATGTTGTCAAAGGAAAGAATTTACAGCGACATTCCCGGGTGCGGGTAGCTTACCACGCACGTCTCACTGCAGCCGGCTCTGGCCGTCTCGGACGGGTTGCGCACGGAGATAAAGTGCGTGAAGGCCTGCAGTCTTCAGTCAGTCCATCAATGAAACGATTTTTATTTCTGCTCTATTCAGTGTAGTTTGGTGAATTTATCACATCCGGAATCACTATAGCTCTGCATACATGGCACAATGTGCGTGGCAGCATAAGCAAGACGCCTAGGTTTATATTTATATATATATATATATATATATATATATATATATATATATATATATATATATATATATATATTGATATTGGACAGCACTGTACAATGTGCCTATGGCTGATATACATGGATATTCGACGGTACTGCACAATGCCGCTATGGCTGATATACACGGATATTCGACGGTACTGCACAATGCGTCTATGTCTGATATACACGGATATTCGACAGTACTGCACAATGCCGCTATGGCTGATATACACGGAGATTCAACGGTGCTACATTCTTAACACTAGCCCCCGCTCGTCCTGTACCCCTACATATGCGCCTTGTTACGTGAGACACATCGCTACAATATTATGTCATGCCAAGTGAAGGACCAATAATTAACCTAAGGGCCATTCCAGAACAAATCACCAAGGCATATTCACCACACCTCCTTCGATTTTGAATACAATTGTGCATATGGCTATTGATGGCTCACATCACAATTTTGAGATTATCAGTGTTTTAGGTCTCAAAGGTCACGAGTTGCAGGTCATCGAAATTTTAAGGACAAGAAGAAAACGCACACGCGCATTTTTCTTCTTTTCTCTAATAGTAACAATTAGTGTACACAACTAATGCATCATTTGACAGAGGACGGCACGACCAATGCAGCACAAATAGTTGCGATTTGCTGAGGTGAACTTTATAATGTAAACTTGTGACATTTTATTGACCTTGTGATCTTGAAAAAGAGTGATTTGATTTGTCTTCCTTCATCACCGACAATTGCCCCATGAATGGTCTAACTGTTGCTGTCAATATTTTATAGTAAAGCTGACTCTTTAATCGGTCACTGAGTTGAAATGACAAGGCCTGACCTGACCTGCAGATGGTGTTGCTATGTGTGATAAGGAACATGCCCGATATGGTTGTTGTTTCACAGCTGTTCGCTTATGGTACACGATGATGATATTGCTAAGTACGTCAGAAGTCAGATAGATCACATATGTGTCAGTAACCTGACCTCGAAATGGTGGCTTTGTGTGTATTGTAGAGTGGGACCGATATTGGTCTCATTTTAAAGCACTTTTTTCATAGACCAAGATAGTCACAACTGTATGTACATCAGAGGTCACAGATGTCGCATATGGTCAGTGACTTGACTTCAAAATGAAGGTTGTATGTACATTATAGAAGGTACTGGGTATGGGTGTCATTAAAAACACTGCTCAGAAAGCAGGACAGTGCTAAGGCAGTAGTGTCATGTGAGGTCACAGAGGCGACATAGGCATGTGCGTTGACCATACCTTGAAATTAAGATTTGTATCAAATATAAATCCGTATTTCCCTCTAAGAAACGATTTAAGTGGAATCCTTTCATTTCATAGGGAATTACTAGCTTTCAGCTACAAGCACATTTTTGTTAAAAGTAAATCATTAACATAACAGGTGCATATGTACATCATGTACATGCTCATCCAAAGTTCAACACAACACTACTTGAGGCAGAGACATGCATGTCAGTCATGAACGTGGCGTGCCTATGCAGTCGTCGACATCTGCATATACATCATGCTGCACTCGCAACACGAGCCATCGCTCCTCCAGCACCCATATATAGGCGCCTAATACTAGTTACGTGTGACACATCGCTACAATATGGGATCATGCCAAATGAACTATTTTTCCATCTTGCGGCACAAAGCGATGAAGTCTCTGTGCGCTCTTAACGAGACGGCCCTCACGTAACCGAGCGGGCCAGTTTATCGGCGACAGTACAAATGTCGGACGCTGAGACAAATAACTACTTATTCTTGGTGCTGATACACGACTCACAGTTTTAAAAGAATGCTGAAGGGATAACGACATACCCATCTAGTGGCTATTGGAGGCTGGTGCGACATACCGCACGCTTAACTGACCCATAAATGTTATTGCATGCATTTTCCACTTCGCGATTGCCGAAACAAAATCCACTAACATCTGATACTCCAAGCTTTCTGGTGGCTATGCATATTTACAAAATCATGGTTATTTGTATATTTTCCAGCGCAACCATCGGAAAAGTAGTGGACTTACTGAAGTTCTGAATACATCTGCCGTGTGTAAGGAATCAACACAGACTGGAGCGCTGCCACTGCAGACGTTGTATGTGTTAGGGAGTCAGGGATTACACAAACACTTCGGTATGAATTGCTGGTGCATAGCGCTAACGGATCAAGAGTGCATTGGAAGGTGTTTTAACGGAAACTTTGGGTCGCATCCTGGATGAAGAATAAAAAGTACATGTTAGGAAATCGTCGGGCATGGCCGACTCATTGTCACAGAGTCACAGCTACTTAAAGTATCGCAATTGCGTCTGGGCCATGAAGTGGTGACGTGTCACCTGCGATGATGCATTACTAAGCGTAGAAACATGCTGGTCGACTGGAAGCATAACATCAATCAACGAGCAAGCATCAGCAGATCACACACGGACGCTATGATTTCCCCGCCGTCGGTCAGCACGCAATGGTGATCCCTCAGACCCGCAAGGGTTGAAAATCCGATTGCAGGGTTGTCATTTCCTTCCCAAAATGCAGTGTACAGTTGGCGAAGATCGCCCAAAAGTCGTCGCTTTTATGCTACACATTTCGTGTCTTCTGCATCTCGTACGGTTATAACATCCCTCCTTCCAGGGCACAATCTACTGATGTCGTCGGACTCGTAAAATTACATCACTCTCGCGTTCAATTCTTGTTCAGGGACGTGCGTGGCTGCGGCGGCTTCCAACACCTCCGAAAAACGTCATAGAATGGTGACGACCGAGGGAGGATAACGCTTTGCCCACGCGTCAGCAGGTCCCAGCGACACGAGAAGACCACACCGTGACGAGATCCTACAAGGCACCGGACACGATATCGACAACAAATATCCAAAGGTGACCTCCGTGACTTTTCGTTACATGTTGATGCACTGCTTGTTCTCTCCCAACAAAGTGTTCCCCAACGACACCTTCTATAATGATCACCTCAAACTTCAGCTGAAGGGCAGGTCGCTGACCCCATGCGACCACCGTGGCCTCTAATGCAACTTAATCTGATTTAATTGTGATCTATCAGCAAAGGGTTTTAAAATGAGATCCATATCGACAACTTCTACAAAACGGACACATCCACTAATTCGGGGTAACGTTACTAACACACACGTGACCTTCTTGACCTTGCATACTTCTTGCATACTTGACAGAATCACCATCCTCATATATGGTCAAGTAGCCTTTAAATTACATCCGTACCGTACCGTCCTTTTAGTCACATAAATATGATTGTCTGGAGCTCATGTCAGGCCTCTGTGATCCACTATAGAACTGGCTTTACAATTTTTTTGTCAAATAGACAATGGATTGGACGCCGAATAGCTAAACAGATGAAAAGCATCAAAATGGAACCTTTTAAAAAGTCGCGAGATCTGTCAAACATCACGAGGTCACGAGGTTCAAAGTTGACACAGAAGATTGCACTTTTCTGCATTCGGCGGATCATCCGCCGTCAAATTATATCTAAACTTCGTTAGCTAATTACTACCATTCAAAAGATAAATTCATTTTATATTTGAACTTTCTCCGTGATTTAAAAATTGCCATGAACGGTATCTTGTGATCCTTTGACCTAGAAATCTAACAATCTCAGATGCGTAATATGGGCAGTGAATAACATCGTGCACCTTAAAAAAAATCAAAATCGGAGGTGTGGTGAACAATTTCAGGTCTACTTTGGTGATTTGTCATGGAATCGCCCCTAACGTATATGCGATAAATTGGAACTTGATTGATGAATAGATGTTTGTACTAGTTGCTGCACTCGCTTTTATAGACAAAATTAACTAAACATTCTTGTGTTCAAATAGCATTTACACTTTAAGATGTGTGCAAGATGTGAATGTTGTACCAGAACAGGTGAAGTGAGTCCATTATAAATCAAAATAAAATAAAAATCAATAGGAAGTGAAAATTGCTTTCCATCCAGGCATTGAAAGGGGAAAATGTGAGGACAATGAGTCTTGGTTCTGTGTTTATTTATCACGAGGCACTGCCTTATTGTATATGGCGGTTTCGTTGCGCCCATTCACCCAATGAGCATTGCGCTGCAATTGCAAGTTCGCCATTCTGGAAGCCCATGCAATCATCGTCATTGGCGAGAAAATACATGATATATATCAATTACATGAGATTTTCACTACAAATTGAAACTTGTGTAACCAGCCCTCAGCGTTCATATGGAATTGAAATGCCGGTCGTGTATGAACAAACGAGCTGCTTCAGGCAGATATTTTGTACATCAAAATGCTAAAAGATCCTCATCTCTGGAGAGTGCTATTCATATTGCATTTCAAGCTTACTTTTTGATCTGGTGATTAAAAAAACTTTCCGACTAGCTTCCTCGGCAGGGTTCATCCCAATCAACAAGTTAACCAGGACAGAGTACTCAACCCTGTCCCCTCGCCGCAGGCAGATCCAATCAGAAATGTAGATCCTTCCCCAGTCAGGTACGCTTTCGCTCATAAATCAAACTTACGGGGTTAACTTCCTTTCCCCGTATGTCCACGACCCCCGCAGTGTTATTTAGCCACTCAATATCACCATCTGAAGTATATTGGAAAAATAACTGCATGTAGCACTTCTAAGCGTGCGCCCAGGCTACGTGTTTCAAACTAGGACCTGAAGCGGAAAAGAGAACATACATTATTGGGCGGGATGGGGCTGAGCTCTGATCCATCATGGAATTATGGGTACTAATTATGATTTTTTAAAATGTGATACTGCGATAGCAGGATTGTTGGCAAGGAGGGCAATTTCCCCCGTTGTTAATATGTTAAAATTGGACCTGTTGCCCGCTGCTACTGGTGGCCCACGGCTTGCTGCTACTGGTAGCCCACGGCTTGCTGCTACTGGTGGCCCCCGACCTCAGGCTGGGGGTTTGGTTGGTTGTGGCTTTTATGATGCATTCAGCAGCTGAGGCCATAAAGCCAACATGGTGTCGCCTGGCTCTCACCCTGGCAGGAAGGCGGGCACCGGTAGAAATCGACCCAGGCTGAGGACATGTTGGAGTGTTCGTAGTTCGGCGAGTTCGGACGCACCTATCTTAGATAATATTATCGACAGACACACTACGAGAAGTACTCCGAAAAGTATTGCTTTCGTAGTAATGTAACTAAGCGACAGTTATTGTGAATTATCGGTTGGTTGAGGTGTAAAATTCATATTTAAAAATTGTGGTGAATAATTCCGGCACATGACTGCACATGTTTTACGCATGCGCTCAGATATTCCATCCTGTAAATCAATGTTCAATACCAACAGGGAACGTTTCGGTATAAAGATGTACTTGATTTAGTTCATGTAAAAATTGATTTATTCTATGTGGGCAAAAGGAACGAATTGAATGAAACCCAAATTCCTCCAGCTTCGTTTGGTTGACGAGAAAAGTGAGCGGCCCAAGCGTAATATATCGGGGTCATCGTTGGGTCATTTTCAGTTTATGGCACTGTATCGTGCCAGCAATTGGCGGGCGCACTAACCTTGAGTGACTTTATTGACAGGAAACCCATAATTGTTGTACGATTACTTTCCAATCAATTACACAGTAAACAATGGGACATCACGGTGAAAACCTGGAAAATGGGTTGAGTTCAGCCTGTGTCGGAGGTAATTAACAGTGCGGTTATCTGGTACTGATGGAGCACTTACAAACATGGATGAGTGTCATCATGTAATGGTGGTAGGAAACTGAACCGGACAGCCAAAGACCATAGAACTGTATCCAAAGCTAATTCCATAAAATGAAACTACCATCCCTTGGACAACTCGTGAAAAGGATAACATCAAAGCGGCCTTCTGAATCTTTTATAGGTGCAATTCGATACATGGTCCGCTCTAAGTATTCGGTTCGTTTGACCGAAGGTGTTAAAATTATTTGAATGAGCGTTTATTGCCTTTGTTAGTCCTTTTTGTGCGAATGAATGACTGAAAATAGCAGTCCTTACTTAGCGATGCATGTCAGACATTTAGAACATCCTGCCGCTTCGCATCTGCTGGTGAACCTGTGTAATTCTGCTGACAGTTTCCGGCACTTGTATTCTTCAAATTGCTATCGCCTATGCTATGTGATCTTTCGGTTGATAATGTTTGCCAGAGAAATGGTGATCGTGGGAGGGGGCATGTACCAATATATCTTGCCTTGGACTTAGCTAAAGGTTCCACCTCGGGGGTCTGTGCTCAATATCTGTCCGACTGGTGTATCTGTCCTTATGTACCGGCTGGGATGTTTATCTGTGGCGGAAGCACACATTTGGCTACTTTTCATTCACTTCGTTTAGGTGCACGACATGACAATATTTAACTTCGGCTTCTTGTGACTGGTCATGCGCCAGTCTTAGTAGCCAAAGGAGTATATTTTGAATACTCATCGGTTTTCCTTCTTCTCGTGCCTTCTGAACATGTGGTCTCTATATTTGGTGTCCATGTACATACGCTGCTACTTATAAGGACAGCTAATTGCACTTTATCTTCGTTGGTTTCCGCACATTAGACATCGTAAAGATGTAACCAGTCCCTAATTTTCCCGATGGCAGTATTTTTATATTGCCATGTAATTGCCAAGGAGTGCCAATGCGAATGAATTGTTAAAAATTGCAGTAGTTTTGAGCTACAACTGTGCAGTGTATAGGAATGACCGATTAAATGGGGCCGAAAATATATGTCATGGATCAGGAAGCTAGTTTACACTTATTTTCATTCCAGTTCTATGAGTGCGTTCTGAGGCACCATGTTTACGAAGGGAAGAGAGTTTAACCGTCTTTTCGTCTATATTCGAAAGTAAATGTGCGAAGTGGAAATTCGAACAGTGTCGAATAGCTCAAAAGTTTTCTGTTTAAAATGGCACACTCACATCCGTGACTAAGGTTTTAAAATGCATGCCATGGTGTGGTTTGACCACTCACAAATTTGATTTCAACTAGTTGGATAAAATTAGGCTTAGTCACCTAGTCGTTAAAAATTATTGTAAATATAGATGCTGAAGTTATGTGGCAATGCCTAGGCACAGCAATTTAGCGCATTTGTCCGGACACTAAGACATATGCATTTGCACCTGACCAAATAGGTGCAAAACGACATTGATTGCATTAACGACAAAGGCTGCAACTAAACAATCACGGCCGCTATTGTAGAACGTTGATGGCCATGTTGTGTAGTGTATCGTCACTTTTTTACTGCTAGCTTCCCTATGATCATGGATGGATAATGTAATATTGCATGCGTTATGGAATTCCTCCAATTCCTTTGGATGCGCCGCCTATAAACTTACAACCATATATTTGTTGCTGTTGACCTATTGAGTACGTCACCTATGGACTCCGCCCTCTTTCGCTTTGCCAATGCGGCATTGTTGCGACCCCAGTGAAAAGTTCCGTGTGGTGAGGGCTAGCCAGATGGCGTGCTGGGCAGTTGGACGGGCCGATATAGCACGGATAACGGCTGGCTTGGTCGCACCACTAGTCCGCCGTGGATGAGTTCGCATTTTTACCCTCCACGAATGGCAACTGTCGAAGGTAGCGTTCAGCTGTCAAGTTCGTGCTGCGTTTTTTGAAATATTTATTTTCGTGCGATGGTGTGAAAGGCACCGCCGTATTATCGTGTGCATCGATCAAACCCTGCAGTCCCATGATGCTGATTGCCATATCCAGTGTAGCCGGTCTCACAAACTGGTTTTTGGACACCGTGTTTCTGCTTCCCGGCTTGGGTAATTGGCAATATAATAAAGAGCTACTAATTGTACAGGTAGCTACGTCACATCCGTCACCGTTATTACCAGACAGTATAGCCACCTTGGCCCGCCTAGTGCTAGATGACTTTTAGACCAGCCACATAACAGTTTCAAGTGCCATTAGTTGGAATGAAGCATGTAAGCTTGAGCCGGAATGGACTGAGATGTGTAGGCATCCTCCAATCGTAAGTGAAACTGAATTAGGCGTGAAGGATTTGGTTAGGAATAAGGGATTGTGGATAGTGGGCGGAGGGTGTGTGCGTTCCTAAAATTTAACTTCGTCCACTAAGCTGAGCTGCAATTACTATCCATTTCAAAAACCAATATGTCACATTCACCTTGTCCTAATAACGTTCATGTGTCCATCTTTCTTCTTACGAAACATTTCCCTAAGCTTTGCCTTCATCGGCAATGACGCCATCTGCTCGCATGTCAGGGGACAGGGCGACGGGGACATGTCAGGGGCGACGGGTGCCATCAGATGAACAGGGACAGGGCGACGGGGACATGTCAGGGGACAGGGCGACGGGGACATGTCAGGGGCGACGGGTGCCATCAGATGAACAGGGACAGGGCGACGGGGACATGTCAGGGGCGACGGGTCCCATCAGATGAACAGGGACAGGGCGACGGGGACATGTCAGGGGCGACGGGTGCCATCAGATGAACAGGGACAGGGCGACGGGGACATGTCAGGGGCGACGGGTGCCATCAGATGAACAGGGACAGGGCGACGGGGACATGTCAGGGGCGACGGGTGCCATCAGATGAACAGGGACAGGGCGACGGGGACATGTCAGGACATGTCAGGGGCGACGGGTCCCATCAGATGAACAGGGACAGGGCGACGGGGACATGTCAGGGGCGACGGGTCCCATCAGATGAACAGGGACAGGGCGATGCGTGCCCTGTCTCCACGTCAGTGGGACAGGGTGACGTGTGCCATCAGATGAACAGGGACAGGACGATGCGTGCCCTGTCTCCATGTCAGGGGCACTGGGTCAGTGGGACAGGGTGACGGGTGCCATCAGATGAACAGGGACAGGACGATGCGTGCCCTGTCTCCATGTCAGGGGGACAGGGTGACGGGTGCTATCAGATGAACAGGGATAAGACGATGCGTGCCCTGTCTCCATGTCAAGGGGACAGTGCCCTGTCCTCACGTCAGTGGGACAGGGTGACGGGTGTCATCAGATGAACAGGGGCAGGACGATGCGTGCCCTGTCTCCATGTCAGGGGGACAGGGTGACGGGTGCCATCAGATGAACAGGGACAGGACGATGCGTGCCCTGTCTCCATGTCAGGGGGACACAAGGGGACATGTCAGGGGGACACGCATGTCATCAGATCCGGGAAGTGGAAATGCCATGCAGAGGAAATCATTTGGTAACACGTGCAATGCTTCGGCGGCGCATCCACCACAAAAAAACAGATGAACTCGTTACCATAATGCAATATAAAGGAGATCGCATGCATTTTAAATTAGGAATGGAAACGTGGTCTTGTTCCAATATTCAATTGCAATTATTTTTTTTTGCAATCGTTAAACATATCGGCTATTTTGCTACATCCTTTTCTTCGGAGAAACTGGAAAAGGTGTGGGGGAGGGGGAGCTACCACCGTTGTTTCAACTAACAAAAGTTGGGCGTAGGTCTCCTGCCTCCTTTCCTACTCCCATGTCTAATACCACTGCTGTTCCAACTAACAAAATTGGGGCGCAGATGTCCTGCCTCCTTTCCTACGCCCATGTCTGATACCACTGCTGTCCGACTGGCTGCGACCACCCCGCATCACAGAGAATGTCTGGTGTCTGGTGCTGCCGGTATCACGGAGGACTCGACCGACCAGCCAGCCAGCCCGACAACCCGGCCACCCGGTCAGCTCGACAAACCTGGTCACCCGGCCCGACAGCCCGACCACCCAGCCACCCGGCCCGACAACCCAGCCACCCGGTCAGCCCGACAACCCGGCCACCCGGTCAGCTCGACAAACCGACCAGCCCGACAACCTGGCCACCCGGCCAGCCAGCCCAACAACCCAGCCACCCGGTCAGCCAACAACCTGGTCACCCGGCCAGCCAGCCCGACAACCCAGCCACCCGGTCAGCCCAACAACCTGGCCACCCGGCCAGCCCGACAACCTGGCCACCCGGCCAGCCAGCCCAACAACCCAGCCACCCGGTCAGCCCGACCACTCGGTCAGCCCGACAACCTGGCTAGCCTGACAACCCGGCTAGCCCAACAACCCGACCACCCGATCAGCCCGACAACCTGGCCAGCCCGACAACCTGGCCAGCCCGACAACCTGGCCAGCCTGACAACCCGGTCAGTCAGCCCGATAATCCAGCCACACGGTCAGCTCACAACCCGGCTTGCCAGCCAACAAGCCCGACAACCCGGCCACCCGGTCAACTGGACGACCGTGGGGACCGTCAATGTCAAGACTATCAACTGGTTTTCAAATATGCGACTTTAAACGACACGCTAGCCACGCATCCATAGGTAGCTGAACGAGCAGCGCTCTGATACCGTTAATCCGCAATACCTTGGCTCCACCTCTCAACAAATCCTCCACCTTCAAGTCCTGGTCACCACAATCCTCACCTAAATGTATACTGTGTGTCAGTGCGTTTGTGTGGCCCTTGTTGTTTCTGTGACGGGGCTACCAGCCAGCCGCCCGCCGCAGCGTCGTCCGCCGCAGCGCCGCCCGCCTCAGTGCCGTCCGCCTCAGTGCCGCCCGCCACAGCACCGGCCGCCGCAGCGCCGCCCGCCGCAGCACCACCCGCCGCAGCGTCGCCCGCCGCAGCATCGCCCGCCGCAGCGTCGCCCGCCGCAGCGTCGCCCGCCTCAGCGCCGTCCGCCGCAGTGCCGCCCGCCGCAGCGCCGCCCGCCGCAGCGCCGCCCGCTCAGGGCTTCAGCCCACCGGTGCCCGCTGCCTGACCACGAGCAGAAGCACGCCGCGCCGCCAAGGTGGTCAGACGCTATCTGGCACGTGCTTGTATTGACATTAACGGCGGGGCCGGGCAAAAAGTGCCGCACGCCGTGTCCTACATCGCTATCCAGCTCCCAGTGGCGGCCACCGTGGTGTACAACGCCACATGGTCACCACGCTGCAGCACACAGTGTGCAGTGGGAGGAAGAACCCCCCAAAAAAAAAATATGTATTTTTATTTATAGAACTAAACTACAACATTTTTTTAACTAATTATTTTCGTTTTATTTTTTTTAAAAAAAAAAAAAAACCAAAACAAAAAATATATTTTCTAAAAAATAGGAAAATACAACAAAAACAAAATTTTGAAACCAATGCTTTCTTTGCCTTTTGTCTTTTGGCTTTAAAAAAAAAACAAAAAAAAAAAAAGAGAATTTTTAATTTTTTAAAAAAAAAAAAAAAAAAAAAAAAAAAAAAAAAAAAAACCGAAAAAAAAGGGGGTGTACCAACCAGGGGGTAACAAAAAACAAAAACAAAAGGGGGGGGGGGGAAAAAAGAAGGGGGGGGGGGGGGGGGTGGTGGGGAGGAGGTACTTTTGTGGAAAAAAAATTATAATAAAAAAAGGGAGGCGAAGAATTTAAAAAAATTTAAGAGGGGGGGAGGAGAAAAAGGAGGAACGAGACATGGGTGCCCTGTGTACTAAGACGGGCGTCTTCTGCTGAAAAATTAAACGGGTGCCCACATAGGCGCACCGGAGGGGGGGGGGGGCCCGGGGGGCCCGGGCCCCCCCCCCCATGAGACCAAAGTGCCCTTTTGACCGAAAAGTGCCCTCTTGGCCGGAATGTCCCAAATTTAGCCCAAAAATCACCTGCCTTATGTGCCCCGCCTGTGCCAAAGGTGCCCTTTGGGCCCGAAACTGCCCTTTTGGCCTAAAAATGACATTCCCTGTGCCCTTTCCTGTCCTATGCCTGTCCCAATTAGGTGCCCTTTTGATCTAAAAGTGCCCTGTGCCCTGCCCTGTACCCTGCCCTGTGCCTTGCGCTGTACCGTGAACTCTGCCCTGCCCTGTGTCCTGCCCTATGCCCTGCCCTATGCCCTGCCCTGTGCCCTGCCCTGTGCCATGCCCTGTGCCCTGCCCTGTGTCCTGCCCTGTGCCCTGCCCTGTGCCCTGCCCTGTGCCCTGCCCTGCCTTGTGCCCTGCCCTGTGCCCTGCTCTGTGCCCTGCCCTGTGCCCTGCCCTGTGCCCTGCCTTGTGCCCTGCCCTGTGCCCTGCCCTGTGCCCTGCCCTGTGCCCTGCCCTGTGCCCTGCCCTGTGCCCTGCCCTGTGCCCTGCCCTGTGCCCTGCCCTGTGCCCTGCCCTGTGCCCTGCCCTGTGCCCTGCCCTGTGCCCTGCCCTGTGCCCTGTGCCCTGCCCTGTGCCCTGAGTCCTGCCCTATGCCCTGCCCTATGCCCTGCCCTGTGCCCTGCCCTGTGCCCTGCCCTGTGCCCTGCCCTGTGCCCTGCCCTGTGCCCTGCCCTGTGCCCTGCCCTGTGCCCTGTCCTGTGCCCTGCTCTGTGCCCTGCCCTGTGCCCTGCCCTGTGCCCTACCCTGTGCCCTGTCCTGTGGCCTGTGCCTATAGGCGCACCGGTGTGTGGTGCCCAGGGGGCCCGGCTTCCTCTCCCTAGGTCGAGATCGAGAAGTGTCCCTCGGCAGAAAGTGCCCTTTTGGGTTTGGGCGCAAAAGTGCCCATCGGCCTTGGCCTAAACGATCGAACGATACATACCTACCCCGCCTACCCCTAGGTTCGGCGTAAAAAAATGTATCAGCCTCCCAAAAAATCCTTGCTTAAATCTCACTTTTCAGTGTTCCATCAGTGAACAGCTGGACTTTCTTGCGCGTTTGCCCTGGGTACATCTGGCCGAACATGGGTTTCTTATTAAAAATTGTATTCAGTCAATTTACGCGCCAAAATTGTAGCGGCCTGAAGCTCCATTCAAGGCTGAGGCGGGCACAAGCACGATGTTAAGCACGATGGCATAAATTTGCACTTTATGTTTATAGGTACCTACACCACCCTGAAACTATAAATCACTGGGCTGTTATGTCTCAAGCTCATGTACCTTCTTCAGTCTGCGCATGCATAACCCTCCTCAGGTGTCTGGATAGCAGTAGCTCAGGCCCTTAGAAAAACAGTACCTACCTGCGTACCTGTAGCTATCTAGCTGAACCTATTATGAAACAGCCTTGGTTCGAGATAGCACTTTTAAAGGCTGTGAATGCTCCAGAGCCTAGTTTCCCACCTACCTCTATTCTGGTTACCTTTCAGTAGAAGGACAGATTAACTGCAGGCTACAATAAGTAGGGAGGTACCTACCTAGTTGCACTGATATCAAGGACTTGGTGCTGGGGAGGGGCAATCAGGGCAACTGTCCCTTAAGTGAAGCCTCTGTGGGCCCTTTTGAGGTTCCATGATTCATAATCGGGCACCCCCGGTTGCCTGCAACAAATGCAGCGAATTGTGACGGAGGAATTGTGACGGAGGGATTGTGACGGAGGAATTATGACGGAGGAATTGTGAGCAGGCTGCATGTTTTTGGAAATATTATTGTAAATACAAGGGTTCGGTGCTATAACATATAACGTGTCCCATGGAAAATTCACGCCCCCCCCCCCCGGTCAGCAAACCTTCCAGTGTGCCCCGGGCCGCAAAGTGCCCTTTTGGAGCCGGTCAAGTGCCCTTTTGGAGCCGGCCAAGTGCCCTTTTCGGTCCGGGCCGCCCCGCATTGGAAAAATCCTGGGTGCGCGCCGTCGTGGGGTTTCTGGAGTGAACTGAATGCCCACGAGCATCATGGAGAAGCGCTTTTTCCGAGGAGGAACCCCGCTTCGTGGGGAGGGGGGAAAAATTTTAATTTTTAAAAAAGAAACACCTACTAAAAAAAAAAAAAACAACAATATCCCTTTTTTATAAATAATAAATTAATTAAAAAAAAAGAAAAAAAAAAAATTATTAAAAAAAAAAAAAAAAAAAAAAAAAAAAAAAAAAAAAAAAAAATTACAAAAAAAAAAAAAAAAAAAAAAAAAAAAAAAAAAAAAAAAAAAAAAACATCATATTGTTGAGTGAGTCAATGGATTGATGGTGTGCTATATTTACCGACACGACCTTGTTTCAATCAGTTTATTGTAGAAACATGCTCTTTCAACAGTACACAAAATGCAAAGTCGTCAAATAATTGTGTTGGCACCGCTCCTCAATATGCCAATGATATGCACACTATTTTATTTTCATTTAACCATGATCATGTATTCATCTCTTTAACTTGCTCTTGGCAAAAAAACTTGACTGGAGTGTTTCACGTCTGCTGGTAATCTATTATACACTTTACCATATGAAGGAAAACTTGCTGAGCGAGCCTTCCTGATACAAGCCCGTCTAAATTGTCTGAGGTTTGGACACAATTTGAATTCCTTCTTTGGCTGTAACTATGAATTGCTTGGACGTGATCCTGAGGTAAATTTTTGAACCAGTTAGAGTCAATGCCGTAATGTTGAAATTTGTCAAGTAGTCTTTTTTGGTCTATGGGGTTAGAACATATCCATAGGTTCCGCAATATTAATATCAATCTGACCTTCGTCCATCACTCGGTACACCCGATCAGTAATGATGATGGGGTCCGTCTCTGTGGAATGATGATGCCGATATCCGTGTTGTGAGCTATTATACAGGTGATTTCTGACGACGTAATCGTCAAGCCGTTTATGAACTAGACGCTCTTTGATTTTGGTCTTAGCTGGCAAAATAGTAATTTAACGCTATTTGGCCGGAACAGCGGCGCTTCCCCATTCGGCATGGGCGTAACAATTCGGTGCTTCCACTGATTTTATCTGGCATAATTTCGGATATTATACTGGCGCTTAGAATAATCTCCGATATTATCTGGCATAATCTCCGATATTATACTGGCGCTTAGAATATCTATTAGCACATGACGTGGTGCATGACAACAATGTGCATAATGCTCAAACGAACGCCGTCTATGCCACTTGAGAGTGATGGCATTATGGAGCAGAGTGATATACGCAATTCATCAATTGCTGCGGTCTGAAAGACAACTATAGTGACTGAAATACGTGCCAGTCGAACAGACAAGTCAGATCTGGGCTGTGCGACACTGGCGGCCATGCTAGGCCGCACTCGAGCGAAATATTGACTTCAGACATCTGGCGTCACACCTTGTGTGATCGTGGAGCCCTTTTTATTGCCGATGTCCTGGCGCAGCACCTGTCAGATGCGGCTGGCCCGCTTCCGTCAGCCTGTGCTGTAGGTTTTCTCGGCAGTCCCGCCGTATGGCGGCGCGGCATCGCCCGCCCGTTCACCGTCCTGTACTCGCGGCGCCGGGCCTGGTCGGCCGCGAGTGCCGCTCTCCGGGCGGCGAGTGCCGCTCTCCGGGCAGTGAGTGCCGCTCTCCGGGCGGCGAGTGCCGCTCTCCGGGCCGCGAGTGCCGCTCTCCGGGCCGTGAGTGCCGCTCTCCGGGCCGCGAGTGCCGCTCTCCGGGCCGTGAGTGCCGCTCTCCGGGCCGCGAGTGCCGCTCTCCGGGCCGCGAGTGCCGTCTCCGGGCGGCGAGTGCCGCTTCCGGGCCGCGAGTGCCGCTCTCCGGGCCGCGAGTGCCGCTCTCCGGGCGGCGAGTGCCGCTCTCCGGGCCGCGAGTGCCGCTCTCCGGGCCGCGAGTGCCGCTCTCCGGGCGGCGAGTGCCGCTCTCCGGGCCGTGAGTGCCGCTCTCCGGGCCGCGAGTGCCGCTCTCCGGGCCGCTAGTGCCGCTCTCCGGGCGGCGAGTGCCGCTCTCCGAGCAGTGAGTGCCGCTCTCCGGGCCGTGAGTGCCGCTCTCCGGGCCGCTAGTGCCGCTCTCCGGGCGGCGAGTGCCGCTCTCCGAGCAGTGAGTGCCGCTCTCCGGGCCGTGAGTGCCGCTCTCCGAGCAGTGAGTGCCGCTCTCCGGGCCGCGAGTGCCGCTCTCCGGGCCGTGAGTGCCGCTCTCCGGGCCGTGAGTGCCGCTCTCCGAGCAGTGAGTGCCGCTCTCCGGGCCGCGAGTGCCGCTCTCCGAGCAGTGAGTGCCGCTCTCCGGGCCGTGAGTGCCGCTCTCCGAGCAGTGAGTGCCGCTCTCCGGGCCGCGAGTGCCGCTCTCCGAGCAGTGAGTGCCGCTCTCCGGGCCGTGAGTGCCGCTCTCCGGGCCGCGAGTGCCGCTCTCCGGGCCGCGAGTGCCGCTCTCCGGGCAGTGAGCAGCTCACGGATGACGTCAGAGAGGGGTGACGCACCGGCCGGCCGCAGCCGGACACACTTAGTGGGCGCAACAGTATACAGGAGCAGGATGAATATGCGCAGAAATTCATACCACTTTTCGGTCCGAGCACTGCAGACGTAAACACTGCCCATGTTGCCTTTGTTAGTGTGGTGTTAAGCATTGAATTGTCCATTCGATATAAACGTCGCGATTTCACCACAGAACTGATACCCGTCCGCATAGCCCCATGCCGAATCAGTACCGGTGTGAAATTGTGAAGTCCAGCACAGAGACAACTAGTCACACCACTACCGCAAATGGACCCACTTCTGTCGATGGTAACAACATTGAGAAGGGAGGCGGCTGGCCGGTATGTGGCCTCCAAAGAGTTGCATACATGTAGGTCGTCGGTGAACATAAGTTGACTCAGTCCGTATCGCGGTGACTGGACATGATGTCTAGCTTTTAAAAGGCACGCATTCGGATTATCTGTTAATACTGACGTTATATTGGGATATGACGCTAACATACTCCGTATCTGCCCTTCTAACACACCAAAGTCGTTCCACAACTGTGTTGGTAGAATGACGATATGCGGAGGCGAATAACATTTTTGTATTTGTTTACTCGTACAAGTCCCCGCAATATTTCTAACTTTTGTTTACTCGTACAAGTCCCCGCAATATTTTCAACTTGGATTTCACAGCTGTGTTCGTGGTAGGGATAGGGAGTTTTTCAAACTTATACGTCTTTCACCAAGACCGCCGTTCCACTGCGCCCCTCTGCAAGGCCAATACTAGCAGAGAGGTCAACTCGGTGTAAATTACAGCAGCCATTCCGCATACGCCGTGTGGAACTTGGGTACAATTGGCGATAACCACGTGTGGGACGTGGCCACAGTCGGTGGTAATCACGTGTAGGACACGTGCACAGTCGGTGATAACCACATGTGGAACGTGGGCTCAGTCGGTGATCACCACGTTTCACTAAGGGCTAGACTATCCAATTGATATACACTTGTCATATTATGGTGGAGATCTGGGAGCTTAGGTTTCAGTGACTGAATGCTCAGTTGTCCGATCAGAATCTCTCCCAGTCGTGTGACTCCGGGGGCACCCCACTTGATACCATCTCTATGCCACCTGCTTCGGACACGTAACCCCTCGCCGCGGCGTATGGCTGGACGGCAGCCGGTCTCCCCGCTGCAAGCGGCCGGTCTCCCCGCTGCAAGCGGCCGGTCTCCCCACTATCAGCGCCCCGTCCCCCGCTGTCAGCGGCCCGTCCCCCGCTGTCAGCGGCCCATCCCCCGCTGTCAGCGGCCCATCCCCCGCTGTCAGCGGCCCATTCCCCGCTGTCAGCGGCCTATCCCCCGCTGTTAGCGGCCCATCCCCCGCTGTCAGCGGCCGGTCTCCCCTCTGTCAGCGGCCCATCCCCCGCTGTCAGCGGCCCGTCCCCCGCTGTCAGCGGCCCGTCCCCCGCTGTCAGCGGCCCGTCCCCCGCTGTCAGCGGCCGGTCTCCCCTCTGTCAGCGGCCCATCCCCCGCTGTCAGCGGCCCGTCCCCCGCTGTCAGCGACCCGTCCCCCGCTGTCAGCGGTCGGGCTCCCCTCTGTCAGCGGCCGGTCTCCCCTCTGTCAGCGGCCCATCCCCCGCTGTCAGCGGCCCGTCCCCCGCTGTCAGCGACCCGTCCCCCGCTGTCAGCGGTCGGGCTCCCCTCTGTCAGCGGCTCGTCCCCCGATGTCAGCGGCCGGTCTCACCACTATCAGCGGCCCGTCCCCCGCTGTCAGCGGCCCGTCCCCCGCTGTCAGCGGCCCGTCCCCCGCTGTCAGCGGCCCGTCCCCCGCTGTCAGCGGCCGGTCTCCCCTCTGTCAGCGGCCCGTCCCCCGCTGTCAGCGGCCCGTCCCCCGCTGTCAGCGGCCCGTCCCCGCTGTCAGCGGCCGGTCTCCCCCTCTGTCAGCGGCCCGTCCCCCGCTGTCAGCGGCCGGTCTCCCCTCTGTCAGCGGCCCGTCCCCCGCTGTCAGCGGCCCGTCCCCCGCTGTCAGCGGCCCGTCCCCCGCTGTCAGCGGCCCATCCCCCGCTGTCAGCGGCCCGTCCCCCGCTGTCAGCGGCCCGTCCCCGCTGTCAGCGGCCCGTCCCCCGCTGTCAGCGGCTCGTCCCCCGCTGTCAGCGGCCCGTCCCCCGCTGTCAGCGGCCGGTCTCCCCTCTGTCAGCGGCCCGTCCCCGCTGTCAGCGGCCCGTCCCCCGCTGTCAGCGGCCCGTCCCCCGCTGTCAGCGGCCCGTCCCCCGCTGTCAGCGGCCGGTCTCCCTCTGTCAGAGGCCCGTCCCCGCTGTCGGGCCCGTCCCCCTGTCAGCGGCCCGTCCCCCGCTGTCAGCGGCCCATCCCCCGCTGTCAGCGGCCCATTCCCCGCTGTCAGCGGCCCATTCCCCGCTGTCAGCGGCCCATCCCCCGCTGCCAGCGGCCCGTCCCCCGCTGTCAGCGGCCGCAGGTCGGGCGGTCACGCGCTCCTAGCTCGGCCAGTGCTTCCCGTGGCTCCCACCGATCGGCTGTGATTGGTTGACCCAACCAATGTTCGGTCAACCAATCACAACCGATCGGCCAGCTGTGTTCAATCCTGCCGGCCAGCTGTGTTTGCACTGAGGGCATCCGCAGGGTCGGCAGCTGGGCCCTGAGAGCCGAGTGGGCTACGCGCACGATGACGTTTGTGACTGCCGGCGTCACAACCAGCATCATCTTAGATCGTAATGTGTCACGATCTAAGATCTAAGATCGTGACGTGTCATTAATTACTGTTTACCAGGTACGTTTTCGTGCATTTCTCCGAGCATCCAACTGTGCAAGTACACTGAACTAACACTGAAACATTGCATAAAGCAGCTTTTCTCACCTCAAGCCTTTCAATCTTCATGACAATTCTCACTGACACTATTGAACTCTCACTCTGGCCATTCACGCAATCGCACCCTCGCTCGTTCTCGTGATGGCTTGCTCACGTCAGCCTGTTGTCGTCTTCTTGCACTGGTACGGCTGCACTGGTACGGCTGCACTGGTACGGTTGCACGAGATCGGCTGGGGTAGGGGCAGTGTGTGGGGAGCTGCTGGCATATCCGGCCCTAGACGTCTCGCTCACCCAACTGAGTGCAGTGATATATGGAATCGCATGCACAAGATATATGTCACTTTCATCATCTTGCACTGGCATTATGCATACGCTACCCCGCACCCGGTTGCGCCTCAGAGCGTCCTTCGCCCAGCTGGGTAGTTTCACACCCCACCACTCCCCAGGATCTCAGCAATTATGGCATGCACGAGAATCGGTAATCGGGAATGTGTGAAATCTTTTTGAAGATTTTGGACGTAGCCTCATTTAGCCTGCCGTAGGTCAGTGACCTTGAATGACCGGACACCGATTTGTTTTTATCGAAATATGCGAAATTGATGTAGTGAAACGTGTTCCAAGTTCGGGCGCGCTGTCGCGTGCCATGTTTTCGCTCTCGTGGGAAGCCAAAGGAGGAGGGGGACTTCCACCCGTCAGGCTGGGCGAAGGCTATGCATAAACTCAACTTATAATTGCCATGATGACATATTATTACATTGCACAAGATGAACAGAAACAGCTTTTTACCACGGGTATCTTGAGCTTTCCCTCAAGCGTACTAAAAGTTCAGCTGGCAGTCGATACTCACGAGCGCACTCACTAGTCCACACACAGCTTCAGCTCGTCATCGCTGCGCCTGAAGCCCCCAACTCACCCACTCTCAGCGTTTAGGCTTATTGGTGGCTGTAGTTCGGGCACGTACACGGAAAAATCAAGAGTGGATGGAGAAACAAGCCTGTCCAAGCCGATGGTAAGTTACTGTACCCGACCACCACGGCAGACTGTGATTCTGGTTCCCCATTACGCGATAATGCATTTTCCTGCTTTCCACCAGACTCATGTTCACGCTTCGATTACAAAAGGTCGCGTTTTTCCTTTCACTGATAATTGCGCACTGCTTTCGACGAAGCACATTCGTGACGTACCTACAAACCATGCTGCCAGCTTACAACTTACAACACAGATTAATCGGTATCAGAGCACTTCAGGGTCGATTGGTTTCATCAGCGCAAGCATGTATATAGCAGTGACACGGCGTAACAGCTGCCTTGCTGGGACCACGCGCATGTACGAAGCAGCGACAGGGTGTGACAGCTGTCATACCAAGAAGTTCTCTCGGCACAGTCCTGCTGTGCCGATATATAGCACCACCTTCTCAGCTGCCCGTCAAACATGCATATTGTACATTGATTGAACATTAATTACTAATAGGGAGGGATGGCTGAATTGTAAGCCAAATATCCATCGATGTTTTTGTGAGCCGTGTAGTCCTCGTTCCATCAATGCCGGAACCCATGTAACAAAGGAAAAGTACGTGTTCCTTAATGATTTCGTCCCGACTTGTCATGCTAAGCTGCTATGCATAATTGACGAGTGGCGATGGCAGCAGGTCGACACTGGCAACACTGGCTGCATGGCAGAATGGTAACACTGAAAATCGACTGGTAACACTGACTGCATGGCAGACCGGTAACACTGAAAGTCGACAGGTAACACTGGCTGTATGACAGACATCGTGGGTTCGCTGGGGTGGACGCAACGCGTTCTGCATTGAATCTCGGTTCGATTTAGGTTGACCGTGGCTCTGCTGTGACTCGGCCCGTGGTGGACTCCCCAGTGTCTGTAGTGAATCCCGGTTGCTTTGGGTCGACCATGGGTCTCTGTGGGCTGGCTGTGATGGGCGCCCAGGGTCTGTAGTGAATCCCGGTTGGCCTTGGGTCGACCGTGGGTCTGCTGTGGGCTGACCGTGATGGACGCCACATGGTCTACAGCAGCTGTCATTGGGCTGCGGCCGCAAGTGAAGATGTTTGTTACCAAGCCAAGTATGTCGGTGGGCGTCTCCAGCTGTTCCTGAGACGGTTGTGGCCAAGTATGTCGGTGGGCGTCTCCAGCTATTCCTGAGACGGTTGTGGCCAAGTAACAATCCTTCTCCCGGTCTCTCTCTCTCTCTCTCTCTCTCTCTCTCTCTCTCTCTCTCTCTCTCTCTCTCTCTCTCTCTCTCTCTCTCTCTCTCTCTCTCTCTCTCTCTCTCTCTCTCTCTCTCTCTCTCTCTTTCTTTCTTTTTTTTTTTCTTTTTCTTCTCTCTGTCTCTCTTATATATATATATATATATATATATATATATATATATATATATATATATATATATATATATATATATATATATATATATATATATATATATATATATATATATATATATATATATATATATATATATATATATATATATGTATATATATATATATATATATATATATATATATATATATATATATATATATATATATATATATATATATATATATATATATATTATATATTATATATATATATATATATATATATATATATATATATATATATATATATATATATATATATATATATATATATATATATATATATATATATATATATATATATATATATATATATATATATATATATATATATATATATATATATATATATATATATATATATATATATATATATATATATATATATATATATATATATATATATATATATATATATATATATATATATATATATATATATATATATATATATATATATATATATATATATTTTTTTTTCTCTCTTCTCTCTGTCTTCTCTCTGTCTCTCTGTCTCTCTGTCTCTCTGTCTCTCTGTCTCTCTCTCTCTCTCTCTCTATGTCTCTCTGTCTCTCTGTCTCTCTGTCTCTCTGTCTCTCTGTCTCTCTGTCTCTCTGTCTCTCTGTCTCTCTGTCTCTCTGTCTCTCTGTCTCTCTGTCTCTCTGTCTCTCTGTCTCTCTGTCTCTCTGTCTCTCTGTCTCTCTGTCTCTCTGTCTCTCTCTCTCTCTCTCTCTCTCTCTCTCTCTCTCTCTCTCTCTCTCTCTCTCTCTCTCTCTCTCTCTCTCTCTCTCTCTTTCGCTCGATGGGAGAGAGAGAATATGCCCCTCATCACCCGGTGAAGTGTTACTGGTCTAGCTTTTGTATGGCATATTCACGTGAATTTCAGAAGAAAAACACAATTAACTACTTTGCCTGCCGTGAGTAATCAACTAAGTACGGATTAGGAACGAAGCTTTGCCGCAATCAAGGGCTGGAACGATGTAGCTTTTCACCGGGGCTAAGTCTGAGTAGCATGTATCGGGATTGAATCTGAAGCACTAAAGCTGAATCTTGCTTAAGCTGCTTGGTTGTGCAGCCATAAAGCAAAGTTTCCCGAAATGTCTGATCATAATCCCAATTGTTCCACATGGACAACCTAACTGGCAATCTGCATCGACAACGAAACGGCCGGAGGAAACTCCCTCTCGGCATTTGCGCAAGTGTCAAAGCTCACTTGCAGGATCATCGCCCGGTGTACTCTTAAGTAATGGCCACGGACACAACGATTTTTCTTCGCTCCGCAACGAAGAACTTCTGTCATAAGGTGCATAAATGTTCATTGCATTCATAATTCCCCTCAGGGCTTTCGCGTTCCATCACCAGACCCATCGAAGCAGTGCCTTGGAATTAGATGACTTTTTGCAACTTTCTTTTTCATGGTTATGCCAAATTTTGTTTTGCTATCTCTGCCAACTGCAGATGCAGGATAGGATTTTAGGAGGTTTCGTGTGCTTCGAAAATAATTGAGATATATACAAATTGTAACCAAGAGTTGTGAGTTTCTTACCGCACCAATTGATATAATGCATATTTCTGCCCCATATTTAGCGATGCTAGGCATGCATGAAATGCAGAGGCGATTTCAACGTAAGCACTGTTGCGCACATTTCACCATTCGTGTCCAAAGGAAAACATTAACCTTGAAGGCCACATGCTTGGACGTGCTGCTTCTATGATCGACAGAAAATTAATTCGCGTAGAGATTAAACTGATAAATGTATTCAGGAAAATGTTATTCGATACGACGTAATTATCCCATAGCCCCAGAACCCCGCGATGGTAGGCAACACGGGCAGCCCTCGTCCAGCTGGCAAGGCCGTGGCCACCCTTGGCCGTGGCCATGGCCTCGTTGTTAGTCACACAGTTCCCTGAAGTGTTCAATATCTTGTTGTGATAGTGTTGAATATTGAAATAAATCTGACCCTGTATTGTTGTTTTTCTGGGCATGCTCAGTGCAAAAAAGTGAATATTTTCCGTTATAGGCGGAATTAGGACTTGGGGATCATGCCCTTTGCATATGGGGCATAGCACCTGTCGCTACTCTTCGTCCGCGACCAATCGGCGTGAGAGATTGGCGACGCTACATGACTCAACGGTCGACGTGTCGTAAAACCAATAACCAACCAACCAACCATATGGGGCATAGAAGTCAGACTGGCAAAACTAGTACTGAGGCCCGTGAAGGGTGAATATGACTGAAAGTACTTGCTGTGCACTTACCAGTGCAATGCATATATAAAGGACACGGGTGGTTCCTGTGGTAGATAAATGTCGGTGTTATGAGGCAGTGCTATGACATAAGTATGTGATCTAAACAGTAATTCATCTGAAAAATTATCATAATGGTATTGTTTTGTGAGCGTTCTTTGTAAAACATTTGTCTTCATTTTACCATAGGCGGTTTTATGACTTGTTTTGCGGGGAAGGGAGGTCGTTCAATGATGTCCATAGTGTATGGTGACCATAGAGAAGGTAGCTAACAGAATGGACTTCAGCGTATGATGTGCTCATTCCCTCCGCTGACCGGAGCCTCGATACGACCATGATGTAACGTAAAAATTTCAACATGTAGCTGCTGTGCACAGGAAGTTATAGTTGTCATACCCTAATCAAGACAACACGTCCGAACCCAGGCACGGTCTATGCTATTCACCCCCCCCTAATAAGACTCCGGATTCGCCAGTAAACACGTTCAAACTCAGGTACTGTTTATGCTATTCATCCCCCTACTGCAACTCCGGATTCGCCCATGATGAAGGTTTAGATCGTTCAGTGATTCTTGGGTATAACGTATGATCAACAAAGTATGCACTTTTAAAATGACGCTCCTTACAACAATTCCTTGCGGCATTCCTTATAATTATACGCATAATCAAACTTCCGAATCATCGGAAGGAATGTCACTTAAAATTGCATTCTGGATGACATTATTGAACCAAAGAAAAAAATAAAACAGTGAAGCAGCTTAATAGTGACCACGTCACGAACGGATTGTTGAACAATTTCGCAGTTCATATTTCCATCGTTGCCCCCCGCCCCACCCCCTCTTTTTCACGTGCCTTGGACCGTCTGTGCCGATTTTGTGTGGTCACATTTGGAGGAATATTAGGCGTAACAGTGCTAATCAGCCCATGAATGACAAAATAGTTAATTTAATTCGAACAAAAACGCCGAAGTCCCCCTCCCACCCGCGAACTTTGATTGCCATGGATGCGCCTCTGGCCTTTTAACCTGGCATGACTAGCATGGTATCATAAGCACCGTAAAATTCGGGTCGATTTCCGTTAATTAGAGCGAAATGTGACCGGAAGTGTTGACGTTGTAGTAAATAAACTTAAAAATACTAAGGTTCTTCATTTTCGGCCCGCTGCATCCTCCCTTGGCAATTTTTATTTACTTATTCTAGTTTAGAAATGTGGTTCACGATCCATGTAGGCGATGAACCCCTCTTTTCTGCGAGCCGAACAGTCGAGTATTTTTTAAGATCTCAGATGGGGGAGGTGGATTAGCCCCAACCCTTACCCTATTACGGTACGGGTGGCTTAATCAGCCCCGATTTTGGCTCCTTCGAACACCCGAGGATCGCTTCTGGCTACAGCTATATTCAGCTTCTTCGTACATTTTCAACTTTACATTAATATGTAGCACAATGCATGAATAATTGAAAGCCGTTTCTTTCAAGAAAATCGGCCGAATAGTATCCGTGATTCCCAAGGGAGAAGAATCAGAGCCCCTCCCCCCCTCAGCGGTTCTACAGGAGCGAACCGCTGAGATAAGTGCCAATATAGGGTTTACAATCGAATTGTTGTTCATCCCTTCGATAATAAGGCTAAGTGACGTAACTTCGAAAGTCTAAAACAATTTTATATCTCAGTTCGAAATATTGTTGGGGAGGCTTCGCAGTATCAGTGTCAATGCTAGCGCAAGCTTCTTGCATTGACACTGAACCCACCACCCGATCGGAAAATACCCAGTTATATAACACAACTTCGACCGAGAGCTGTACGTGCCCGCATAGCTCGGCCGCCCGGCGCCCGCACACCCGACCTTGCCTGGCCGACTGCCAACTGGCCATCCCAGCCGGAGCTGCCAATAGCAAGCGCGTCGAGCACCTTGACACGTTGTGCCAAGATGGGGAGACCTTTGCAGACCAGTGCCATATTCACTGAGCTAACTAGGCGGCTTTGTGCCAAGATGGGGAGACCTTTGCAGACCAGTGCCATATCCACTGAGCTAACCAGGCGGCTTTGGTTTACACTTCAAGGAAGCTGTAAACTAGAATTCAAGTCAGGAACAGCATTTCGATGTAAAACTGTAAGAGCGAGCTATTTCCAAAGGAACTGATGTGAAAGCAAGTGGCATGTGGAATGTCATATTCTACACACTTATCATGTTCGTTCGGTGTCGTGCAAGCATAGTTATTCCGAATACGCTTTGTATAAAAAAAAAACAATCAAGTTGGAGTAGGATTTCTTCCATGAAAAGACTCCCTGGTTCATTGCGTTATTTGTCATAATGACTTATATAATAATAATCAACTAATATAAAAATAGCCAGATAACCACTGTTTGCGTTCTTCCATACATATTTTGAACGACGGATAATCGCTCAACTTAATAACCTTGCCTTGATAGTAATTTTGGGATTTGGTCAAGCGGCGAATGTCCATTCCCATTTTACCTTGTGAGGGTTTCTTGTAAATAGCGTGGTGTCGATAATGATAACGGCATGAAGCGGTTTTTAAGTGTGATATGCTGCAGGACATATTAATTCCTATATTCGTATGCAACTAGAGTCTACACATAGCTCAACGCAATTCGAAGACGGTTTTGGTGTGTTATTTCCATGCGGCTTGGGTAAGACTTCTGGAATTAGAAAGAATTCCAGGCTGACATTTAGTTGTTCCAAAGTTATAGGCTGTCTAGGTGTAGTGAGCAAAATAGCAACGTTGCAATGAAAACAAGCACCTATCACTCTATTCAATGATGTTCACTCTAGCACACTCTATGTAACACTCTATTCAATAATGTTGTACTGGTGGCTGCTACACCTGTGTCACCATATTTCCCACATATGTCTGCATATCTTTGCAGAAGAAACAACTCTTGAACTCTACTTGTTTTCGGTTGCTTGCAGTTTTGCTTTGTCGGTATGCAGTAGGGTGCGTCGGACCGACGATCGTGACGTCACATACTCATACACATGCACATAAAACCCAGCTATTTACTTTGCCACTTCTCGAGGAGAAGCTCTTATCCATCAAATGCGGTGCGCTTTATGTATGGAAATTCACTCCACAGATACGATCTAGGCGTATCGAAATATCTCCAGCCGGAATTCTTGTCGGTATTTCTCGAAAGAGCATCTCGATATCATTACAGAGAAGCTTCTTCAAGCTACTTTCTCGGAGTGAAGGTAGCTAGATGTTGTTGTCGCACAAGTTGGTCACGTATTTCCTTTTTAACGTTCCAATGGGATTCTAACGGGAATGGTGAGACTTGACCCTGGGCTTACTATGCTTCCATTATCGACGTGTCTTCATTCCCGATTGACCGGCAACATACACACACACACACACACACACACACACACACACACACACACACATATATATATATATATATATATATATATATATATATATATATAAATTTATATATATATATATATATATATATATATATATATATATATATATATATATATATATATATATATGTGTGTGTGTGTGTGTGTGTGTGTGTGTGTGTGTGTGTATGCATGTATATATGCGGACAAAGTTAAACATTTTAGGCGGGTGAAAGTCTAAGTGCCACAATTCCTGATTGGGTGAACAGAAAACAACTGTCCTGTAGGAAGGAAGGAAGCCGAGCTAGAATTCCAGTCTACATTCAATCTGCATTGAAATCATCAAATTATCATCCAGCCATCCAATTATGCGAGATGCATCAGATGAAAGATGATTGCAAGCATCTTGGCATACCATGTGCACGTAATGTCAGTTAAACATCTAACGAAGCCAATGTTGGGTGCCACCGCTGCTAAATATGCATGCCCTATTGCTGATATTGCAGCTACATCGCCTGTGTTTGTGGTTTCAACATCAATTTTCTGAATAACCGAATTCAGCTTTTAACACCAACTTGCGCCTATGGCAGTCCAAGCCATATAATGAACAGCAGGAATTATATTTTTCTACCTACGATTGCCACGCTGATCGAACATCCCTTCCCAATGTACTGGCCGATCCACAGGAAGTAGACAAAAAACTACTAGAAGCTTCGTTCGATAAATACAAAATTACAATTTATTCAATATCTATTTAAATTATATCTTCTTAATGTATATTCGAGGAACGCGCTCCTCTAGGGTAGGCGAACACAGCGGCTGATAACAACATCATTTTAATGACACACCCATGGTCCTAATAAAATAAAAATGAGCTTTTCATGATCTCTTATATATATTTTGTCCTGCTGTGCTACAATTCCCAAACGCGTTTTCCTTTCCGCCCGTATCGCCCCCATCCCTAGGTACGGCTTCAAGAAAATGAAAAGCGACAGTGAACTTCGTGCAGAGCATTCATTGCGCTGAGTTGTCTAGGTGGGGTGTGCTACCATCTGTTGCTGAAATGCTTATGAATTTCGTTTTTAAGTCGTTTTTAAAGCTCACCTCAATTTGTCCTGTTCGCTTGTTACCATGCCAGGCGCCAGTTTGCCAGTTGCCAGTTGCCAGTTGTTACCATGCCAGGCGCCAGTTTGTCAGATGTCAGTTGCCAGTTGTTACCATGCCAGGCGCCAGTTTGCCAGTTGTCAGTTGCCAGTTGTTAGCATGCCAGGCGCCAGGATCACATGCCACGTGCTCACGCGACCCTATAGGTCAGTGAACTCGCTGATGATGCAGAAAACACTGCAGTGATGGCTGCTGGACGAGATGTGTTGGTGTGCGTAGATGCAGTTTCTGGCACGCCAAGGTCTGTTGACGTATATGCACGGCAGGGCATCCGATTATCCCGTGCACTGGCGATTGCCTTACATGAACTGCATCCATGGACGGCTATGCACGGGAATATGCATGCAACTCAGTGTTGTAATGCTTGTAAACCTTGTCAGGCAGAACGTGGGTTCGAATCCGACAGTCCGCTGATTGCTCATCCCGGGAAGTAGACTACATGCGGCGGCGCCCATGATCACATAGGTAACACCACGTGTCCGAGACTGTTTCACACCCGCTGCTGGTGGCATACGAGGGCACATGGATATGTCTAGTTACTAAATATTGGTATCACAAAAGTGGTGGGTACGCGCTCCACAAGCTTTTCAATACATTGTGTCCATGTCTTCCACCGGAAGGAATAGAAGGTACGCATGTACCCTCTGATCCTAGACGGTATGTACAATAGAGGGTACATTTACCCTCCGATCCTCGACAAACACTTCTGCTCTGGCACGTATGTGGCCCTTGCTGGAGAAGATTGGCATACCGCGTTATCCTTGCATCCTCCCACATATATCGGCGGCGGCGTCATTGGTTCAGTCGCAATTATTCTTGAAGGCGATAGTGATGAGCAGAGTGTAAAGGTTGACGAAGCACGGCTAGTTGGAACTACACCGTCGGTATTTTAGTTCAGGCACGGCTGGTATGAATTGGCCATTTTATACGCACCTCAGGGCCAGAAATCAATATCACTAGATTTCAAAAAGACATGACTGTATGCACCCGGGAGACTCAGCCAGCAGGTTTGAATACGTTCACCACTGCTGAGTAGTGGTGTACACTGACTCACATTACAGAGCTACTTCCCGACCTCACATTACAGAGCTACTTCCCGACCTCACATTCACACCGGCTCGACATGCTGTCACAGTCGCACTACACGCGGCAAAGCGGCACCAACAGCACTGGGCCGCCGTTTGGTGGGCCGCGTGGGCGGGGAGCGGCGGTGGCGGCCCACCCGCGCCGGCTGCCGGCCGCCGTCCGCCGCTTTCGCCGCGCTCGCAGATGCACCGCGCCACACTCAATCACTGTCGGGGCGCCGGCGCGTGCCCGGTCCGACGAACGCGCGCCGTTTTTGTGGCGCGCCGCCGGGCGGCCGGGTGCAGACTCCCGCGTCGCGTCAACGGTGACACTTCGTCACTCACCGCTGTCTCATCACGGCATTCTATTGCAATCAGGCGTTGGCGCCGGTCGGTGACGTCACGCGGCTGTCGCTGCACGCTGGCCGCCGATTGGTCGAGCCGGTCCGCGCGACCGCCGGGCCCGCCCCCTTGGCGGCGCCGGACAGTTTTACGATTATTTTACGACGTCTTTCCCAGTCAGGTGCCGACGCGTGAATGGGACTGGTTGGCGGCAGCTGTGGATGCGCACCAGGTAAGCAGGGCAGCCGAGCGCTGCTTACACGCGATGCAGCGCAACTTAACGGCATCGACGCACACGGGCTCCAGATTCTCGCCCGACGCGCGCCGTCACCTGCTTTCCACACCGGAATCGCTGCACGTGCAGCTTTGCGGTAGGCTAGGTTACCGAATCTGATGGTGGGTAAGACAATACAGAGACGTTTATGGTTGTTTTATGTCTTTTACACCTTGTCATCGCATATAAATGGTGTCCAACGCTGACACGTTATGGTCCATTCATAAACTACGGGCGTCTGATCAGCAATACGATCGACAAGCATATGTTGTAAAAGCATGTTACGACTGCATTTAAGATTCCTGATTAAATATGAAGTACCATAATTTATCCAACATGCAAGCTGAGTGGCGACAACAGCATAATTAACTTGTTAAACCCTCGAATATCGAGGTTCATCCTGTTAGCTTTTAGAGCTCGAGTGCTGATATTTTCCACGATTCTTCTCAGCACTGACGCAAGACATGCGATATTTAATATGGAAAAACTGATGACCTCTCACAGGTACCGCATACATTGATTCTTCATGCCCGTGCCCTGTCCTAGTCACATTTATCTCTTTTTGTCATCCCTTGTATCACATAGTTTCTAAATGGCCAGAACTGATCAGAGAGACGAATCAAATAGCTAACCAAACATTGATCAGGTGATAAGGGACATTGGCAGTGTTGATTGGCATTGGCAGTGACACGTCGACCGTTGAGTCATGTAGCGTCGCAAATCTCCCACGCTGATTGGTCGCGGGCGAAGAGTAGCGACAGGTGAGACTCGAACCCACAATCTTTCGATTGTGACACGGGTAACTTACCCCTAGACTACTCGTCCCCCAAGGGACATCGGCGATGCGAATACATGCATTATTCTTTACATTGCAATGCGTGGAAGATAGAATGGTCTTGGTCGTGTGGACATTAGCTGTCGACTGGTAATTTATTGATGGGAAGAACGGCACTCTGACTTGTGAAGAAGATGTTGACATTAGATTGATACCCACTGGTGTACATGGCCGGGTGCTCAAACGATTCGATATGCGGTCGGCTCGTGCATGCTTCTTCGAAAATATTAATTCGGAAAGAAGTTTTCGAAGTAAGTTCTCACCAAGATGCACACCTAAGGGAACTTAGCGCAAGCATTGCTTTGAAATATTCCTGACAGTCGTACCTTTAACCTCGTCCTTACGGCGTGCATCTTCTAAGTACCAGAATACGCTCGGTATTATTAATTAAATGGAGAAACTTATTACGTTGATGATTAGATTGCCTTATCAATGTCTTAAATATCGAGGCACTGGTGTACATAATCCTTCGCGTTTTGATAATCTTTGGTGCGTTTTAGACCTTGATGCTTTTCATGGTGACTCAACATCTTTCACTGCAAACAATTAGGATGAGTAGGATAAAGCAACATACGAAATGGGATGACTGGAATACAAGCGTAATCTTTTTTGTTCCAGATTGAGGGTGGACAATCCAAACTGTAGGGATATTTCCTTTTCCGAAATGTAGTAGAGACAAACATCACAAAGCACGCTTTCGCATCCAAATATTTTTTTGGGGGGGGGAGAAATGTATACTTACGAAATATTGCTGGAGACGGTTCCCGAAAGCCCGGCCACCAGATAATAATTACGACACGGATTACCTGCTGCAACGTGCAGTCTCCTCTGACGTGAATCACGAGCCAAACAGTAAAAATAAACTCTGCAAAAATTCAACCGAAGCGATAAGTGTCTAGTAGTAGATAGCTCGTAATACACTAAACCTTTCCCTTGTGACGTCGAGTTTGGGTTCAGTTCTCTCCTACGCGCAGCCACTATGTCCACAGTTCACACTTGAGTGGAAAAAAACGGGGAGCTGCCAATTCGTCAGCACTTGGCTGATCCATAATCATGATACACCGGCACCTTTACGTTGGAACTTTATGATATGGGTTTAAGTTTTCCTCGACCAGAGAATTGTGTGACCTGCATGATGCGATGCAACACAAGCCGGATGTGTAGCAGTTGCAACCTTGCGGTATTATCGTAGTTGCGGTATATCATCACAGTTGCGGCATATCATCATAACGCAAACCGACACCTCCCACAATAGGAACAAAGTCCCATGTTGGAACGAACACAGCTTTATTTGAGGGATATTGAAGGGAACTCAGCTAGTTCTTTTTTCAGAAACCTCCTTTTACTGTTTGAGTCTGGCGGGCCTCACGGTTAAAAAGTCTGCCCTCGTTCCCTTGCGTTTTACTCCAAGCAATTATCTAAGCGTTCGCTTCCCACTAGAACTTGGCAAATTGCATCGGACCCTCCATCTCACAAACATGATGGCTGTGTCATCTGCCACGATACACGGAAAACTTGACAAATTGTATCGGACCCTCCATCTCACAAACATGATGGCTGTGTCATCTGCCACGATCTGCGGACAACTTGCCTACTTGAATACACCTAACTACTGCTGTCAATTGAAAGCTGAGTTTGAGCTGCATCGAATCGTAACAGAATATATTGAAGTTAACCTGACACTAGACCTGACTCTCTGTGGTGGAACATTCGGTTGTAGCACCATGGCCTTGTTGGCGGAGATGGTTGGTTGATTACGATGAACACGCCCATGATTTGTTTGCGGAGAACAACAAGTGAAAAATTAACATCCACCATACGTCCTATACGTCATTTACACGGAACAGGCAAAAGTATTGATCAGGCGTCTTACAGTAATTATGTATTTAATTGTATGCGATGCGACGAACTAGTCTGGAAGTGATGTCGTTCGGGCAGTATGTGTTAGCTAATTGGCATCAGCTTAAAACAGCACCATCCTTATATTGTTCTCGGATACGCTCTTGAGAGATGCCCAATAGCCTGCAAAACGCAACTCATGTAATCATGATGGCCCAGGGGATTATGTGTGTCCTCAACCGGGATGGTCGAGGCCGTTCTCTATCGAAATGTGCGCGGACTGAATGCTATTTTCAGAGTATATTTTCCCGTTTCCCCCCGTTTTTTTCCCTCATAGTAGGAACTACATAATCGCTTTAAAAGAAACTTACCGAAAGTTCACTGCATCTCAATGAAGATGCCAAGATACATCGCCTCTTCATATCATTTGCATCCTTCGTCGGAATTTCTCCAGCCTGGCACATAGAGGATGACACACGTATTGGATACCGGTAAGGATTATCCTTTTGATACGAATAATGGAGGTCATTGGATGGAATTTGGATAAAATAAGCGGATTTGGATTGGCACTCCCAGGTCTGCCGTTAAAGTTAGCTGTATATAGCATATTTACCTGCATTATGTTTACAAAATGCGTGTTTTCCAAACATAAAACTGAGTTCAGATGATGCTGATTGTTTGTAGACAAGAGTTGCATAAACAATAAGTGAATCCTTCAATCAATAAAAAACAATTACCTTTGTAATAGTCGTCCTTGCCAACACTTGCAATGTAAAAGATATTTTAAGCCGAATTCATTCCGTGGTTCTTCCAATTTCTAACCATCATCGGGTTAGACTCATATGACATTAACCCTTGGGTCATTTTGGTGACTGTAATTACATTGTTCCCATAGCCTGTGCATAATGTGTAATCATATTCAACAGTTCACATCCCACTTGCAGGTACATTCCTGCCATGATAGGTAAAATGAATATAATTTCATGGAGTACTTAAGCCTTCCTATTTATCAACGTAAATAGCCATGAAAAAAATTGCTGAGATTATTTTACTTAGAAGAAGCGGGCCGTAAGATAATAGCACTGTTATTTCAAAACAGCTTAGATTAGATCTCCCTGGTCTAAATGCAAATTTTGAAAGTACGCGGAAGAGGGGAGGTGAAATGCTGCATGAAAGACAATATGTCCAGTCCTGCCACATGGATTAAGTGACAAAGACAGTATGTATAAATGGTGCGCCCCCCCCCAGTCCTGCCATATGCATCAAGTGACAAAGACAGTATGTATAAATGGTGCCCCCAGTCCTGCCACATGGATTAAGTGACAAAGAAAACTGCTCGCTTATGGACTGCTGCTTCCTGACTGCTCAGGCAAAGCAGTCAGGAATGGCCTGTATGCATCATAGTTGTTTTATTGAGGAAAACAATATCTTCGCTTCCCTCGGATTTACCTATATTAAAGCTATACAAGTCTACGATTATCAGTTACACCACGCGCGCATACACACGTGCACGAGAAATGGGACGTGAAGTGCCTAGTAAATGGAGAGGGGAGAGGGTAATGGCGATACAAGTAGCTTGAAGTGTTTTTTTCTGGAGTTATCTGAGCAAGCATATACGGATATTGGGTTACACACGTATGTGCCTTATTTTCATAACTTGATCCACAAAGCATACATAGTGCATATCGAAACAGTGTGGGCGGCGCCATTAGCCGTGTTTGTGCATAAAGTGCGTCAAGAACCACCTAATAAATAAGCATAGTGCATATCCAAAGCTGAATGTGATAGATAAGCATCAATAAGAATCTGGAAGGTCCAGGGTCCTATAGATATGTTCCAAACATCTGATTTCATAAGCTTAATTTCATTCTAACTACAACGAAGCAAAATATCTGTACTATATAGTACAGATATATACAGATACAGATTCTTCCCTAAAATGGGATGAAATGATTATATTTTCGCAGGATATCTATGACATAGAATATATATGCATTTTTATATTACCTCCAGTATTGGTCGGAAACATGCCAATCTATTGCTCGATATATTGTTCATACATTGCCCACGCTTCCATTGGTTCGACAGCAATACATCGAATGGAGCCTGAGTCGGGCGATAACAAACGCAGAGCCAGAGCCAGAGCCAGAGCCAGAGCCAAAGCCAGGTCACCTTCCTTCCATTCAACCCACGGCCACACCCACCACTGCCGACCCACGGCCACACCCACCACTGCCGACCCACGGCCACACCCACCACTGCCAACCCAAGGCCACACCCACCACTGCCAACCCACGGCCACACCCACCACTGCGGACCCACGGCCACACCCACCACTGCGGACCCACGGCCACACCCACCACTGCGGACCCACGGCCACACCCACCACTGCGGACCCACGGCCACACCCACCACTGCCGACCCACGGCCACACCCACCACTGCCGACCCACGGCCACACCCACCACTGCCGACCCACAGCCACACCCACCACTGCCGACCCACGGCCACACCCACCACTGCCGACCCACGGCCACACCCACCACGGCCAACCCACGGCCACACCCACCGCTGCCGACCCACGGCCACACCCACCACTGCCGACCCACGGCCACACCCACCACTGCCGACCCACGGCCACACCCACCACTGCCGACCCGGTATCCAGTTGTGTGACCGGACCCGGTATCCAGTTGTGTGACCGGACCCGCTATCCAGTTGTGTGACCGGACACTTAGAAACACGACACACAGGTGGCCAGTATCAGAGGTGAAAAAAATGCCGAAGCTGTCACCGACGAACCCGTGAGTTGTCTCACATGTTTTGTATACATGCTTCATAAAATGTATAGCTGAGAAACCAAGGCAATTTTCGGATAGCTCACATGCTTTTTCCCTCATGACAAGTCAGTCTGATTTTAAAGGTGTTTTTGATGCCCTCCTCTGAAGCCCCGTTCGTTTTCTGATTCATTAAAACATTTTACCATTCGAAAATTGTGGATGCGGAGTGCAATTTGTTTGTCTCTTATGAAAGCACCACCTTAGTACGTATGCGTCCCAAGCAGGATGATAAATTCAACTATGTGACCAGACGCTCTTTGAGGGATCAAAGTACTGGGTGAGGTAGCCTACATTTTTATATTTCCCTATAGCAAGAAAACAGCTGCAGGCCATCTGCATATACACAATCGCTTCAATTGGTTCAATTCAATATATAGAAACAAGGTGCATGTATGCACAAATTCATCTGAAACACTCACAGCATTACTCAGATGCATAGATGGGTTTACATTTTGTAATCTGAGATGTGGTGGAAAATTGATGAGCAATCGATTTTGAACGATAATTTTCATGCTGATTACCAAGTAAAAAAAAACTCCTTGGTGCTTTTTGAGCAATTTTTGCATGTTGTTAAACACCAATTGGCTTGCAGTCCTCACCAAACAACATGATTAAACCATACAGTGGGAGTAAGAGGTCATAATATTCCATTGTCTTGAAGTTCATGAACTTGCATGGAAATCCACACTTAATGAACTAATATTCTTGCCTCCAAAAAAACAGGAGTTTTTCCTCTTGTGATGTTATGCATTTTGCATGCGCAGGGCACCAGTGATCTATAATAAAAATACATTACATTACAGATCCATTTCATTTTTAGTACACTTTTTGCTCAAATCAGCTTCTAAAATTACAACAAACTTCATTTGGGATTAATCCCCATGGACTCCACCATTTTCCTCATTTCTATGTTCTGGCCCCACTGAGTTGATTCCACTCTACAAACAAAAACAAGGCACCATAAAATTGCAGAGAATTATGGTCTGGATGATGACGAAATCCCAGACCAGCCAGTTCTTCCAGTCCTGCTCTCTGAGGTGTAATTCTGTCATATTACAGCAAGTTTCACTGGCGATTCTGGTTCCTAATGTGGTGCTGATTTTAAATGTGGTATGTATGAAGAAATGCACCCTGGTAATAACTCAAATGATTTAATATGGATTGCACTTACTTCCCAAAACTAGTTTTTTTTGGTACCTATTCTTTCATGTCGGTAATTTTAATGAATCTGATCTTCATAACTTGATGAAGTCACTTTATCATATCCAGATTCATTTAAATTACCACAAAATTCATCATAGGATATTTTTAGCAAGTTATTTTAGGAAGGACTCAGTTGCACCTCTGTGGATTTACCTACAAATATTGGAAAATTTGTGCTCCAGGTGTTTTATGCATTTTTAAATTATACTTTGCATTGCCATCTTTACAAACATGATTAAGCTGAGGTGACCACTCATTTGTGGTGTAAATGTTTACTTTTCAGTTGAAAAGCAAAATAACACTAACAAAGGGGTTTTGGGTGAGGTAATATATTATACAAATGTAAAAAGAAGAAAAAACCAAGACCTAACCTAACAAAACATGGCCAAACTGGTATGATTGTGCTGTACAATGGGCATGAGACAAGTATTACACACGCCCGCGACCAATGGGCGTGAGAGATTGGCGACGCTACATGACTCAACGGTCGACGTGTCGTCAAACCAATAACCACCAAGTACTACACACAGTTTGCCTCCTTAAAGCAAACAAATGGATTAGGTCAGGTTAGATAGATAGTTTTGGTTTGATTTCATTTGAATTTTTAATTTTCCTTAAAAATGGAAAAAAGGAAATAGTTTTTCTTCAAAACCACCTTATGTTAGGTTACGTTAGGTCAAGTTAGGTTTTTTCATGGTTTGGACAATTTTAAGAGAATAAATTGCTTGGTATTTTTCTAATTCTATTCTTGAAATTGTTATCCAAAGGGAGGTTGGGCCACACTAGGCTAGAATATGTTGTATTTATTTTTGGAACATTAATTTGTATGGGATGTTACCTAACTCAAAGTCCACTTTTGGTGTTATTTTGCTCACAAACTGAAAAGTAAGCATTTGTACAAAAGATGAGTCATCTTAGTTACGTGCATAAACATTGCCTTGGAAAGATAAATACAAAGAATGCATAAAGCACATTAATGCACAAATGTACAACGAAACCTTCTTTTAGGGCAACAAATATAAAGAATCAGCAAGCATTTCAACCCAAAACCAACATTTTCAATGCAAAAGCCTAGCCAAACTGAGCCTAGCCTGCTTTTGAAGAAAACAATTTCTTTTAAATTGGAATATGACAAAATCTCCAAAATGCTTCAACTTAAAAACCCTATCCTCACTTAACCTAGCATAATCAAACCTTTTCGTTTGCTTGATTGTGGTGGAGGAAAAAATTAGCAAAACCGATCTTGTGAACAGCTTAAACCACAATGAGATATTATGGAAGTTCAAGGTAACCACAAGACAAGTTTTACACACAATTTATCTCCATGAAGGAAACAAAGTGTTAGGTTTGGCTGAGTTAAGTTGGGTTATGCTTTTGTCATATGCTATGATTTTATAATTGAAGGGGATTTTTCCTAATATATATTATGTTCTTCAATAACAGGTCAGGTTACATTAGGTTAGGGTAGATTTGGTTTTTCAATTTACTTTTTGAAATAAAAAAATTGTTTGAAAATTTTCCAATAAAAAATGAATTTGTGTTCTCGCATGGAAGGCTAGGCTAGGTGAGGTTGGTTTATGTTGCTTTTTTCTTTATTTTTATGTGGCTTTTTATGCTAAATTACCAAACTCCATGCCACGTTTTGGGAGATATTATGCGTCCCAACTGAAAATGATGCATTTGCAGACGAAATAAGTGGTCACACCATGTTCACCACATTCATGAACATTGCATTGGAAAAAGAAATTCCAAAAATCAAACATTACCTTAAACTGCAAACTTACCCACAATAATACCCACATATTGTTGTGGATCAAAGTAGCGTAGTGTGGATCAGCTTAAGGATCAGAGTAGTAGCAGTTAGTGTAAACATTATAAGCATGTTGGTCTTGATGGCATGGCTGGCCAGAATACCTGTTGAATTATAATTGGCTGAATGGCAATGTTTCCTTGCTTGGCATAGCTGGTGGGCCATCACAAGAAACATTAATTGCCTGATCATATTTTGGTATTTATCTGTACCATCGTTCCTATCTTCCTCCAACACCGAGGGACATCTTCACGCGCAAAAGCTGTTCTCCGTGCTTCAACTTGTTGTACCTCTTTACGTCACGCAATTCTGCTTTATACTTACAGCTAGCACAGCCACAATTCACCTTCCTTCAAAGTGGTCAACTTTCCCATCGTTCCAGCTGCTCCAAATGGCGACAAAAATCCTCTCCTTTATACTTACCGACGAATTGATGATTTAAATCAGTCAACCCGCGTCAGAATATCCTGGGAAACCATTTAAGCCATCGGTTATGGTTTGTTCTCGACACCTTGATGACGTCACATAAAATTACACATCTAGCCACGGATCCATTAATATATGTGGTAATATTGTGGGTATCCGTGGTGATATGTTTAACAAAATTGTCTTTGTGTTCATTTCCTGTTTTATTTCACGAATTATTACGCCAATTACGGGCAAGCAGATGTTTTTACTTCCATGACGTCATTGCGCAAGACCAGGTTCTCCTTGGTTCAGACAGGTGATTTAGTAAAGTTGACCGCGTCACAATTGTCACACATGAGACAGCTCGCTGCTGTCTCATTGACATACCGCCGACATCTATGGGAACTTAACATTGGTCGCCACCTGCGTCGCTGTTTTTTTTTCAGCCGGTGGCTGACTCAAAGGGAGATCACCACTATATAAAATGTGTCGTTTACGAATGCAAACCAGCCAATAAAAGGACCTTGCCATGATTAATTCCTCCAAAAATATGTTTTTAAAACTTGGGAAGGGAAGGCCGGTCAGTCCTTGGCTGTCTCATTAGAGTTTTCCGTGTCCCTTTAGCTGTCACCGACGTGCGTCGGCGTGTCGCCGGCTTTTTTCACCTCTGGCCAGTATACTGCCGACCCGGTATCACGTTGTGTGACCGGACCCTTAGAAACACGACACACATCACTCCTTCCGTTATCGCAGTACCTCGACTCGTGAATCTCTGTGATCGTCAGCTGAAATCTAATGGCATACCTTTATTAGGAAAAGGACAGAAATTCGCAACGAGAAGACAGTTGACCGTAACAGTATTGAAAATGGTGGAAGTTGGAATTGAGCATACATTCTATGGACTAAAGTGGAAGGAGCACATTGGGTCAAAGAAAGACACGACTGAACTGACCCCGGGAATGTCAAAACGACAGCCATCTCCCTGCTTCTTCAGATAAAGATATCGACCAAGCTGGGTGCTCCGTGACTGCAAATATGCAACGTATGTTCTCCCAGACTCCAGGGCGTGTCAGACTCTGGTGGTATCCAAGGAAACAGAAAATCAACTGGAATAGACTAAATCAAGAATTGTCGCACTGTACCGCAGCACGAAGGAGACATCCTACAAGCACAACACCGACACTGAGGCAAGCTTTGATGGAGCTAAGAACGCACCCAGACATTGTATTCAAGCAATCTGATAAGTGCGAGTGTCTGGTCCTTATGAACAAAGACGAATACGTGAAAATAGCAAAGGAGATTGTAGACACATGCGAAAAAGTGAAAACAAATTCTACGAAGAATCTCGAAGAATGTACCACATAAAAACCACGAAGAAAGCCACCATATTGAACACAATTCCGGCCGACTATCTCCATCGCCTCCCACCCCAACATTCTCGGACCGCTGAATTGTTTGTGCTAACCAAAACCCATTGGACAGGCAAGCAGCTGAGTCCGATTGTATCTGGCTGTCGGGATCCACTAGACTTCTGATTTCATTATTTACGCAACACATCCTGGGTGCTCATTTGAAGGTACTAAAAGTCCCAAGCTGCTATCTCAATTGGTTTGGCTGTAATGGCAGAAAAAAGAGTGGGCAAGCCCTCCCCAGTGGCTCGCGGGTGAACACCCTCGAGATGCCCGCCAAAGGAAACTTGATACCCCTCTCGGGGAGCACATGATTAAAGAACACGCTAACGTTCAAAATAAATGTGTTAATACATCATTCAGAATAGACATTTTAGCACTAATCACGACAGTGTTGAGGTAAACATTGATGAGTCTATGCAAGTGCGCTACCTGAAACTCACTCTAACACCATGACCAGCTCTTGGCCCCAAGTAAATATCACTGGTTAAGCATGCTTGTGACACGCACATGGCCGACATAGCACCCGAGCAGACGTAGACATACACACTGCTTCATACTGTGGTACGTGATCATGGCCGACATAGCACCCGAGCAGACGTAGACATACACACTGCTTCATACTGTGTACATGATCATGGCCGACATAGCACCCGAGCAGACGTAGACATACACACTGCTTCATACTGTGGTACGTGATCATGGCCGACATAGCACCCGAGCAGACGTAGACATACACACTGCTTCATACCGTGGTATATAATCATGGCCGACATAGCACCCGAGCAGACGTATACTTACACACTGCTTCATACTGTCGTATGTGATCTTGGGAACGGCGATGCGGTGAAGGTGAGCAGTTGTGAACATTATATACATTTTCGTTTTTACACGATTTTGGCGGCCTGTGTATAAATGTGAACAGGAAGTGCACTGATCTGTTCGACGAATGATTGTGGTTAACTGTGAGAGCTATATTTTTTCCTGGTAACCGAAATGCAAATGTTATATTTGGACTGAATATGGTTTGCAGCCAAAAGTTGTCATGGTACTTCAAGCCATTTCGATCCCAAATTGAACAATATATTAGCATGTTACCCGACCAATTTTGTATTTATTATAATAGTGTCCATGCCAACCATTCTCCAAGTTATACATGCATATCTTATTTCCACACCTGCCATTTGGAATGCGTCACTTTCTTCGATTTACCTTTTCCACATGTCCTACTACATATCAATGGGTTTACGCGAATCTCTTGGTCTCGGAAGTAAATCTGGATAAGTCGGATGCTGCCGTATCTCACGTCAAATGCTGCCATATCTCACGAAAGCTATCGTAGTCAAATTATATGCAGTCGGAGACAAATCAGAAGTTGCAGATGAACAATATGAATGCCGTGAAACTCCTTTGGGAGGATTGACTCGTACAGGATATCTGCAGCTTTAAGCTAAAACTAAACGTGAATTTGAGAGACAGAAAAATGAGGCTAATTGGTGCCATAAATTGGGTCATGGGGAAGTGGTGCTGCAGAAAAATAAGCGCATTACCATTAGTTGGTGTTATGTTGCACATACAATTATGCCACGTATTCTTGATTGAGATGTCCTACTCCCGGGGTAGGTGGTGGAAATTTTCTGCCTGAGTAGATGGTAAATATCTTCTGCTGGATGCGTGGTAGATGTCTTCTGCCTGACCTATGCAGTTCAGTAACACTAAGCCGAAATTAATACTACTCCCAGGTTGATGCATATTTGTCACATTTTAAAGAAAATGATTTCAAAAATCGCATATCACAAATGAGCGTGTAGGTGAATGAACATGCTCTAGTGCCAACCACCCAGATAGGTGCACACCTACCCAGCCAATACGTGCATACTAGGTGGTGCTCTGTATTATTGGTGCTTGGCACCATTTCTTTCCATTGGACCTACATCAACATTTCTCATATTTCATCGTGAAGCTGGTAATAATAAATGTCCTGTTTTCATATTTGCTGGTAGTCTTGTTTCCTGTTTCATTTGTGCATTGTACATGCACTAATATGGCTGTTTCATAATGTATGAAACCATCTGTATTCCATGGATCAAAATACACAGGCATGAAACAGACACAACACATGACTCAAAATATTCACCACTTAGCGCACACACTCTCGGAGTCGCTCTACCCACTGCGCAAGCACCACTCTGAGCTTTGCTTTCTGGGCACCTCCGACTTCTTGGCGTACTGCAAGTTCGAGCTCTGAGACGCTACTGAACGGTCTTCCATGTACCCAGCAGTCCCATGTACCCAGTAGTCCAGCGTGCCCAGTAGTCTCGTGTACCAAGCAGTCCCGTTCACCCAGCAGACCCGTGTACCCAGCAGACCCGTGTACCCAGCAGTACCGTGTGCCCAACAGTCTCGTGTACTCAACAGTACCGTGTACCCAGCAGTACCGTGTACCCAACAGTCTCGTGTACTCAACAGCTACGTGCACCCAGCCGACTGTGTAACCAGCCTCTAGTGTACCCAGCCGTCCGTGCACCAAGCCGTTCGTGTACCTAGCCTCTCGTGTACTCAGCCTTCCGTGTATCCAGCCTTCTGGTGCACCCAGATGCCCGTGTATCCAGCAGTCCCGTGTACAGTGCCGTGCCGACATGCCCCGGGTAGAATCCCGTGCAGATTCGTCCAGGTTCAAAATTTGTTTTTGTCATGTTAGGTCGCGGATATATCATGTCATTTCTGGATGTAGATTTGATGCATTTTTTTCAGAAATTGTATTTGCCTGTTTCACTATCACTAACTAAATTATGTAGCATGAGTCAGGAATGTTTTTTTTTAGCGCTGCTCCCTAGTCAATCATTCACCATATTGCTCCCATTCAGCTGGCGTTCGATGGATGAGTAGCCTTAATCCAGGGGAAGTTTATTATCTATGTATATACTTATTAATCGCATCACCGACTTGAAAATGTCCCACTTACAGGATAATGTCAAGTCATTAATAGTAAATCATCCACAACTTGCCTAAAACAAATAGTTTAATACATACCAATCAACTGCGCAAAAACTGTAAATCACGGCAACACCGGCACGTGAAACACACTAAAACTGGGCGCGTTTTGTCCTCATATTAAGTGTTTGCTTAAACCCTTGATTTATAGCAATATAACCTGCTATGAAGACGCTGCGATTCCACCCCAAAAAGCGTTTGTTGGGCGTGGGACCTGCAGAAGAAGCCAGACTGAACTGTGCTGGCCCGAGCCTTCGGAATCGCCTATATACTTTGAATGCAGGTAGTCGAGCCGCTACGTGAAATGAGAAACAAGAAAGAAGATTATAAGACTACATTTTGTTGCCGAAAATATTCGTGATCAATGAAATGTATAATAGGCGTGCCGTATTGTCAGAGACAGGATTTGGAAGTGTTTTAACAATGAACCGCAGGAAAGAGAAATAAAATTCCCAGAATGAGTCTGAGACAGAAGCCATATTTGGAATTTATGTTGACCTCGATGGACTGTATTCATTGTATTGAGTGATAGTTGACTGTATTGGAACCTGGTGTACCTGTCCAAATGACACTGTCGTATCCAGCATAGATCGAGCATTGGCATAATATTCGGCTATGACGGCACTAAGGCTGCGTTTTGAATGTTTGAGGCCAGTTCCAAATGAAATACAATGAAATACGGCACACCTCTCCATCGGCCCGAGACTCTCTCCATCAGACCGGGGCCACTTTCGTGGACCACTTTCGTGGACCACTTTCGTGGACCACTTTCGTGCCCTGTTTGCCATACGAACTACGTCTAAAATGTGTGAAAGGAAGACTAATTTTTCGGTCGAGGTCGTACTGGGTGTTTCGTCACGGCCTGTGTTGAAACGCAACATACGCAACGGCTCCCGAAGGTGGGCCCCGAAGGGGCCATGGAGGAGGGGGCATGACCCCATGTCTCCTGGATCGGCCACTGGTCGAAGTTTGCCAAAATTCGACCGGGTGTCCACTCCTGTTTGCCCCACCCCCCATCCTCCCCCTTCAAAAGTCGGCTGGATCCGCCAGTGAATGTATCTCATTGGAACTCATTTTGCCTCTGCATGCATACTTGAAACCATGTATGAATACTCGACGCAATGCGCTTATGACTGATATAATCGAAGATTCGAGTGTATTGCGCTTTAAACACTTACCCTCGCTTGTCCATCCGCCATATGCGGTCTGGTGTATATTCTGAGCATGCGGATCAGACGGGCAGTGGCGATCTGGTGACGATCTGGTGTATTTTCTGAACATGAGGAGCAGACGGGCAACACCGGTGACGATCTGGTGCATATTATGAGCATGAGGAGCAGACGGGCAACACCGGTGACGATTTTTCGTTGGTTGCGAACCCATTGGTAACCATACCTGATGTTCAGTGGACTGTCACTGCGCGTCGCTGACAACTCCGATAGCTTCCGATAATCAGTTGACTGCTCCCTAGCTGACTGAATAACTGACTGGCTGACTGGCTGACTGGCTGACTGGCTGACTGACAGACTAGCTGGCTGACTGACTGTCTAACTGGCTGACTGACTGACTGAGTGACTGGCTGACTGACTGACTAACCTACTGACTGACTGACAGACTGACTGACTCACTGACTGGCTGGCTGACTATCAGTTGCACGATGACTGATGGATTAACTAAAGTACTGACCATGTGACGAAATTACATTTTTACCGGACTAACCATGTGACGAAGCTCCATTTTTTTGCCGGACTGACCATGTGACGAAGTTATATTTTTACCGTAGTTGTAGCATCAAATTAGGCAGCTAAATGACAGCTGTAGTTACACATGTGTTTCTGACTTTCTGGACCTCTGCGGCCCTCTGCAGACCTCTGCGGACCTCTGCGGACCTCTGTGGACCTCTGCGAACCTCTGCGAACTTCTGCGGACCTCTGCGGTGCCGCGGTGCCGGAAGCTGAGCCCGCCGGTCAGCAGACGGTGGGCGCGCAACACTCAATTGGAAGTAGGAAGTACGGTACAGCTTACGTCAGTAGCTAGGTGCCACCGGCCGGTCGACGCCGGCCACGGAGGCTTCCGCCCATGTATCACATGTGACCCATATGACCGGGGTACATGTGGGGACGTCGTTGGCCGAGAGTCGTGGCCCGGGACCCCTCCCCGATCGGGGTGCAGGCTGTTTCATCATCATCATCATCATCCTCATCATCATCATCATCATCATCATCATCATTATCTGCCGGGCGACTATGTCGCCATACTGGCCGTCGCATGTGTCGACACTCATTGGCTACACCGATGGGTGGCGCCCCACCTGAGGAATGTTGGCCACCGGCTCCCTGTGAGTCTTCGCCAAGCGCCCCATCATACACTCGGCCCGCCACACGTGCTAGAGTCTAGTAGTATACGGCAGTCACAATAAACAGCTGTGTAACCATTGTATCGCGGTCAAGACGTGGTCCCCGAGAACAATCGCTAGCCACAGCCATCAGCCCCTGTTGTACTACAACTGACAAACTGATTGACTGACTGACTGACTGCCTGCTGAAGGAATGACTGAATGGATAACTGAATGAATGGCCGACGGAATGACGCACCTACGGGGAATATATTCCTGGGGTAATTTGTTGTTTCAACGGCTGGCTTGGATGAATGTGGACACATATTAGACGGTGGATGCAGATTACACGGTCTAATGCGCACTGTGCTCTGCATGTTGTGAGGGAGAAGAATTCACCTGTTATATGAGCGACAGGGGGGGGAAATCCAATTATCCGGGGAAGTTGGTACCAGTCTGCAGAGTTTGTTGTCGAACAGTAAGAAGCATGCATTTTGTGAATACATATTACAAACAAGGGCGTCGCCACCGGGGGGGCAGGGGGGGGCAGTCGCCCCCCTGCCGTGAAACTGGGGGGCGGCGCCCCCCTGAAATTTGAGGAGGCCCCTATCCGCAAATGCACAGCAAAAAAGGTGAGCAAGGAGGCCGACGGGACAGAATATCATGCTGTCAATGAGGCCTCAAGACTGACGAGGCCACCAGGAAATATCATCAGGTCTCTATAAGAGACGTAGAACAGAGATTGGGAGGAGGCCCCCAGGACGAAAAGGAGGCCCCCGGGACGAAAAGGAGGCCCCCAGGACGAAAAGGAGGCCCCAAGACGTAGAACAGAGATTGGGAGGAGGCCCCCCAGGACGAAAAGGAGCCCCCCGGGACAAAAAGGAGGCCCCCAGGACGAAAAGGAGGCCCCAAGACGTAGAACAGAGATTGGGAGGAGGCCCCCAGGACGAAAAGGAGACCCCATGACGAAAAGGATGCACCCAAGGACGAAAAGGAGGCCCCAAGACGTAGAACAGAGATTGGAAGGAGGCCCCCAGGACGAAAAGGAGGCCCCAAGACGTAGAACAGAGATTGGGAGGAGGCCCCCATGACGAAAAGGAGGCCTCAAGACGTAGAACAGAGATTGGGAGGAGGCCCCCAGGACGAAAAGGAGGCCCCCGGGACAAAAAGGAGGCCCCCAGGACAAAAAAGGAGGCTCCAAGACGTAGAACAGAGATTTGGAGGAGGCCCCCAGGACGAAAAGGAGGCCCCCAGGACGAAAAGGAGACCCCATGACGAAAAGGATGCACCCAAGGACGAAAAGGAGGCCCCAAGACGTAGAACAGAGATTGGAAGGAGGCCCCCAGGACGAAAAGGAGGCCCCCGGGACGAAAAGGAGGCCCCAGGACGAAAAGGAGGCACCAAGACGTAGAACAGAGATTGGGAGGAGGCCCCCAGGACGAAAAGAAGACCCCAGGACGAAAAGGATGCACCCAAGGACGAAAAGGAGGCCCCAAGACGTAGAACAGAGATTGGGAGGAGGCCCCCAGGACGAAAAGGAGGCCCCATGACGAAAAGGAGGCCCCCATGACGAAAAGGAGGCCTCAAGACGTAGAACAGAGATTGGGAGGAGGCCCCCAGGACGAAAAGGAGGCCCCCGGGACGAAAAGGAGGCCCCCAGGACGAAAAGGAGGCCCCAAGACGTAGAACAGAGATTGGGAGGAGACCCCCATGACGAAAAGGAGGCCTCAATACGTAGAACAGAGATTGGGAGGAGGCCCCCAGGACGAAAAGGAGGCCCCCGGGACGAAAAGGAGGTCCCCAGGACGAAAAGGAGGCCCCAAGACGTAGAACAGAGATTGGGAGGAGGCCCCCAGGACGAAAAGGAGGCCTCCAGGACGAAAAGGAGACCCCATGACGAAAAGAATGCACCCACGGACGAAAAGGAGGCCCCAAGACGTAGAACAGAGACTGGAAGGAGGCCCCCAGGACGAAAAGGAGGCCCCCAGGACGGAAAGGAGGCCCCAGGACGAAAAGGAGGCACCCAAGGACGAAAAGGAGGTCCCAAGACGTAGAACAGAGATTGGGTGGAGGCCCCCAGGACGAAAAGGAGGCCCCCGGGACGAAAAGGAGGCCCCAGGACGAAAAGGAAGGCACCAAGACGTAGAACAGAGATTGGGAGGAGGCCCCCAGGACGAAAAGGAGGCCCCCAGGACGAAAAGGAGGCTCCCAGGACGAAAAGAAGGCCCCCAGGACGAATGACGCAGTCTATGCGCCCCTACACTCCAACAATCAACCAACCAACCCCAGGACGAAAAAGATGCACCAAAGGACGAAAAGGATGCCCCCAAGACGTAGAACAGAGATTGGGATGAGGTCCCCAGGACGAAAAGGAGGACTCCAGGACGAAAAGGAGGCCCCCAGGACGAAAAGGAGGCCCCTAAGACGTAGAACAGAGATTGTGAGGTGGCCCCCAGGACGAAAAGGAGGCCCCCAGGACGAAAAGGAGGCCACCAGGACGAAAAGGAGGCCCCTAAGACGTAGAACAGAGATTGTGAGGTGGCCCCCAGGACGAAAAGGAGGCCCCCAGGACGAAAAGGATGCCCCAGAACGCAAAGGAAGCCCCCAAGACGTAGAACAGAGATTGGGAGGAGGCCCCCCAGGACTAAAAGGAGGCCCCAGGACGAAAAGGATGCCCCTAGAACGAAAAGGATGCACCCAAGGACCAAAAGGAGGCCCCTAAGACTTAGAACAGAGATAGGAAGGTAGCCCCCAGGACGAAAAGGAGGCCCCAGGACGAAAAGGAGACCCCAGCACGAAAAGGAGGCCCTCAGGACGGAAAGGATGCCACCGAGACGGGCAAGAAGCCACCCAGGTTAGACGAAAAGGCTTCCGATGGGTGGCAGGATATTCTTAAGTTGGAAAACGAGGCCCCCAAGACGGAAGAGGATGCCCCTGCAATATAAAATTAAGACCTGATAGGGGAGACTTCTCCGGACGCAATAGGGGCCCCAAGACGGGTAAGAAGGTCTGCGCAGGAATGAGAGAAGGCCACCGAGACCAGCCAGATGAGGCCCATATTTTGGAAGAGGAGGAACCTGGAAGAGAAGATCTAGGACTAGGACGCAAAAGCACCCTGCTAAGAGGATAATGAGGCTCCAGACACAGATAAGGAGGCCCCCATGACGTGAGAGGAGGCCCCTAATTTGAAAAAGGAGTCACCTAGGAGAGGGTAGGAGTCCCCAGAAATCAAGAGAGTGTCAAAAATGGCACGGAGGCAACCAGGATTGCAAAAGAGGCTCCAACACCGGAAAGGAGGCCCCAGCATATGAGAGGAGGCCCTAAGACGGAAAAGGAAGCCATTGGATATGAGATGAGGTTTCGGGGACGCAAAAGCAGGCCTCAAACGGGTGAGGTTCCACCGATATAGAAAAGGATGATCCAGAGACGTGGCAGGAGGCACCTAATTCGGAAGAGAACGACACAAGATTGGAAATGAGACCCCATGATGAACGAGGAGTCCCCTAAAATAGGAGAGAAAGGCCATTGGATAAGAGAGATGGCTCCCAAGCGGAAAAGAAGGCTCGAAGACCGCTAAGAAGGTCCCCGGGAAATAACAAGGCCACTAAGATAGGAAAGGTTGCCAGTAATTTGGCAGAGGAGGCGCCTGGGAGAGAAGAGGAGTCCACCAGGAGATAAGAGACCACCCCTAAGATGGGTAAAGATCGAATCCAGAGCGCAGAGCAGGAGGGCCCCAAGACGTGAGAGGAGGCCCCTAATTTGAAAAAGAAGGCCTCTAGAAGAGAAATGAGGCACCTGCCGGACTCGAGAAGGAGTAGGTCTCCAGGACCAAATGAGGTCCCGAAGACCGGAAAGAGTTCCCAGGAAATGAGGGGAGGCCCTTAAGATGGGAGTGATAGCAGGTATGGAAGGAGGTGAGGTTTCCAAAATTGAAGATCCCTCAAGACGGGTAAGGCTTTGCCAGGATAAAGGAGGAGGCACACGAGGCGTGGCAAGAGGCCCCTAATTTGGCAGAAAATGCCCCTCGAAGATGAGAGGAAGCCCCATGCCATGTTAAAGGGGCCCCAGAATGCAAGAGGAGGCCCTCCAAGACGGGAGAGGAGGACCATTGAATATGGAGGAGGGTAGGACACACAAGGAGACATCGAAAACCGGTAAAAAGGCTCTAGGAAATGAGACGACGCGACAGTAGGCCTATAATTTGCAAGAAGAACCCCCTAAGAAATAGTAAGAGTCGAGTCTGGGTATTTTAAAATCACGATATGGGCCCCAAAAGATCCGGCCGGGGCCCCCGCATATTACGCTGAGCCTGGGGTACCAAAAATTCACGCCCGGACCACGAAAATCATGCCAGGGGCACGACAGGTCGTACCGTGCCCCAACAGTCTCATTGGGACCAAGACAAAAGAAGCCGGAGCAACGAAGAACAATCCGGACATGGATAATCACTCTGGGGGCCGAACAATGACGCCAAAAGCCTCCAAAACGCATTGGACCCCCAAAAAGTGTCGAGGCCGCTATCGCTGGCGCTAGGGATCCAAGAAATTGACGTCGGGGCCCGAAAGATCACATTGGACCCAAAAAGTCGCGTCACAGCCCTTGAAAATCACACTGGAGGCCCAGAAGGTCGCGCCGAGGCCCCAAAAGTTGCAGCTGCCCCCAAATCAATTTTAACCGGAATGTCACTCTGGGACAAAAAAAAACTCCTTCAGTGGCCGCAGTGCTATATCAAAGGGGCAAATGCCCCCTCCATCCTGAGAGGGATAAGCTCCCAAGAATCGTGTCGGGGCCTCAAAAATCGCGCTGGGGCCACCAAAATTCGCGTCGGTCCACCAGAATTCGCGTATGGGTCTCCAAATAAATACGGCGAGCCCCGGAAAACTCGCTCCGAGGCCCGAAAAATTGCGACAGGAACCGCCAAAATCGCGTTGGGGCCACAGCTAAATATAACGCATCGCACAAACTCGAACCGGGCCCCCCAAATATCGCGCTTGGGACCCACAATTCCCATCGGTAGTCCCGTCGAGGCTCTAAAAAATTGCCGTCTAGGGCCACACGTAAGCACAGTGTGACCACAAACACAAACACAAATCAAGCTGGAGCCCTCCAAAATAAGGATTGATTCCAACAACTAAATGCTCAGGTAAAAAAATGGCTCTGGAGCACCGAACATATTATCAGATGCCTTCACAAATTGCGTACGGCACCGAAAAACAAACCGAATCTCGAACATTCGAGGTGGGATACAAAAACATGGCGCCAAGGGCTCGAGAAATCCGGCCGGGATTCGGACTTTTAAGAAAATCAGAATAGTTTCACAAAATCGTATTGAGCCCAGAAAACTGGGGTTGGGTCTCCGGAACCACGCGCCTGGGTGCGATAAGCCACTCTGGGACCTAGAAACATCGTACCGAAGCCCCAAAATTGTACTTGGGCCCCACAAGTGTGCGTCAGAAGCCCAAAATAAACACATCGGGACCCTAAGAGCACAACGGGGGCCGAAAATACAACTGACCCTCCAAAGCGCACAGTCTCACAAAAAGCGACAGGGCCTTAACACATGCGTTGCAGCCATAAATATACATACCGGGAGGTCTAAAAAATACACCGGAAGCTCTCAAGGCACACAGGGGTCATGATAACGCACAATAGCCTGAAAAGGTGGTTGGGGCCGCAAAAGGCAACATGGTTCCAAAACAAACAAAAAGACCGGGCGCTAAATAAACACATCGGGATCTTCGAAAACGCCCTGACACGTCAAAAAAAATCCTCGGTGCACAAAAATTCAACAAACCCTAAAACGAGCATGGGGTTCGAAAATGCTTTAGGCCCCTAACAAAAATGGCTTGGAGCCATAATACACAATCATAGACCAAGAAAGACGCAACGGGTCCAAAAAAGAACGCCGAGGCTTGGCCTCGGTTCGGTATCAAATCTGGGAGGATAGCAGCAAAGATATGAAGTGCATCAAAGCTCAGCGGAAACCGCATTTCATAGCTACCAGAAAATGTGGGAAGTAGGAAACTAATGATCGAATTTAATCAATCGACTTTTCGAAGCGAACGCCCATGCGAATCATTCCATCACGCCAAATATGGCGCAAGTGTATCATGTGGCAGCAATTAGCAAAACGCAGAAGGCCTAGCAGAAACCATAGCATCGCACGAAGTGTGGCGAATGCACCGAATACGAAAAATGGGTGTGCACGTGCACTGACGTTGCCGTCGTGGCGACCGGGTGCTATGAACTGGAATGCCTGAAATTGTAAAATTTTGTATTTTAAAGTGGTGGGTAATACATTTTACTTTGAAGTTATGGGCCTAATACATCTTCTAAACCCTGCTCGTTTTAGGGCTTTGTTGTGTTTTTTTTGTGCACCGATAATTTTTTACGTGTCGGGGCGTTTTCGAAGATCCCGATGTGTTTATTTAGCTCCCGGTCGTTTTGTACGTTTCGGAACCATGTTGCCTTTTGTGGCCCCAGCCTCTTTTCCAGGCCCTTGTGCGTTCTCATGGCCCCTGTGCGCCTTGCGAGCTTGCAGTGTATTTTTCTTAGAGCTCCCGGTATGTTTATTTAGGGCTGCAACGCATGTTTTAGGACCCTATCGCTTTTTGGGAGACTCTGTGCGCTTTGGAGGGTTAGTTGTACTTTCTGGCACCGTTGTACTCTTAGGGTCCCGCTGTGTATATTTGGGGCTTCTGACGCACATTTGTGGGGCCCCAGTATGATTTTGGGGCTTCGGTGTGAGTTTTTCTGGGTCCCAGCGCGACTTATCGCGCCCAGGCGCGTGGTTCCGGAGACCCAACGCCAGCTTTCTGGGCTCAACGCGATTTTTATGGATCTTTTCTGTTTTTTTTTAAAAGTCCGAATCCCGGCCTGATTTTTCGAACCTCTGACGCCATGTTTTGCATCCCACCTCGATTTTTCGAGATCCGGTCTGCTTTTCGGTGTCATACGCAATTTTTGAAGGCATCTGGAAAAAAAATGTTCGATGCAACAGAGCCATTTTCCTGACCCGGACATTTATTTGTTGTAATCTCTCCTTTTTTGGAGGGCTCCAGCTTGATTTTTTGGGATACCGATCCGGGTTTGTGGTATAGGTGTAATTTCAGCAGTGTGAGGTAACTTAAAAGGGATACCAAAAGAAAACCTTAGAAATGAGTGGTGGAGTTAGGGTTGAAATCCGACCAATCAGAAACCATAGTGGTAGATTAGGCCCCTCCACAGGACAATTTAGTTGATGACTAATTATATTATTTCGAAATGTACCCTTTGACAAAATAGCGGTCGAAATCCAAGGCCTTTTTAATGGGCGTAGGTGCCCCCCCCCCCCCTGCAAATCCGTTTGCCCCATCCTGCTTGACGCAAATATAGGTACTCCACTGGTCCCTCAATAATTTTCCGAAACATACGCCCATGGGGAAAAGCCAACATTGAGGGGACAAATTACCCCTCATAAGCATACAATACAACATCCGTGCCCCATATGAAATGGGATGAATGATGTTTTTAAATGCATTTTCTTCCAACAAACTTCTTTTCTGTTATTACAGCCTGCATGATTAGAGCTTCCCAGCTTCCATACCTTCTCAACGTCATTTACAAAACGGTACAGCACAGCGAAAACGATGGGCGTGACGGCGTGGAATTTGAAGGCTTGGATTATGTATGTACTGACATTGTTGCATTGTTGCATTGTCATTTATGCATTGGTGTTCAATGCTTGTTCTTGCCGTGAATTTATTCGCTGAGGATATATTTTAGCTCGTGTGACAGTTGCCTTGCAGCCAGCACCAAATGTTATAAAAATAAACAAATTCCTAAGATGACGCTAAAAAAAACAATGCAATCCACTTCTCGTTGTCACCTTTACGAAATTGTCGTCCTTGGACTGAGAAATGGTCGTTCAAGCTTTGCTTATGACATCAAGCTGGTGAGAATAAATAACAGTAGTGATGAATCTAGCTATATTCAGTTAGACTTGGAGGACTTAAAAGTGGGTTGATCAATGGCAGATATCTGTAAGATATGCTTAGCACCAGCCCCGCCAGCTCGCTGCAATCTAGAGGCCAGCGGGAAGATTCGAGAAAGCATTGAGACGATGGTTTGTTTTGGCACTTATGTATTTATCCAAATATTACTTATTTATACCCTGGTATGGTCCAGTTTTCAGCGAAAATGATTAGTGCTATTGCGTTTTGAGTAAATGATGCACCATGCCAAGAACAAACAAAAAACCAATATGAAATCATGTTCCCCATCCTCGAACCATAGTATAAGAGCCTAAAAACAATATGAGACCCTAACACAATGGAGGCCCCCTTTCGGGGAACAGGAGGCCCCCTTTCGACCTTGCCCCCCCCTGGAAGAATTTCGTGGCGACGCCACTGATTACAAATGCTATAAATGTGATGTATTTGGATAGATAGCAAAAGCTCTCTTTCTGGCGAATTGACACATTGATATATATTCTATTAGAAGCATTGATGATGATGCTACCGAGTACTTGAGGCATAAATGTTGACATAGTCGTTGTTGGGAGACGGAATGATGATTATTTTTTTTTTTTTTAAAAAAGGATGGTTGTTATAACCCCCAGCAGTCCAGGGCCCGTGATAATAACACACAATGTGAGGGAGGGGAGGGTGGGGTGGGGGGGGGGGGGGGGCATGCTGCTTGTCCCTTAGATCCGGGCAGCTAAGGAAGTCCACAACACGAAATTCTGAGGTGAATGGAGATCGGAACTTTAACATTAAAGGAGCAAGTTCCGAGGTTTAGGTCTTCCTAGGAAATGGAGAATTCCATGGAGAAAACAGGCTGCAAACCCTTTTTTGCCGTAGCATAGACACATTCCAAAACATCGGGGCTGTCGCTGTGTCGCTGTGTCACTGTGTCATTGTGTCACTGTGTCACTGTGTCACTGTCACTGTGCTATCTGAGTCAATGTGTTGTCCATGTCACTGTGTCACTGTAATGTATGTGCCCTTGTGATGTATGTATCACTGTGTCACAGTGTCACTGTGTAACTGTATTATTGTGTCACTGTGTTATCAGTGTCACTGTGTTGTCTGTGTCACTGTTTCACTGTGTTTCCCGTGTCACTGTGTTGTCCGTGTCACTGTGTTGTCCGTGTCACTGTGTTGTCCGTGTCACTGTGTTGTCCATGTCACTGTGTTGTCCGTGTCACTGTGTTGTCCGTGTCACTGTGTTGTCCGTGTCACTGTGTTGTCCGTGTCACTGTGTTGTCCGTGTCACTGTGTTGTCCGTGTCACTGTGTTGTCCGTGTCACTGTGTTGTCCGTGTCACTGTGTTGTCCATGTAACTGTGTTGTCTGTGTCACTGTTTCACTGTGTTCCCGTGTCACTGTGTTGTCCGTGTCACTGTGTTGGCCGTGTCACTGTGTTGTCCATGTCACTGTGTTGTCCGTGTCACTGTGTCACTGTGTTATCAGTGTCACTGTGTTGTCCGTGTCACTGTGTTGTCTGTGTCACTGTTTCACTGTGTTTCCCGTGTCACTGTGTTGTCCGTGTCACTGTGTTGTCCGTGTCACTGTGTTGTCTGTGTCACTGTTTCACTGTGTTTCCCGTGCCACTGTGTTGTTCGTGTCACTGTGTTGTCCGTGTCACTGTGTTGTCCGTGTCACTGTGTTGTCCGTGTCACTGTGTTGTCCGTGTCACTGTGTCACTGTGTTATCAGTGTCACTGTGTTGTCCGTGTCACTGTGTTGTCCGTGTCACTGTGTTGTCCGTGTCACTGTGTTTCCCGTGCCACTGTGTTGTCCATGTCACTGTGTTGTCCGTGTCACTGTGTTGTCCGTGTCACTGTGTTGTCCGTGTCACTGTGTTGTCCGTGTCACTGTGTTGTCCGTGTCACTGTGTTGTCCGTGTCACTGTGTTTCCCGTGTCACTGTGTTGTCCGTGTCACTGTGTTGTCCGTGTCACTGTGTTGTCTGTGTCACTGTTTCACTGTGTTGTCCGTGTCACTGTGTTGTCCGTGTCACTGTGTTGTCCATGTCACTGTGTTGTCTGTGTCACTGTTTCACTGTGTTGTCCGTGTCACTGTGTTGTCCGTGTCACTGTGTTGTCCGTGTCACTGTGTTGTCCGTGTCACTGTGTTGTCCATGCCACTGTGTTGTCCGTGTCACGGTGTTGTCCGTGTCACTGTGTCACTGTGTTATCAGTGTCACTGTGTTGTCCGTGTCACTGTGTTGTCCGTGTCACTGTGTTGTCCGTGTCACTGTGTCACTGTGTTATCAGTGTCACTGTGTTGTCCGTGTCACTGTGTTGTCCGTGTCACTGTGTTGTCCGTGGCACTGTGTTATCAGTGTCACTGTGTTGTCGGTGTCACTGTTTCACTGTGTTTCCCGTGTCACTGTGTTGTCCGTGTCACTGTGTTGTCCGTGTCACTGTGGCACTGTGTTATCAGTGTCACTGTGTTGTCCGTGTCACTGTGTTGTCTGTGTCACTGTGTCACTGTGTTTCCCGTGTCACTGTGTTGTCCGTGTCACTGTGTTGTCCATGTCACTGTGCTGTCCATGTCACTGTGTCACTGTGTTATCAGTGTCACTGTGTTGTCCGTGGCACTGTGTTGTCCGTGTCACTGTGTCACTGTGTTGTCCGTGCCACTGTGTTGTCCGTGGCACTGTGTTGTCCGTGTCACTGTGTTATCCGTGTCACTGTGTTATCCGTGTCACTGTTTCACTGTGTTGCTCGTGTCACTGTGTTGTCCGTGTCACTGTGTTGTCCGTGCCACTGTGTTATCCGTGTCACTGTGTTGTCCGTGTCACTGAGTTGTCCGTGGCACTATGTTGTCCGTGTCACTGTGTTGTCCGTGTCACTGTGTTGTCCGTGTCACTGTATCACTGTGTTGTCCGTGTCACTGTGTTGTCCATGTCACTGTGTTGTCCATGTCACTGTGTTGTCCGTGTCACTGTGTCACTGTGTTATCAGTGTCACTGTGTTGTCCGTGTCACTGTGTTGTCTGTGTCACTGTTTCACGTGTTTCCCGTGTCACTGTGTTGTCCGTGTCACTGTGTTACTGTGTTATCAGTGTCACTGTGTTGTCCGTGTCACTGTGGCACTGTGTTGTCCGTGTCACTGTGTTGTCCGTGGCACTGTGTTGTCCGTGTCACTGTGTTATCCGTGTCACTGTGTTATCCGTGTCACTGTTTCACTGTGTTGCTCGTGTCACTGTGTTGTCCGTGTCACTGTGTTGTCCGTGACACTGTGTTATCCGTGTCACTGTGTTGTCCGTGTCACTGAGTTGTCCGTGGCACTATGTTGTCCGTGTCACTGTGTTGTCCGTGTCACTGTGTTGTCCGTGTCACTGTGTTATCAGTGTCACTGTGTTGTCCGTGTCACTGTGTTGTCTGTGTCACTGTTTCACTGTGTTTCCCGTGTCACTGTGTTGTCCGTGTCACTGTGTTGTCCGTGTCACTGTGTTGTCCATGTCACTGTGTTGTCCGTGTCACTGTGTTGTCCGTGTCACTGTGTTGTCCGTGTCACTGTGTTGTCCATGTCACTGTGTTGTCCGTGTCACTGTGTTGTCTGTGTCACTGTGTTATCCGTGGCACTGTGTTGTCCGTGTCACTGTGTTGTCCGTGTCACTGTGTTATCCGTGTCACTGTGTTATCCGTGGCACTGTGTTATCAGTGTCACTGTGTTGTCCGTGTCACTGTGTTATCAGTGACACTGTGTTGTCCGTGTCACTGTGTTGTTCGTGTCACTGTGTTGTCCGTGTCACTGTGTTGTCCATGTCACTGTGTTGTCCATGTCACTGTGTTTCCCGTGTCACTGTGTTGTCCATGTCACTGTGTTGTCCGTGTCACTGTGTTATCAGTGTCACTGTGTTATCCTTGTCACTGTGTTGTCCGTGTCACTGTTTCACTGTGTTTCCCGTGTCACTGTGTTGTCCGTGTCACTGTTTTGTCCGTGTTACTGTGTTGTCCGTGTCACTGTGTTGTCCGTGTCACTGTGTTATCCGTGTCACTGTGCTGTCCGTGTCACTGTATCACTGTGATGTCTGTGTCATTGTGATGTTTGTAACACTGTGTCCCTGTGTCGCTGTGTCCCTGTGCCACTGCGTCAGTATGCCACTGTGTCACTGTGTCACTGTGTCGCTGTGTCACTATGTCGCTGTGTCACTGTGTTACTGTGCCCCTTCTCTGCGGTGTCCCTGCGTCACTGTGTACCTATGTCACTGTTTCACTGTGTCCCTATGTCTCTGTGTCCCTGCGTCACTGTGTCACTGTGTCCCTGTGTCCATTTGCCATTGTGTCCCTGTGTCAATGTGTCGCTGTGCCACGGTGTCGTTATGTCACTGTGTCCATTTGCCATTGTGTCCCTGTGTCGCTGTGTCACTATGTCGCTGTGTCACTGTGTCGTTGTGTCACTGTGTCCCTGTCCCACTGTGTCCCTTTGCCACGGTGTCCTTGTGCCACTGTGTACCAATGCCACGACTTTCACACGAGTGAATGTCGGTTATTTGCCGGATCATTTTTTTGCCGACAACCCACGTTCTCTGTCTCATTTTTATCGTTCAAGAATGCGAGGAGCAGCAGATGTAGTCCAATGTGCACACCCCGAGTGACACGACTGGCAGTTGCACTACCGCACCGAAAAAGGTGAAGTCAGGTAACCATATTGACGCTTATCGAACAAGCTTCCTGCTGCTATTTCTGTATCTTTATGATTGTCATACCAATTGTATACATCGAGCATTGCTACATTATTATTCAGCAACACATTATCGTATGCCTTGTGAATCGTTGCATATGAATTAGTGGGATTCACGCTTCCTGACATTCACGCTTCCTTGACCTGTCCTTTGATCTTCATCCTCGTGACATCAAATCGTGCTAAATATAAAAGAAACTCGATACGAAGGAGGCTAGTAATGGAATGGAACACATTTGCCCATCAGCAGGAATTGGCCATCATTTATCAGCAGGAATGCCGTATTTATGGTCCAGGTATTACATACTGCTGCTCATATGAATCATGCAGCCCCAACTGGAAAATTTAACTCCAATATTGAGGGAACACTTGATTGGTAGGTCATTCAATCAATGCATGGTTCCTATGTATAATATTTAATTTATAAACTATTAAGGATCAATCCTCCTGATCCACTCCTGGAGCGTCTTTGCAGGGGCGGATCCAGATATTTTCATGAGGGATTTACTCGGAAGGTGCCTTCGGCAGAAATATATTCGTTGGGGGAGGGGTGTAGAGGTCACTCGAACATACTCAAGGGGAACTTTTCCTCTGAGAGAGGCGTCTTTGGCCTACTGGCATTGAAGACCACACATTAGTGGCGACATTCATCACTGCCGTTTAGTTTACCTTGTTTTCAAGTTCCATGTTACGAAACGTGTCCAATCTGGCCAAACGTGTCCAATCTGGCCAAACGATTAATCCGGCGTGCCATGTTTTGAAAGCCTTGGCCACTAGCTAGCCCTATCGTTCGTAAATATAGTGTCTTTGGTTGTGCGTCATATGCAGACAGTCTTTAAGTTCATTTAGATCCGGCTTGAACACTCTGCCTGGAAGTCGAGTTGCCACTATAGTTTGCTTTTAATAATAGGTGAATTACCAATAATTTACGTGAAGTAGATGAATATAGCTCAAGTTGCAATCATCGACGATGTACTATATAATACCGACGAATAATATAGTACCATATATGTACTATGTACTGTAGTACATACGATGTACTATATAATAAAGTATTTCTTCACGCTGATACCATCCAACTATTTTACCATACAAAGATTTTACTTTATATGAAGCAATATAAAGTAAAATCTTTGTATGGTGAAATAGTTGGATGGTATCAGCGTGAAGAAATAGTTTATCCCCACGGAATTCTGAATATGTCGCTTGCAGTACAGTGCACAACATATGCAATAAATAATATGATATCATGCAACACGTTCCTTGCGCCCTAAACCATGTGATTCTCAATGAAGTAGATGCAATTTAATCAAGTAACTAATTGTCTTGTCAATGAATCTGAATTAAGCAAGCAAGTGCCTCCCTGCGACTTGCCGCCTCGGTAGCTTAGTTGGCTAGAGCGCTGTCGTGCACCCGTCTCCGCTGTCCTGGCAGTGCTGGGTTCGAGTCGCTTCGCGTGCTCTGTTTCAGTCCCCGGCTGGGAGGGTCAGTTGGCAATTGGCACGATAAGGTCGAGAGCGAGCTGTCGGGGTCGCCGTGTCGGTGTATTGACGGCACGTGAAGTGCTTTGCCGAATTTAGACTGTAAAACTGTAATTCATGGAATCATGGCCAGGGTTCACGAAACCAGCTCTTCTTAGCAATTGGATCCTGGTTCATAAAGCCACCCCAGCAATAGTTCGAACTACATTTCTAAAACGTATAAATGTTGGACATTCTATTATTATTTTGGGGCCAGAGAATACTTCATTGACATCATAAACCTCCATCTCCTTTCGCTACATCTTTGCAACTGAGCTTTTTCCAACCTTTCCTGCTCATTCTGTGTTGCTGGAGTCGAAATCCGCAGCTATCAATTGTTGCTTATCGATAGAAGTCCAGTAACCTGCTCGTTTAACTGCCAATGTTGTTTCGCCGATAGAGGAATGCAAGGCGGGAACAGGGAAGACCCGTGTTTACCACTGCATGGCTGCAGGGCAAATGGTCGCGTGACCACCATACACACGAATCCTATGGCTCGGACGCTGGCCGGTGGCGAAGCTGTTAGACTGTCACGCAACTCATAACTGTGAAACGGCGCAGCCTACCAGTAATTTTTGGTGTGCAGCGTCACAGTCTACGTTCCTAGTGAGCCAGCCATGCTAAGGGTACCCCCGAACATCCTACCGAAAGCGAGTGTACATACCATAACCATAAAGGACGGTCAGCGCTCCACACCCGCGACAGACGCACAACATCTCCTCTCCACACCCGCGACACACGCACAACATCTCCTCTCCACACCCACTCCACACCCGCGACACACGCACAACATCTCCTCTCCACACCCGCTCCACACCCGCGACACACGCACAACATCTCCTCTCCACACCCGCTCCACACCCGCGACACACGCACAACATCTCCTCTCCAAATGACGGTCAGCGCTCCACACCTGCGACACACGCACAACATCTCCTCTCCACACCCACTCCACACCCGCGACACACGCGCAGCATCTCCTCTCCACACTCGCTCCACACCCGCGACAGACGCACAACATCTCCTCTCCACACCCACTCCACACCCGCGACACACGCACAACATCTCCTCTCCACCCCCGCTCCACACCCGCGACACACGCACAACATCTCCTCTCCACACCCACTCCACACCCGCGACACACGCACAACATCTCCTCTCCACACCCACTCCACACCCGCGACACACGCACAACATCTCCTCTCCGAGCCACTCCACACCCGCGAACACGCACAACATCTCTCTCCAGAGCCACTCCACACCCGCGACACACGCACAACATCCCTCTCCAGACCCACTCCACACCCGCGACACACGCACAACATCTCCTCTCCAGACCCACTCCCACCCGCGACACACGCACAACATCTCCTCTCCACACCCACTCCACACCCGCGACACACGCACAACATCTCCTCTCCACACCCACTCCACACCCGCGACACACGCACAACATCTCCTCTCCACACCCACTCCACACCCGCGACACACGCACAACATCTCCTCTCCACACCCACTCCACACCCGCGACACACGCACAACATCTCCTCTCCACACCCGCTCCACACCCGCGACACACGCACAACATCTCCTCTCCAGACCCACTCCACACCCGCGACACACGCACAACATCTCCTCTCCACATCCACTCCACACCCACGACACATGCACAACATCTCCTCTCCAAATGCACGGCCAGGCCAATGCCAAGTTCCAGACTATGCTATGTGCCGACTACTGCTCCACATTCCCACTTCCCCTCCGAGTCGACATCGACGACGACATGATGTGGTGTCTGCCCCCAACAAGCTGCCGCCACAGCTCGGGCTGCCGCACAACGTAGCACACAAGATGGACATCGTGCCGGCGACTCCACACGTGCGACACACGCATACAAAGGTCATCAAAAGGCACCCACCCGGAATGGCTCAAAGAGAGCAATGCTCCAAATCTTCAAAGCAAAGTCAAGGTGTCAAATGTGGAGTAGTTGCAAAATATCAACGCCAAACTCGGACCATGATGTTCGTTTGTCAAGGCGGACAACCTGCTATCACGAAATGTTAATGACCATCACGGTTTCTGACATGAGGCCAGACCAATTTCCGGGTTTTCTCCGTATTGAGTGAAGACAGTTTAATTTAGGGTAATGTTTCGCGCCGAAAATGATAAAGAGCAGGTACAAAGCATCCTGGTTTAAATTATGCGTGAAAGATCAATGAAATAATGCCATCATGTGTATTCCACACAGTGCCATCTTACACAGAATGTTCCTGTTCTTCGTGAAATCATATCTGACTTTGGTTTCAGGGCCGCCTATGCCGTTCGCCATGACATTGAATCGCCAATCAATGACCTGAGATGACGTGGCTTGGTTTGATCTGACCTTATTTGACCTTTCTATTGAATTAATTTCCAAGCAGTGTACACCTAAGTGAATGCTGGCGTGATCGCTTTTCAATTATGCATTGTCCAAACGTGCCCTAGGGTTAGGCCACCAGGTCAGAAGCTGGGCAGTTTGAAAAGACGTTTCATTGTTTGAAAAGGTGTCATACTATCCAGGCTAGTATCTAAGACAAAGGTCATGTCACTGTGTTGACCTATTATAACCTTTAAGGACCTCAGCATGGCCGAAAATGAAGAAGTAATGTGTGATAAAATATCTGGGCTATATTGGCTTGCCAATGGCATTTCCCCTATGTCTCTAGCATGCATTGTTCGGAAGCTGATTGTCCAACCTGATTCTGACTTGACCTGAAATACCCTGCCTCGACCCGTTTTTATCATGATCAATAGAAATACAATCGTACATCGTGCTGGTTGCTAAAGGGGAGCCCGAACCCCCGGACCCCTTGCCCTCTGATATACATGGTTCCGGTGAATCACGAGCACCTGACTACGTCAGCAATACCTCGATTCTTGCTCAATTTTGAAGTGGATTTGATCAACTCATATTGAAATGAAACTTAGTGAATGAAACAAATCAAGTCGAGTGGAATGATTATGAATAAGCGCACATAGCATACTACAACTCTGACAGATGCCTGGTGCTAAATTTGCCGTGCCCGCAACAGTAAAAAAAGCACGGCGATACTGATGATGTAAAAACAGCATGTTATAAACAATCGATAAGTGACATTATATTTCGAATGGTTGGATAATATGTTTCATATTATCATATCATAATATGTTGTTTCATAATAACTTTCCGCACTTGATAGAAACGTCGAGCATATTCAAAACTACCGATGATTTTTCAAATGTGGAACGGCCTCTCACGATCACACCATGGTTTGAACGGCCTCTCACGATCACACCATGGTTTGAACGGCCTCTCACGATCACACCATGGTTTGAACGGCCTCTGACGATCAAACCATGGTTTGAACGGCCTCTCACGATCACACCATGGTTTGAACGGCCTCTCACGATCAAACCATGGTTTGAACGGCCTCTCACGATCACACCATGGTTTGAACGGCCTCCCACGATCAAACCATGGTTTGAACGGCCTCTCACGATCAAACCATGGTTTGCTTCCAACAATATAGCAGCAAGATACAACCAACTTGAGACAATATTGCTGGAGCACGTTAGATAGTGCATAATAGAACGAATATAAATGTACGCACTTTGTAGACAGCATCTCTGTTGGCCTGGTAAAATCGGCTTGCACATACCATGCAATACTGGTGCAGTTCCAAGGACGCCCACCAGGAGCGCTGGCGTCCAATGTCCGCGTCCTGCCCCGACACGAAACGGGCGCCATGCCATTGTGCCCAATCAAATCTCGTTATTGTGCTCACTGACGATCTGAGAACAATTGTGCTCCGCCCCTGGAACGAATGCATTGGCCGTACTGACTTTTGGTGGCCACGGAATACATTGGCATTCAAATTGCAGACAAGCTGGCCAGTTGCAATGATAGCGATTGATCAATTAGCATTCAAATTCAGAACAATCTGGCAAGGTCCGAATTTTGACTTTGACCCAACCTGGAAGATAAACGTATTGACCCTAAATAAACAAAACTAGTATTAATTGCCAGTGGCGGATCCGACAGGGGTGATGCACGTCGGTGCGGTCGAGCGGTGATCGACACGTGGTCGCTGGTGATCCGACACGTCGGCTCGGTGTCGGTGATGCGACACGTCGGTCGGTGTCGGTGATCCGACAGTGTCGGTGATCCGACACGTCGGCTCGGTGTCGGTGATGCGACACGTCGGCTCGGTGTCGGTGATCCGACACGTCGGCTCGGTGTCGGTGATGCGACACGTCGGCTCGGTGTCGGTGATCCGACACGTCGGCTCGGTGTCGGTGATCCGACACGTCGGCTCGGTGTCGGTGATGCGACACGTCGGCTCGGTGTCGGTGATCCGACACAAGGACGCCCACCAGGCGCGCTGGCGCCCAATGACCGCGTCCTGCCCCCAACACGAAACGGGCGCCATGTCATTGTGCTCAATCAAATATCGTTATTGTGCTCACTGACCAATCATCTCTGTAGTACACATCGTGCACCTGAGAATATCCGCCACTTGAAACGAAATGCTACAACTACATCATGTGGCCCCCGGCTGAAACAGAATGCAAGCGCTTATTTTGGGGACCAACAATTCAGTATAAAATAGCTGACAGGTGACAACACACACACCTCATAATGTCATAACTTGTTCAGACTTAAGTGCCAAGGGCCCATCCTGAATTTAATCGATGATTAGTTCTCTTCTTCCCACGTTTTCTGGTGGCTAAAAAATCTGGATAACCGCTGAGCACCTCATCTTTTGGTTAAATGTGCTCATTTTCATTTGATGCACCTCATCTGTTTGGTTAAATGCGCTCCCAGATTGGCTACCGAACTGAGGCTCTAGTTAGATGTTCTTTTTTTGGATCTTCCCGCATTTCTTTGTCTACGGATGTGCTTTAGGGCCCGATAACTTTTTTTTGTTAGAGGTCCGGCACATGTTTGCGACCTCGGCTGTTTAAAAAAACAGTTTTGCTGCTTTTTGTGCAACGACGATATTTTTTAGGTCTCGGCGCGTTTTCGCAGGCTGAGGCCCCGAAGTGTTTAGTTAGTGGCCGGTCTTTTTGTTCCTTTTCTAGTACCATGACGATTTTGAGGGCCCCAGCCTGTTTCTGAGTCCCCCATGCGGTCCGACGGTCCTGGTGTGCTTCGAGGGCCCCGTTGTGTGTTTTTTTTAAAGCTCCCCGTGTGTTTATTTAGAGCTGCAACGCATGTTTTAAGGTGCTGCCCCTTTTTGCCTTTTTGCCAGAGTACGCTTTGGAGTGCATTTCCGTCCTCCAGTTGTGCTCTTAGAGTCCTGCTGTATTTATTTGAGGTTCCTCGCTCATATTTGTGGGACCTCAGCACGATATTAGAGGCTCCGGTTTAATTTCTCGGGGTCCTGTAGCGACTTTTCGGGTCCAGGCGCGTGGTTCCGTGGGGATCCGACGCTAGTTTTCTGGGCTCGGCGCATTTTTTGGTGACTTCTTCTGAATTATGTAAAGTCCGAGCCACAGCCTGATTTTTTTTTGCCGGGGCACCTGCGACATTTTTTGTTGTGTCCCGCCGCGATTTTTCGAGCTTCGGTACGTTTATCGGTCCCATATGCGATTTAAGGCATCTGGTGGTATGTTTGGGCTAAGGAGCGATTTTCCTGGCTCGGACATTTATTTTTCGGAATCTCTCTTTATTTTGGAGGGCTCCGGCTTGATTCTTGTTAGGTTCCGATGCGATTTTGGGGCCACGCTGTGCTCATTTGGGGCCATCGACTTGATTTTCAGGAGCCCAGCCCGTCTTTTTGCGGTCCCCATCGTAATTTTCAACGACCACGGCACGACTTTTTGTGCTCCGGGCGTGATTTTCATGGGCCCCGGCCCGATGTTTTGGGACCCAGCGTGATTTTGGGGGCCCAGCCAGTCTTTTTGGAGCTCAGCGTCATTGTCTGGGGATTGGCGTGATTTTTTGTGATAGTGACCCAACGTGATTACCAGGGCCCGGTCCGACATTTTAAGACCTTACATGATTTTCTTTGGCCCTGGCGTGACTTCTGGAGGGTCCCGTCTCGACTTTTTGGGACCCAACGGTATTTTCAGGAGCCCGGTCTGACATTTTGGAGCCCTCAGCGTCATTTCTATGGTCCCGTAACAGATATTGTTACATATACCACGAGCCCATCATCTGACCGAACCACGTCTGTTGAACGACATAATTTGAATTCAATGTTTAACGTGCTGTCAATGCCACTACGCAGTTACCCAGCTGAAGATCCACTTGGGTCAGTTGTCATGCTCGTCATGTGCCTTCTCAGGTCAAATGACAAGCATCACTCGCCACTCGTCACATCACTACTCTTCATATCACTTCTCACGTGACCTTGTCAGGTTGCATCAGAAGCGTCTAATCCTCTCGGGGCATTCTGAAACCCTGAGAGGCGTTCTCGCATTTGAAGTTCATATAATAAGGTGTGGACTTCATTATTGTATCTATGCTACCATAATAAATGATGGAAATAAGCATTTTTATACCTTGGTTACCAGCACCGATAATACTCAGACATCTCATTCAAATGGTTGGATATCTGCGTGCTGTGCCCAACTGTGAAAATCCATTGAAATGTGGAAATTTTTACGTTCTATTCCATAATACAGTCACGCAATGGATGTATTGTGGCAGTACTTGTCATGTTTCAATAATACATTATATGTAAATGTTGAAGTGTATGGCAGCTAGGACCAATGTCAAATGCAATACATGGCTATGTAATATCAAGGCAAGAAATTTGCACTTGCGATTTGTATGTCTTACCTTGATTGTGTTACGTTACTGCCTTCAGCCTTTATAATTTTCTACTGAAGGCAATACTGATGAAATCGATGTTAAATATGTTAACAGTCAAAGAACCACAGTGAAGCTATAGTATGGATGTATTTTGGCACTGGCTGGCATATTATCTGCTTTATAGTCTATTCATAACATAATATAAATTGCGAATATCCATACATCTGTTGAATTACATCAACTCCTAAATTAGTTGCATTGTTGGAAGGTCATGGCCAAGTGTACTTGACTTTTAAAAAATGAAATGCTACGATGTGATATGTATAGCTTTTACTTAGTTATCGATTGCAGGGAGTTTTTCACCTTTTGAAATTTGTGCATGCTGCTTTTTAGGAAATTTAAATGTCTCAAAATTGTGTGTGTGCGGGGGGGGGGGTCAGCTACCATTGTTGCCCGCCCCCTCCCACACTTTCAAAAGTGGGTGGGCCATGGCCCCCTGGCCCCCATGTTCCACGCCTATGCTGAAAAATAACACGATAGTGCACCCTTCAATGCCTTCTAACTTTCTAAAAACATGCCGGTTTTTTATTGAGCTTCACGGCACTATTAATCGGGCTCGAGTTGGGCCTGATTACAGCAGACCAGCCAGAACTGGGTTTTAATAAACAATGATTTTCTGTCATCTCTAATAAACAATAGGTAGGTGAAATATCCGTGAAATTCATCTCCGTGAAAATTGGATGTTTGTGCTCTTCCCTGAGTGAAATCGACGGGCTGTATGCATCCGACCAGTCATCTCAGTCATCTCACGCCAATTCATTTCCTGGTTTCTAAATACGATATCCACAACTTGTCTTGTAAGCTTCCTGCGAATATCACGAAAGACCTGGGTGCGCCCTTGCTTTGGTCCCCACTCATGTGCGCCTCTGTCGACGTCACTTGACTGCAGTGAACGGCTGTAACCACACCCAATATCCGCCCTAGTAGATGCTCTTCTTTACTCCTCAGCCAGGCTTCCACTTTGCTGATTGGTTCGATCATAGCATGGCCGCCGTGCTCCAACCAATGGACATCTAGCTATGGCGCAAAGCCAGCTGACGACGTGGGAACTCCTGGTGTTTAGTCAGGGATGTAAATTCACTGGCGCCGCGGAATATTGAAGTCGCTTGTAACGCTGAACCACCAAGATAGCCTTCACGTAAGCCTTATCGTTTAATGTTTGCTACTGAAAATTTCACATCAACTGTGAGGCATTCCAATCTGGCTACGCGGCATGTATTGTAAGATCAATAAATTCAGCCGAGTTCGCCCATCTCAGGGCACAGAATCTAACATGTGGCGACATCTTGAATGTGAATTAGATACTATAGTTACATTCTCGCACACCCAGAGCGAAGTATTTTCACGATTGGCTGCTAGATGTCGATGTACATCATCCTTGTGATGTGAGAGGTGGTGTTAGTTTTAATCCTTTGGACCCCAGTCCAAGTTGCGGAAAGCTTTTCGCTTTTATAGTTTTCTCATAGTTTTGGGACAGACCTTTTGGAGCAGGTCATTGCTAGAGACATGGGTGTCTTCACGACAGGGACGGGGGGACGTGCCACTGCACGTTCCCACTGCACGGGAACTGTATTAAAGTTGGGGAGGGGGAGGGGTGAGGTGACAAGAGCCTTTGGAAGTCGACTCTTCTCATGTAACACCCATAGGGTCAATGTTACACTCGCTCAAAGCGGGGGGTAACTGCCCACTCTGTCCCCTCTCTGGTTCCTGCGCCATTCGGTACGCTTCCCGCGGACTTCTTGAAGTGTTATCATTAGGTAAGGTACCTACCCATAGGATTGCATGAATCAATCGACTTAAAAATCGACATAGAAATCGGTGGAGCCGCCCATGGAAATATAATTGGTAACGGATCCAGAACTATCTTTTTAAGAAGTCAATTTTCCATCTCACCTTTGGAAAGCTTGGAACTTGGGGTTGTAATTGTCAAAATATTCAATTTTTCAACCTTCTCGGATTTGCATAGCTACCAGGGGCGGATACAAGGGGGCACTGGGGGAGTGTGTCGTCCTTGGGAAAGTGGTGTCCTTCTGGTCGGGAAAAGGCGCCCCTCTGAGAAGGCTCGAGTGCACCCCGACCCACACTCCGACCCCCACCCCCACCCCCACCCCGCGCCCCTTCGAGAGGAACACTCGGCACCCCTCCGGGAATTTTCGAAGTGGCGCCCCTCGGACATATGCCACCCATTACAATTCCTGGATCCACCCCTGATAGCTACAAACATGGGTCGTTTTGAAATAGGTAAGATATAACACTGTTTTCGAGAAATCTGTTGAATTATGCTGCGACTGATCAAGGAATTTCGTTGGTGGCACATTTTTATGTGGGGGCGCCACTTTTCTCGAGAGCGCCGCATAACGTTTCCTTTAAACTCGAACTGTTGGGACCAAGGCAACAATCGGTGTCAGGTACGTCTTTGTACGTCTTTGTCGACCGTTGTGCCCCCTCCATTTGTCATGGAGACATTTGTCGCCTGTCTTCCCATGTGTCAGCCCCTAAAATTATGCAAGCATTGCGCCATGATCCCATACTTAGCTATCTGGGGGAATTAACATGATCACGATGATCCCCCTAGGTAATTTTCATTTCATGTGGCCAATGGTATTCTTTTGGAGTGCTTGAGCGCCTCACACTTTTGTATAGAGCATGGCACACTATTCCAAGTAAGCATCAGAGGAAACTCCAGTGATATGCTTGCGTTTTGGTATGCCTTAATTCAATTCTAGCAAATTGCATTGCAATTAAGTATAGATGGTACACTACTGTGGTTGGCGGCACTCATGTATTGCGAGGGAAGTCTGTCATTCAGTATGGGTGTTGCACTACTGTGTATATCGGTACTCATAGATTGCGAGGGAAGCCTGTCATTCTCCGTCCCCTAAATTGTTGCAAGTTTTAAAGGAAGGTTTGTATGGATCAACAGGTTTCTTCCAATCCAGATCATGGGTGATGTGTTGTATTCTTTTGAGGGGGCAAGTGCCCCTCATTGTTGGCTTTGCCTGCCAATAATTTGAACTTTTAACATGCACCCTGTGGAGTGTGCCCCCCCCCTCCCCAATCCATTTAGGCCCATCTATTTCCTCCATGCATTGTACCCCCCACTTCCCGCAATAATTTTCAGAAATAATCTCCTCTGATCTAGATGCATTATGGGTATCGACTTTTTCATGATTTTCCCTACCCACAAAAACTAATTTGGAAACCTGAAGATAAATTCACCGTAATAGGCTTAACTTTTTTTTCGGGAGCCAGGGGTTAGGATTCGGAACCGAAAAACTGTGACCGTTGCAATCGAGGGCACTACGTTTCAGATCAATATTTTTGCTTTCGCATCCTGAAATTCTGACAATAAAGAACAAACCACCTCTCAATATGTTTTGTTCGCGGTGTGTGTCCCCACAAAGGTTTTGTACAGGCTTTATCTATTTTTGCAAATTGATTAGATACACTAGGCAGCGTCGTGCATCGTAAACGACGAAAGCTACTCTTAAGCAGCAAAGCGCATGGGATTGTTCTGCAAAGTGTTCTAAATCATGCTCCATGCTACATATTCGGGGTAATTTTAACTTTTAATCCCCATTACACAGCCTCGCAAACAAAAATAGAATGTTACGTGCTCGTAGTAATACCTTAAGATTAAGTAGCCCGAGTCATACTACAAATTAGAAGCACCACCAACCGTTTTCACAAAAGGACACCCTTGGTCCACACCACTATTAATTCCCCAAGACCATTGAGTGAAATCGATATTCACAGAATAATTTGCAGCTGCCAATCGACAAAGTCTATGTCAGAAATTATTCAGTTCGATTTCCGCCGCAGTCAGATTTCAAAGTTTCGCTTCGAGTGACATATGGCGGTACCTACTCTTGATCTCAGCAGACGATCATGGGAAGTTTTGGAGTTCAAATACCTTTCCTAATTTCTCTCGGTGAAAAGGAAAGCTAGTGAGTGATACTTCAGCACCAACCAACGGTGGAGGCTTGAAGGAAAGCGTGGCTCCCCGCTTTTATCGTCTCTCCACGCTATGTGGGGGGGGGGACGATTTCCCACGACACCTACTACGCCGCCAGATCGATGGTTTCGAGTTTTGGATCGGAACGCCCAGGACGAAAAAAAAAACTTTGTCACAGTACCGTTACAGCCGTCCATCAGATTGGAGAGCTGGCGGGTGGTTGGTCCGACACGTGTGATAGTCTTTAGAATGTCACAACAATATCTTTAGAACCAGAAGAAATTACTAGACTGCATTTGCTTCTGCCTATACACTCATGCCATCTGTTGACGGAAAATACAACCATTAGTGCCAAATTTTACCGTGAGGTGTTACCATCTTCGGAATAGGTAGGCACATGCTACGGCAGCTGGAGGAATTTCCCAGATTATGTGACAGTCTGACAACTTTTCGCCATTCTGGGGTACTCCAGCACACCTTTCAGACCGCATGTTTATGACTTGACCTATTAGCATCGAATTTCGTACACCGGTAGGCAGGGGCGAATCCAGGAATTGTCATGGGGGCACTTTGTCTCTGGAGGGACGCCATTTCTTCAGAGGGGCTCCTCTGGCTGAAAATTTCGAGAGGTGCACTCGAGCACAACATAGGGGCGCCGTTGTCTTTCAAGGGGCCCATGGCCGGCAAATTCGAGGGGGTGCACTCGAGCAAGTTTGCCTTTTCCTCTCAGGGGGTCGCCTTTGGCTGAATATTGACAAATGAATTCAAGGGTCGCACTCGAGCCTTCCCGGAGAGCGCCTTTCCTCAGCCGGAATAGTACAATCTTCCCTGCTCCCAGCGCCCCCTGTATTAGCTCGTGCTGGTAGGGTAGGGTGGTGTATGGTGGACTATCCAAGGAGTGATGTCATGTATTTCCTATGTGGTCGGTGATATCTAGAAGCTAATATCCCTGAGGGGTAGCTTTATATCTTAGCTTTCTTTTTTACTTGATCGATTTCTCTCTAGGGCTGACATAAAATGGCATAATTTGATATGAACGGAACCACTACAATGTTTTTGCGTTTACAAATGTGGAGCGAAGTCAACCACTGATGGTTCGCTTTGCCCCGGCATATAAAACATATTCCTTGTCGTTTTTATTATTCATTACTCCACGTTTGCACATTAAGCATGTTCATCGATAAGACCAACGTGATGTATTGGTTATTAGCACACGTCATGAGCTCAAAACGCATCACGACAGCAACAAACTCGTCAAGCTCCGTGCTATGGACAACTTAAAAGCAATCGTCATCCTCAAACAGAGGTCCATGAAATCCCCATGAAAGACCACGTATCCTTAAATGCTTCGGGCTACGTACATGTTATGAATCTACTGACACAGACCGCAAGTGAACTTATCATCATCCTTTCCCCAACCAGCACACATGCCATGAGCCCATTGTTTATAATGGCAGTAGCGAGCTCACCCTTCGCATATCGAGAAATTGGCTTGGTACAGTGCAGGCATGCCGTGTCCCTACTGTCTTCTTCGGCCAACTCATGACGTTAGGCGTCAGTCGCAATGTTAATGCGGACATCAGGGGGATCTCCAGTAAAGAAAGAAAACAGGTAGGTTCCTGATGCCATTCAAGAACTCTGAAACATGCGCCCGCGACAAGCGCGCCCGGATGCTCCCTAGTGTGCGCGCGAATAATATAGTTACAATTTATGAGACTCTGTCTCTATAAAATATGATGCGAAGTACATTTATGAAAGTTAGCTTGCCTTCAGACGTCAATCTCATTGGCACTTACAGTGATATATTGCGCATAGTGATACCTTGCGTATTGCTTTCTGGAACTATTTTCCAACATAGACCGCCGGCCGCCGGCGGCGACGCCGGTGGCCCCCGACCCGTCCCTGACCGCCCGCCGCCATTCATAATATGGTGGGGCGCGGACCATTCCCTGAATATTAATGAGCCTCAACGCCAAAGTTACAGGCATATTTTGAAACTTGAAACGATAGGCGATGTGCCTGGCATGAGTTCCGCCACCATTGCAGTTGAGGACGACAAGTTTTCTTGATATGGTTTAAGAACATTACGCTTATGAGCGTTGAATAGAATGAATGCATCCACAATCGTGAAATTCTCCTACACCATTTTGGCGTGGCAGAGCCGATGTTGCTTGGTACTGTTGAAGGGCGAAACTTTACTTTTTGTCATGCCACCGCTCGGCGGCCCTACGGATCCTCTGGGCAGCAACCGTCGGCGCTCGACATGCATCGAGCCATGACAGAACATCAACAATGCAAGAAAGCTTCATGTCAAAAGGTAAAAATGACAGGGTTAGATGTCTATAAAAGTAGTCGAGTGTGGCATCAGAAGGCAGCTGATTTTGTGTCGGTTTATTTGGGACCATTGGAAATTATTCGCTAATGTAGAACATATGATATACAAGTTAAAGGAATATAATGCGATAATTCGAGACACAAATCCTGGAATTGAGTGCAAAAATGACAGTGTTAGATATCTATAAAAGTACTCGAGTATGGTATCAGAAGGCAGTTGATTTTATGCCGGTTTATTTGCGACCATTGGAAATTAATTCGGTAATGCAGAACATCTGATATACAATTTAAAGGAATTTAATGTGATACTTTGGGACACAAATTCTGGAATTTAGTGCAAAAGTGACAGGGATAGGTATAGGTAGAATAACTTCATGGAAGTTATTCAAGATGATATAAAATGTAGCACGTTCGATTTTCGTTTAGTTAAAAACATTGGAATTTGTCAGCACATCACACAGAAGATGTATGACGCGTTTTTATCACAAGATGTTGAGTGGCCAATTGCTCCAATTTCACTTTAAGGGCAAAGTGACAGGGTGAATTGATTTGATAATAAAACGAACTACACATCATAAGAGAGCTTGTTTCAATGTTGTTCAAATTTGACCATTTGAAATCATTTGCACCTACTCTAGAAACCATAAAATAGCATTAATCAGAGCCAGCCCACTCTGGTGGTGTTCCTTCACAAACCCACCACCAGAAGCCTGTTTCACAAACGCTTTTACTACTTACTACTTACTACTCAGCTAAGAGGGGATGGGGCGGATACTGACTCTGAGGTTGCATAAAAATGTGAGGTTCGTATTTTTGCAAGCCTGATTTTCTACCCCTTTACCCTGCTCGCCTCTGTTTTTCGAGAAGAATATGCTTCATTTGTGGACAAAGGAGCTACTCCTGTATAGTTTTGTAGATTACACCGCATATGGCATACATGTAGGTACAGCTCCGAAAGCACTGATTCAAGGCTGGGCTGGGCAAAGCGCAACTTAGAGGCAGTGGGAAAATATGCAAGATGATAGGGCAAGCACTCCATCAAGACTCAATTAGATAAGATTCTTCACCTCCAAATATCGCTAACTATGAAAGGAGTACGTATAGGTAGAACTTTCGCAGTATGTTGGAATCAGCATCACCAACAAGTAAGTAAAAACATGTTAACATCAATCGTCATCCAGTTCACTCCAACATACGGTGCGAGCCATAATGAATTCGATATTTTGAGTCCTGGTTATTTTGTGCATTCGATACTTCTCGGTTCGATATTTACGTGTTCCATATTTTGCGTGTTCGATATTTACGTGTTCCATATTTTGCGTGTTCCATATTTACGTGTTCCATATTCACGTGTTCCATGTTTTGCGATTCGATACTTCACGTTGGCGATATTTTGGGATTCAACATTCTGCTTTCGATGTTTATCCACTCGATATTTTGCGATTCGATATCTTCTCCGAAAGCCATCCCCGATAGCAAATAACAGGAGAATTTGAAAAAGCAAGTTGCCTTGCCATTTGCAATGACGCCAGCAGCATAGCCTCGAGATGAGCCTCCCTTTGCTGGCTGCCTCTCCAACACACACTCTCTCCGTCTCTCCCTCTCTCATTCTCTCCCTCTCGTCCTCTCTTTCTCTCTTCCTCTCTTCCTCTCTTCCTCTCTCTTCCTCTTTTTCTATCTTTCTCTCTCCATCTCTACCTCTCGTCCTCTCTTTCTCTCTTCCTCTCTTCCTCTCTTCCTCTATTCCTCTCTTCCTCTCTCTTCCTCTTTTTCTATCTTTCTCTCTCCATCTCTCCCTCTATCTCTTTCTGTAACTCTCTCCATCCAACTCTACCTCTATCTCTCTCGCTAGATGCCTTTATATATATCTATCTCTTTATATCTCCACTTTACCCCTTTCTCTTCCTTCCATAAAGCGTCCCCAAGAAACATTGGGACCGTACTTACTGAAAAGAAAGGAGCTTGTTTTTTTAATCTTTATAACAAAATGTAGATAAGGCGTCCAATGCGTTCTAAGGACCTGCTGAAATCATACCATGAAGTCATGCTAATGCCAACATTGTTAATCTGTAAAACTTAGGCTTGAAAATGGCCGAAAACGGAATTGTCTATCAAATAATTTTATGGGTGACTACACGTCAAAATTCTTGTGCAGTACTTGCCTAATATTCAGTCGTTCTTCTATGGAAATAAGCAAAGTACTGGCATTTTTGTTCACCATCAATACTCTTACCCTTCATAAAACATTGTCCGAAGGCGTTTAAAAACAGCGTTCGTTTTACCTGGAGGGGCAGCGGTAGTGAGTTATGAAGTATCGGTAGCATTACAAGTACATCAAATGGTAAACATTTTGGCCTTATAGGCAAAACAGTGAGCCTTACCTTTTTTGCGTTACCTTTGCGCCTTTTTCATTTCATGCAATTGCTAAGTTTTATTTCGTATTTTTCTGATCTGTCTATCGCACGAAAGGCCACTTCCACGCCAGATTAACTGACAAAAGTAAACACAGTTAAGTTCCTTACAAATGGCAAATCAGGAGACGCGTGGGACTTGGTGTGATTCATATGGCAAGAGGAATGACTGGTCGGTCCTCTGTTTCAGGTCGTTCGTCTCAGGCCGTCGTGCCGCCTGCTTCTACCCTGGCGGATTGTCGATTATTTTGTTTGAAATGAAAAACGATGAATCGGCATCATGATCGGTAAGCTGGCCATCGCTGGGCATCATGGATGCATTCATCCAATGTGACTAATCCATGTTACATCGGTAAGCTGGCCATCGCTAGGCATCGTGGATGCATTCATCCAACGTGACTAATCCATATTACATCGGTAAGCTGGCCATCGCTAGGCATCGTGGATGCATTCATCCAACGTGACTAATCCATGTTACATCGGTAAGCTGGCCATCGCTAGGCATCGTGGATGCATTCATCCAATGTGACTAATCCATGTTACATCGGTAAGCTGGCCATCGCTAGGCATCGTGGATGCATTCATCCAATGTGACTAATCCATGTTACATCGGTAAGCTGGCCATCGCTAGGCATCGTGGATGCATTCATCCAATGTGACTAATCCATGTTACATCGGTAAGCTGGCCATCGCTGGGCATCGTGGGTGCATTCATCCAATGTGACTAATCCATGTTACATCGGTAAGCTGGCCATCGCTAGGCATCGTGGATGCATTCATCCAATGTGACTAATCCATGTTACATCGGTAAGCTGGCCATCGCTGGGCATCGTGGGTGCATTCATCCAATGTGACTAATCCATGTTACATCGGTAAGCTGGCCATCGCTGGGCATCGTGGGTGCATTTATCCAATGTGACTAATCCATGTTACATCGGTACAATCATATATCGAAGGTGGCTAATTCATGTTACATCGGTATGTACATATATACAAGGTGATTAATCGATCTGGCATCGGAAGAAACATATATCCAAAGTGGTTCATCCATACTACATGGGTACGTGGGCAACCAAAACAATTTGGTTCCCAATTCATAGAACTCAGGAACAGGGTGTTTTTATATACTTTTGAGGGGCAGGTGTCCACTCAATGTTAGTTTTGCCCCCAAATTATTTCAGCTTTTATCATTGGACCCTGTGAAGTCTGCCCCCAATCCATTTCAGGTCGCCCATTGCCTTCGTGTATTATGCAGCCCCCCCCAATCCATTTCAGGTCGCCCATTGCCTTCGTGTATTATGCAGCCCCCCCCTCCCCCAATGATTTTCAGACAACACCTCCTGTGGTCATGGAACTTTCAGAAGCGCTCAGCTTCAAGAAGTGCTCTGGAATCTTCGGTTGCCAGCGTTTTCCTTCATTCATTTGTTTATTCGAGCATCATTCATTTACTACTTCATTGTTTAAGGTGTGAAATCATTTTTCGATATGCAGATTTTGAAATGCTTTTGATAGTATAAGCCAAATATTGTTTCCTAAATTGTTCATGATTAGTTGTTTAATCTGATATGCATCGAATGAACTGCCACATGGAGTTGGTAATTCCTCTTCAGGAGCGAAGTCAGCTTTCATATTCTGCCCGAGCAATGTCAAGTGCGCGGATGAAAATTCATGAGTTTTCGAGGTCTCAATCAAAATATCCCAGCCCGATTGTGGTGGGAATTTTACCATTTGCTCCTGGGATTTGGATTAATGGTAAGCTTCGACATGAACGAATGCAACGATTATTCATATCATGCATGTACTCATGAAGCAGTGTATTATTATTGATGGTTGAATATCGAAGAACATGCCATATGGAACACTATAAACTTAGGACAGTTTTCAAGGCATTGTTTGAGACCAAATGATTGCTTTTTGTCGTAGCGCCACATACAATCAGACAATACAGTCAGACTTACCTGGATTGGAAACTCCGCGTCGGCGCCTTTCATCTGCACGTACCAGCGACACCAACCTGCCACCTGGCGGACGGTAAGTAAAACACAGAAACGAGGCTGGTTTTACGCCGTGTGTCTATGGGAGTTCGAGGTACGCATTTTGTGTTTGCCTTTTTCGAATTGATTCAGACAGCGCAGGAGGGTTGCATCAACCTTTCATGACACATAATTGACATAGGCACTCGGCAACAACTTGGCTGAAATTCGAGGAACATTGGAAGAGTGGGGATGCAGGCCTCAGAAGGGAGGGGACCCTCCTCAGATGAATGCCACCGCGAACCAAATCTTGGCTACGCCAATGAAACTCATCCAAGCAACATTCGCAATTTAAAACAAATAAAGTTCAGCCGTGTATGTGTCAGCATAAAGTATTCGGTCAGCTGCATGCATTGACACCATGATGGGTTCTGTATGTGCTCGCTGATTAGACTGGGTGTATTTTTTTTAGGTGCATGCTACTTTTGCGATGGATCTCGCAGAAAACAAATGTTGGCAATGCTGCATTTATCATTGTAGACAATCACACTGCTGATTGTAGCACCGTACCATCTTATATGCTCTGATGCCTCTTCATCATTACAGTTCCTTCTTCCTTGGGATGGCGTGGATTATTTCACCTATTTTTTTCTGTCGAAGCATGAGAATCTACATGGTAGAAGCTGAAAAATAGCATCATACTTTTCTGGACGATTGCTGTTTCATAGCTGTCAATGGTTGCTGCTGCTGAATGTTGTCGAAATTCGAGGCATGCTTTGTTGCCCAGTTTTCATGACGAGTTAATCATTTAGTGATGTGCCAGACATTGTGTCAGAGTTGGGGAGAAGGGAGACGTATAGCCGAACACTGGTGCCATCATTGTTGAAGAGTCGTATCTTCTGAACACTGGTAGTAGACTGTCACACTGGTGCACTGGTAACACCGGTACTGGTACTGGAGATGGGAGAGAGGCGTGCGACCGAACACTGATACCAGTAGTATGTTGTCTATGGCCATCTGACAAGTCAGGTCCACTACCAGACAGGACGAGGACAGGTCCACTGCCAGACAGGACAGGTCCACTTCCTCAAAGCAAGCAGCGGATGAGACAATCCTGGTGTTATCTTATTCATGAAAAATGTTTACTTATATGCAAGAAACATCGAAAGCCTTAGAAAAGAAGACATGTATGAAGATTAAGTTAAATTATCTAGCAATCTAATGGCGGATACCCTTATCATGTAACGTTATATAGTTTCAACTTCTGTCCGGGTAAATTTGTGTATAATTCCGCGGTACCAACGGACAATAGTGAAGGCGGCCAATGGCTAGGCTTTTCTTCTGAAAAGCGAACGCAGAGCCGAAAACAGACCTGCCCAGACTTGCTGGCACATTCGCACATTGCTGGCTGACAATCAAGAGCTTGTAAATTATCAACAAATAGGGCTAACACGCCTAAGTTTCCTCAAGAGAGCATAGCTGATGACAACTTCATGCTAGATACGTTTTCTCACCTCAGTTTGCTTGGTATATATTTATTTTTATGAAAGTATCACATATAATATTACAAGATTTGGAAATAGATGCAAAAAGCCTAAAGTATCCTACAGTGAAAATCCAAGGCTGTTCGCGTTTACTTTTTTTTTAATCTTCTTCTATGTACCAAATTTTCGTTTTGGAACATACCACAACATGGCCCGATTCGCTACTTTTCCTGTGACGACGGGCACTACAAATGTGCTGCATTAAGAACCTGAAGCAAGGGTGGCTGTGCTACCTGAAATGTAGCCCCTTACGGGTTTAGGAGCGCATCGACTACAGTGGTCATGCAGCAATGTAGCCCCTTACGTCAACCCAGGGACACCTGACATCGGCTAACGTGTCCCTGACATTGGCTCAGGGGCTCCTCACGTCGGCCCACGGGACCCCTCACATTGGCTCAAAGGCCCCTCACGTGAGCCAAGGGGCCTCACGCCTGCCCAGGGGACCCTCACGTCGGCCCAGCGGCCCTTAATATCGGCCTAAAGGACCCTGATATCATCCCACGTGCCGCTGACATGGACTTAGGGGCCGTCACGTTGGCCGGGCGGTCCCATACATCGACCTCCGACCCCTGACATCGGCTCGGAGAATCCTCACGTCGGTCCAGGGCCCTTCACTTCGGGCTAGGAGCCATCCACATCGGCCCAGGTACCCTTGACATCGGCCCAGGGGCCCCAGACATCAGCTAAGGGGCTACTCACATCGACACAGGGGCCCTGACGTCGGCCCAAGGGCCCTTAATATCGATCCAGGGCCCTAACATCGGCCCACGTACCGCTGAAATCGACTCAGGGGTCACGCACTTCGGTCCCTCACGTCAGCCCAAGGACCATTCACGTCGGCCCGGGACCCCTCACGTCGGGCCCAAGGGCACTCACGTCGGCTCAGGGGCCCTAACACCGGCTCCTGACATTGACTTAGGGGCCCCTAATATCGGTCCAGGGGTCCCTCGCGTCGGCTCAAGGGCCCCTGACATCGGTCCAGGGGCCTAGGACATCGACCCATAACATTGCCTCAAGCTGACAAAGATCATCATGTCGGCCCAGGGGCCCCTGACATCGGTCCAGGGTAGTCTAATGTCGGCTCAGGGACCGTCACGTCGGCCCAGGGGCCCCTGACATCGGTCCAGGGTAGTCTAATGTCGGCTCAGGGACCGTCACGTCGGCCCAGGGGCCCCTGACATCGGTCCAGGGTAGTCTAATGTCGGCTCAGGGACCGTCACGCCCGCCCAGGGTCCAATATGTCGGCAAAGGGCGCCTGGCATCGGCCCAGGAACCCCTCACGTCGGCCCAGGGGCCACTGGCGTCTACCCAGGTACCCCAGGCATCGGCCCAGGGGCTCCTGACATCGGCACAGGGATCCCTCACGTTGGAACAGAGTTCCCATGTGTCGGCTCCCTGACATCGGCTCAGGAACCCCTCACGTCGTCACAGGAACGTCGGGCTCAGGGACAGGAGCTCAGGGACCCCTGGCATCGGCCCAGAGGCCCCTGACATCGGCTCAGGTGCACCTCACGTCGGCACAAGGATCCCTCACGTCGGCCAAGGGCCCAGGCTCAGAATCCCCTATGTCGCCCCAGCGGGCCCTCATGTCAGCCCAGGGCTCCTTGACATCGGTCCAGGGGCCCTTGACATCGGCTTAGTGTCCCTATGTCCCTCACGCCGGCCCAGGAGCCCCTAACGTCGAACAGGTAGCCCTTCACGTCGGCATAGGGGCACTTCACGTCGGCTATGGGCCCTCACCGGCTGACGCAGGCCGTGCGCAACATGAATACAAAATCTTAATTGAGGATAAGCGAGGTTCACAAGAAATTTAATATGGCCTTCTGTCCTATGTGAGTATGCCTTTCTCCAAAACATGTGACGCTTTGAGCCGGATCGCGGAAAAATGAGCTTTTTGAAACGTCTCAGCATTGGCAAATGTTGTAAATATAGCTCGAGGTGCATAATTTGTTCCTAAGCCCAAGGACATGAAAATGGTTTGCTTGTTTTTGATCCAAGGTGGTTATTATCCGAGCATTATTTTAAAAGATATCGCAATTTAAAGCAATGTAGTGCGTGTGACCGAGTGGTGACCTGACCTGACCTGACCTGACCTGACCTGACCTGCCCGTGGGAGGCAGCCATGTCCGAGTGGCCAGTTCGGATGCACGCGTCTCCGGCACTAATCTCGGTAAGACACACATACATCCACACTGGAAGGACTTCGACTAGCATTGCTTTGGCGACAATATGTCTTATTAGCGGCCCTCCTGAAATTTCGGCTCGATGACGTGCTACATTTTTCACTATTCAATTGAGCGATAAAGAATGCGCGTTGGCCCGGATTACTCTACAATGGACCCAGCATGCATCATAGATCGCTTTCTTTCAAAGTCTGAAGAGAGGTTTCCACAAGTGTGATACCCATGGTGAAAGTCATATCCTGTTGAAAGTAGGCCTTCAAGAGCTCTGTCCCTATTCCCCCCCCCCCCACACTCTACAAGGTTTCAGAACCATCTTTTCGGACCCATTTCCCAGATTCTCAGCGATTGCGATATTAGCAATAAATATAGATTCCCCCACTGAAGCGCACAAAACTCCCCACCGTTACACAGGCCACTATGTATCCCGTGTGTGCCGTAACATGTTCTTGGGTGAGGTAATTCATTTCAATTTAACATTGGTTTCAGTTCCGACCTTGTGAAGAGACTTCCGACATTCTGAGAGACAGTTGTAGTGCAGCGTGTTACGAGTGGACGCATTACAATGACGCCAGTTTTATTTGCACTCTTCTCATAGCCACAAAGCCGTAAGGAGCTACTCACATCCTACCGTGTGCCTACCACAAGGTATATGCAATTTCCTCGCTTTATTGCCACGAGATAGTTCGTAAAATTTTATGGTATTGCCCTCGTTGTATTTAGCTGTTACGGCATGGTGTGAACATGATGGTACTTACAGGTCAGTTTATGAAAGTTTGATTACCTCCTCAAACACACATAACTCTCCCTGTTTACATCAAAGTGCTACGCAAACTGTTTAGATGCTCCACCGCTGTCTGGCCGAAATGACACATGCATCGCGCGAGAGTGACCGTACCCCTGGATGGTTTATTTATTGGCCGCCAGGTGGCCACAAAGAAGTTAATAAAACGGTAAACAGATGGCGCGGTAGGTACCTCGGCCGGCCGGCCGGCGCCGGGCGGCCTGGAGTGGGGCCGGCCGGCAGCGACCTCAGTCTGTCACCGCTCTCCGCTCTCATCTTCCCTGTATATACCCGCAGCTTCCGTCTCCCGTTCGCCGGCGACCGATGCTCGGATAGCAGATCGCCCGTGCTGGACAGTTTATCGCGGTTTATGTAACCAATTAGAGAGGAAACGATTATCGTAATGTCCCATAAAAGAAGGCATAAAAGAGAACTATACGAGCTGGCTATTGCCATGTGGAAAAAGCTTCGCAGAGGTCCCGGTTTTTCGCGCAAGGCTGCCAGTACGAAACTAATGTTCGCGCTTCACCCGCACACTGCCCATGGCCTGCTGCATCACCTGTGCAGACATGCACATTCCAGATACAAAGTAAGCCTTTGGCGTTCCCACTGAAGCGCTGCTCGCATCTGGCGATGTCACTGCTGTTGTGTTTTGCTGCTGTTGGATACCGCGTCCAGTACCCACCTGACGCGACTCCCACCTGATAGGCCAATGGCCTCATCTCAACCACATGCCGGCAGCACATGCCCCGCAATGTTTCGCCCTAGTCAAACATACAGAGCGAAAATAGACGCGCGACTGATTATTTGATTTGACGTTGCAGACCAGCAATTAATGATCAACAAGGCATTAAGCAGGTTAATCAACAATGAAGGGCTACAGAAACATTTACGCCGATCGTCGTCGGGCGCGGTACGATCAAACAGCGGCGGCTGTCCCAGCGTCGCAGTGGGTGCCCAGCTGGGCTCCTCCTCGGCCTCGACTTCCAATGCGACTGCTGGTGCCGGCCCGACCGCCGTCCGTCAGGTCAGACGTCCATGTCACTGGGCGGAGCGTGCTGCTGTGTGCCGCTGCCGGATAGGGGTACAAGGGAAGGTCCTGGCACGGCAAAGGTCACACCTGGTCAGTCGGCATCACGCCTGCAGTCGACTCGACCGGCGCTCGTGCCGCCCGCACACTTGCCGCCTTCCCCGGATTGGGTCTTGACGTCACCACCAATTATGTTGGCAGCCTGTGCCGCCAGGGGCGCGCCGGTCGGCGGGGCCGCGAGCTGTGCGGCGGCCCTGCCCGGTTTACTCGGCAGCCGCTCGACGGCGGGGCCAGTTGCACGTCGGCGGCGGCGCGACACGTCCGGTGCCGAGCCAGACGGCGCGCGCGTCCGGCCGCGAGCTGGCCACCACGCTGGGACAGGTGCGCGGCGCGCCAGCGGCCGCCTGGGCGCACCCGTCGCCGCCCTGTGACCGACATGCTCTGTTGGCAGTGACGGCTGCCGATGGGCCCGCCAGCAGTTCGCGTGACACCATGAACGGCGCGCTGTACGAGGAAGCCGGCGGCGCGCGCGCCGCCGGCCAGCCGCCGCTCGAGGCGGCACCGGCACCGGCCAGCGCGCCGGCGCCGCTCCACATCCCGGCCAAGCGGCCGGCCAACACGCTGACGTCGGGCTTCGGCGGCGAGCCGGCCGACGGCGTGATCCGCCACGGCGCCGGCCAGCCGTGGGCCTACACGGAGCCGGCGCACCCGGCCGGCGCGGCCGCCTTCGACGCGGCCGGCTACCAGCCGGCGTTCGGCCGTGACGCCATGACCACCATGGCGTCCGGCTACAACCTGGCCTACAACCTGGCCACCGACGCGCGCCACGACCGCAAGCCACTGGCGTTCTGGCCCAACAAGTACGACTACACGGCCGGCCCGTCCACGATGGCCGCCACCGAGGCGTGCCAGCCGTTCGCCGCCCAGACGTGGTGCAACTACACGGCGTACGGCCGCGTGCCGGGCCCCATGGAGGCTGGCCACGGACAGCACATGCCCTACCTGCACGCCGCCGACGACTCGCGCCGGGCCGCCATGGAGGTCACCTACCCACACGACGCGTACGGCCTGCGGAACTACCCGGGCGCCGAGGGCATCCCGCCGGCGCCGTACCACCCAGGTGAGACTGAGCGCAGCCACTGTCTCCGAATCGTGTCCTTGGCCTGCCGGAGCTGCTGCAGGTCAGCTGGTGTCCGACTGGTGTCCACCCCGCTCCACTGTGTGGCACCGCCGTGTCCGGTGCCATTGACCCGACACGTGTCGTCGGATGACAATGTGTGCCGAGTGAATTTTGTGCGCACGTGTCCGTCAGAATGTGTGCTAAATGAGTTTGGACGCACGTGTCCGTCAGAATGTGTGCCGAGCGAGTGTGATGCGCACGCGTCCGTCAGAATGTCGTCAGGAGTTCGATGAAATGTCGGATGGTCTGAGAGCTGTGGTCGAAGTCACGGTTCGTTTATGTTCGCGTCAATCATTTCGGCCGTTTATGAGCCACCATAAAGCCAATTTACGCTGCTCTCTTGGGACCAAATGCGCTTCGTAGTACCCCACAGTCAGCTTTGCTAGAAAGTGAGATCTCAGATCAGCAGGTATTGACACCCTATCTTCCAGCTTCCACTCCCCACCATCGCATCATCCCCAGATGGTAACTGTAGCACCCATTCTGAGTAGTTTCATGGGCGGTGAGCACAATAAAAACCGACGAAAACCCCCGCCTGTAACAACCGAATTGGTATTCCCTTCGCCCTCGTGCTTCATCATACGGGTATTTATTGAGGGAGGGGGGGTACCATTGAGTCGCGCCTTTGAGCACCTCGTGCCAGGCGATTGTGTCGCACCGCCGCCGATTGCAGCGGACCTCCCGCTCCGTGGCGTGGTGCGCGACGAACAAGTGCAGAACGGCACGTCGCCTGACAGCTGATGGTCCCATCGGCTGTCCACGCCGCCTGGCAGCTGATGGTCCCATCGGCTGTCCACGCCGCCTGGCAGCTGATGGTCCCATCGGCTGTCCACGCCGCCTGGCAGCTGATGGTCCCATCGGCTGGCAGCCGGTGGGCAGGGGGCCAAAAATTACATTGCGGCTGGCAAGTTACGATCGGGCTGCCGGATGTGTGCCCCTCGTCAGCCGGCCCTCCACCGACCAGACATCTGCTTATCGCTCACTGACTGTCCGCCGACTGCCCGCCGACTGTCCGCTGTCTGTCCGCTGTCTGTCGGCTGCTTCCAGTCGCTGGGCGGCCGTCCGCTGGCCGTCTGATGGTGTCCACTGTCGGATCCCACAGGCGGTATGGTTACCGTGACAGCTGCCGGCCGGATCCATGCAGGCGGTATGGTTACCGTGATGGCTACCGGTCGGATCCGGCAGGCGGTATGGTTACCGTGATAGCTACCGGCCGGATCCATGCAGGCGGTATGGTTACCGTGACAGCTGCCGGCCGGATCCGGCAGGCGGTGTGGTTACCGTGACAGCTGCCGGCCGGATCCGGCAGGCGGTATGGTTACCGTGATAGCTACCGGCCGGATCCATGCAGGCGGTATGGTTACCGTGATAGCTACCGGCCGGATCCATGCAGGCGGTATGGTTACCGTGACAGCTGCCGGTCGGATCCGGCAGGCGGTATGGTTACCGTGATAGCTACCGGCCGGATCCATGCAGGCGGTATGGTTACCGTGATAGCTACCGGCCGGATCCGGCAGGCGGTATGGTTACCGTGATAGCTACCGGCCGGATCCGGCAGGCGGTATGATTACCGTGACAGATCCCGGCCCGACCGGAGTGACGTCATTGGCCGTTTCGGTCACGATGCGTCGCTATCGACAGAGCTCTGATCAGGCCGGCACACTTCCGGCGGGCCAGCCGAACCCGCAGAAAAGCTAGGAGATCAGGCACGGTCAGAAGTTGGCGCTGGTCAATGGGGGGGGGTGAGGCACGGTCAGACCCCGGATGATCCGTGGGGTGGGGTGAGTGGGGTGGGGGGTGGGGTGCTGGATCGGACACTGCCTGACTCCAGGTGGTCAGGGAAGAGTTAGAAGTGGACGTCCAGTAGTTGAGAGTACACGGTGGGCACCGTATGATTAGAACTGGTAGAACTGACTTCACATGAGACAATTACGAGCATCCGGAAATAAGACTGCAGACATCGGACAGGTAGAAGTTGTCATCATGCAGTGGAGGCTGATACCATTCATAGGCAACTGGTACCGAACAATGGAGAGCTGGTACTAAGCATTGGGGAGCTGACACCTGAGGAAGTGTAGCGACTACAAGACCATAGGACGTTGACACTGGTGAGTAGGGAGTGTTCCCCTTATAATGGAAAGCTAAGCTTATACAATGGGGATGTGGTTCCAGCGAAGCAAGAGTTGATGTCAGCCAGGTAGCAGTTCATAGCCAATTCTTGGACCAGGAATGAACTGCATTTATAACAGAACCTATCAGAAACCTATCATCGATTTTTCAGATAGAGCAATGAGATGCAAGTAAGGCACACACACATACACGCACACACACTATTCGTTACGTACATTTCCATCCAAATTTGGAAGCTTCCACCTTTGGTTTATGCACTTGCCATACATAAATATCAAATATTACTTCACATTATCTGGATCCACTCGGACCAATGCTCCGCAGTTTTTTTAAAATTAAATTTTGTCCGAATTTTTGCTGGGGTGGCTTTAGGAAACGGGGTCCTATTACTAAGCAGAGATTGTTGCGTGAACCCTGGCCCAACCACCTGATCCATCAATTCCAGTTGAATGTCATAATTTTCACCGATATTTTAGCGTGCCGTCAATGCACCGACACGGTCGCCCCGGTGGCTCGTCCTCGGCCTCATCGGGCCAGTTGCCAACTGACCCTCCCAGCCGTGGGCGAAATGCGAGCGCGTGAAGCGACTCGAACTCTGTCTTGCCAGGACAGGGGAGACCAGTGCAGGGCAGTGTTCTAACCAACTGAGCTACCGGGGCGGCGGTTTATGCTCAAGGTGATGATATTCAGTAGTTTACAATGACTCATTCCCCATAAGGTAAGTGCAAAGGGCGACACTTCTCTGAATGTACCTGATGATGAAGTCACTCCAGCCGAGCTTCAACAAATGGCTCAAAAGTAGGCCATAAAACAGTTATTGCAAGTTATCTCCATTAAACAAAATGAAAAGCTCATTAAGATTAGCGTAAAAGATTCAGCCGTTTTTACAATCCGGAATCCAGCAGCAGACTTCGTTGGGAAGTCGGCACCATATAACGATCTCAAACACCTATAAATGAGGCGTAACTTCTGGTCGCGGTGCGCCACCGTAGTACCTTTAAACCTGTGGAACAGCCGAATTTTATTGCCCCTGTTATACGCCATAAACGGGGCTATGCTGTCAACAGGGTGCTCCTTACATAATTATTGCACCATTGCTGGCAAACTCTTACGCTGGTTTTATTTGCTGTCGGTACTGCCAGTTCTGACAAGGCAATACATTTTTCACACAGTACTTACACAAAAATGTAATGCTCTCGGTGCCGCGTAGATCCCCGCCGGTTGTGAGTATAGTTGGCCTGACGGTCGCTTGGCAACCAACACTGCAGTACAGCCGGCGCTACCTGACGGTCACTTGGCAACCAACACTGCAGTACAGCGGGCGCTACCTGACGGTCACTTGGCAACCAACACCGCAGTACAGCCGGCGCTACCTGACGGTCGCTTGGCAACCAACACTGCAGTACAGCGGGCGCTACCTGACGGTCGCTTGGCAACCAACACTGCAGTACAGCCGGCGCTACCTGACGGTCACTTGGCAACCAACACTGCAGTACAGCGGGCGCTACCTGACGGTCACTTGACAACCAACACTGCAGTACAGCCGGCGCTACCTGACGGTCGCTTGGCAACCAACACAGCAGTACAGCCGGCGCTACCTGACGGTAACTTGGCAACCAACACTGCAATACAGCGGGCGCTACCTGACGGTCGCTTGACAACCAACACAGCAGTACAGCCGGCGCTACCTGACGGTCACTTGGCAACCAACACAGCAGTACAGCCGGCGCTACCTGACGGTCACTTGGCAACCAACACAGCAGTACAGCCGGCGCTACCTGACGGTCACTTGGCAACCAACACTGCAATACAGCGGGCGCTACCTGACGGTCGCTTGGCAACCAACACAGCAGTACAGCGGGCGCTACCTGACGGTCGCTTGGCAACCAACACAGCAGTACAGCGGGCGCTACCTGACGGTCACTTGGCAACCAACACAGCAGTACAGCAGGCGCTACCGAAACCGAGACAGTTGGCGGCCGTACCACCGCTAATGTCTTAATTATTCCCGGCGATAGATGGCGTATGCTGTCCGTGGCGGATTGATGCGTGCCGGGCGGCGGCGGCTGGCGGCCGGCCGCTGAAACGTGATCCGTCTGGATGGGCCGGCAGCACGCGACGCCGCCGGCGCCGTGGGCGCGCCGCCGCCCCACACAGACGGCTGCGGCTGCGGCGCTGCGTGACGTCACCGGGCGCCGCGCCATGCAGCCGGGCTGCGGCCGGGTTACGGCTGGGTTACGGCGGGCTGCGGCCGGGCTGCGGCCAGGCTGCGGCCGGGTTACGGCTGGGCTACGGCGGGCTGCGGCCGGGCTGCAGCCGGGCTACAGTCGGGCTACAGCCGGGCTGCGGCCGGGCTGCGGCCGGGCTACAGCCGGGCTGCGGCCGGGCTGCGGCCGGACTACAGCCGGGCTGCGGCCGGGCTACAGCCGGGTACAGCCGGGCTGCGGCCGGGCTGACAGGAGACCGGCCGGCCACTGTCCATCGCAGATGTGACGCCATGGTGCTGACCGCCGACCTCCGGCGCCGGCTCAGCGATTGAGCTGCCGCCCACGGCCCGTGCACGAATTCAAAAGTGTCCGACTGGTGGACCAGCCAGCCGCCCAATTCGCGTCGGCCGCCGGCCCGCCCGGCTGATGCATGGCAAATCGATGGACGGCCGGCGCCGACGGCTGACTTAAGGCGCTGGGTCCGACCGGCCCCGGCCCGGCACGGCCCGCCGCTGGGTCCGGCCGGCCCCGGTCCGGCCGGCCCCGGCCCGGCACGGCCCGCCGCTGGGTCCGGCCGGCCCCGGTCCGGCCGGCCCCGGCCCGGCACGGCCCGCCGCTGGGTCCGGCCGGCCCCGGTCCGGCCGGCCCCGGCCCGGCCCGGCCCGCCGCTGGGTCCGGCCGGCCCCGACCCGGCACGGCCCGCCGCTGGGTCCGGCCGGCCCCGGCCCGGCACGGCCCGCCGCTGGGTCCGGCCGGCCCCAGCCCGGCACGGCCCGCCGCTGGGTCCGGCCGGCCCCAGCCCGGCACGGCCCGCCGCTGGGTCCGGCCGGCCCCGGCCCGGCACGGCCCGCCGCTGGGTCCGACCGGCCCCGGCCCGGCACGGCCCGCCGCCGGCCGTTTGAGACAGTGGCATGCACAGAATGACCGAGGTGCCCCGGGACCATGTCGCCCGTGGGAAATCGAGACTCCTTTGGGGCCAAAAATCCCTGAATTTCTTAGCGTTCAACGGTACCCGTCGGTCATTGTTATGTCGATTTGCAACATACGAGAAGCGCTGTGAACCATCTGCGGATTCTTTACTCGCCTTCAAAGGGCTTTCTGATTGGTTTGAATTAATCAGCTTTAGCATCGTTTCATTTCTTTCAAGCTTCTCCCTGCTATGAAAAATGAAAGCAATATCTTTGTGCGTAAGAACCCTTCAAGCACAGGTGAATAATCCTATCTAGTTGAGGTACGACTGTCCACACCACAATATAAGCACCCGAACATTTCCGTTGCTTCCCCCTCCCCTAAAAAAACGCACTGCTAACTTCCATGGAATACAGGAGTTAGAGAGCTTCAGAGCTATGCCTTGAATTTGTGTAGCTGAACATGCATAATGTGCATGCCTGGCCTCCATAATCAACAATAAAGTAGCTTTCAAAAAGTACTTCTCAGAAGAATATTGTGAAACCCATAACTTTAAGATTATCCAGCTAAAGGCTGCACGTCTTCCTCCTTCCCCCCCCAGAAAAAGTGATCTGGCTTCTCCTCAACTCATTTCACAGAACCACACCCCTGCTTTCAAAGCTACTCTTCGGGTCATGGCTGGATCCAAGGTGGGTCTGGGTTAGGAATCCGCTGGTTTTGTACCCTACTAATGTGAAGTTGTCATTTTCCCTATTCAATTAAAAGTATGTCCTGAAAATAAGGACTTGGATCAACCTCCTGGCTTGGTGAACGATCTTCAGCCTTGCTTCGGCCCATGGACCTGACAATTTCACTCTAAATCCTGTGAGAGCCATCCCTCTAAATCCTGTGGCGCTGGGGTGCGGGTCATGTATCTAGGCATAAATGGTGACGAGACGCGAAAGCGATTGGTGGCTGTCGGAGTCCGCACGGCCACCTCTGGAATACGGGAAGTCCGCACGGCCAGCTCTGGAACACGGAAGTCCACACGGTCAGTTCTGGGACACGGGAAGTCCGCACGGCCAGCTCTGGGACACGGGAAACGCAGCCACAACGCTGCTTCTTTGAGCAAGTATTGCGAGCACTTCAGAGGAAATATTGAGATTAATTGTAGTGCAATTAACACTAAAGTAGTAAGTGTAATTATGAGTTAAAATATGACTTTAAGTGCTGCCAAAAACAGACTTCAAAAGCCTGCCATTCAGTATGGCTCGGGCGGGACGTGCTCGATCATATGGACATTTTCGGCTTACACGTCTGAGTAGACTGGCTGGGATTTCGCATTCACTCGAAAAGTGCTGAACTTCTAAAATATAGATAATGCTAGCCACAAGCCTCCTAGCTGATAGCTGCGTTAGTGGACGCAATAGAAGGTAGTGGTTTCATTCAAAACAATTCATAGCTTCTACCTGGGTGGTAGCACTCTAGCACGCTAGCACTACCTGGGTTCTACCTGGGTGGTGTCCAAAAGTTGCCTGCGATCCGTTTTGTATGATTGAGGAAACGGAAAAAAATCTGGAAACACTAGTAAAGATTTCAAGAATATATAATTTCATGTTGGGTAGGTGCAGCTTACAATTAACTGTTAAATCCACATCTTTTTCACACGGACCCTTAACATGAGGTTGAAAGTCAGTCGATGTCCTGAAGTATACCACGATAATAATCGTGATACATCGGCTCACGCGACACGCTCGGCTTTGTTGAGTGTATGTAGAACGCTCCGCTTGGAAACGCTAAGGAGATTGTGACAGCTTCGTGTGCTGGGATATGCGACAAAATGTGCACGGAGGACAAATAACACCGGTCCTCCTTCAGACCACTCTGGCTGCGCTCGTGCCTGTGGAGACAGCATACTCCATGCCCGCTATGGTTGAGACGCAGATAATATCTGGATAAATCACTTGTCCTGCCTGTTATTTGTAAAAAGGTGTGGTGATATTTAACTCACATCTAGCTCATACAACTAATGGTCTCATAGTGAAGTTGCATCCATTCCTAAACTCACCTAGCACAGTTCGGTTCGGATGAGTTCGAAATGTTGGCTTCGTATTGGGAGCTTTTCAAGTGGTACCAAGAAACACTATTTTTTGGTACCTAAGGTTACCTAAGGGTAAAAAGGGCGAGGAGTTCAGCTTCAGCATACAAATTAACTCCAGTGACTCATAAGCTAAACAGGATCATCTGAGCTTAGCCTAGGTCAGTGAGCTCAAATAATCCTGAAAAGGGATATAAGTAAACAAGTTATTTGGATTGTCTATCATCCTACTACACACGACATTGCCAATTGAGGAAATTAGGTGGGAATAATTGCTCATAATTCGCAATTTTAGCGAACACCTGCCTGACATCTGCCCGCTGAGCACGCCACAGGTCGGAGACTTGACGTATCTTTAAACTTGTGTGCCATGCAGTTGTCAAGGAATGTCCCACCAGCTGCTGTCCCAGTCCCAGTGCAGTCCCACCAGCTGCTGTCAGCAGACGCGCGCCGTTTTGCCGTGGTCGTCAAAAAAGATCAAGGGCTTACTTAAAAATCGTCATCCACCCTTGCACGGGCAACAGTTGACGTATTTCCTGAATTCTGGGAAACAACATGAAAACCCAGTGGTCTGCTTTACATTTGGGATCAAATAATTATTTCACAATTATTAAGTAACTTTTATATTCATATTAACTTGTATACACAATTGTTAAGTAAATAATCATTATTTTCCGGTACCTACGTCATTGTGATCCTCCGGGTTGTTTAATCGTTGTGATTTCGGTAAATATATGGACGATGAAATAATTTTTCCACAAGCGGTTCATCATTGGTGTGCTATCCTTGTTCAACAGAACTTTGACCACCCCTGTCGGCACAGTTTACGCAGACATGGTGCACATCCGGTATGGTATGGTTTGCTGGATCTTTGACAACCGCGCCAGATCGTGTGCATGCTGAGACACTGTTTTGACCAAAATAGTACGTCGACCCGTCTTGGAAACCGCACCCGTGTACCGCCCATATCCAAGTAATTACCCAATTTGGCCGCAATAGTCACAATTTTCGGCAACTAATGCTCCATTGCAGCTTCCTGAATGCAGGCATTCAATGCATATGAGCAGCAGGTAACGCTGGTGAAGCACGCGGCGGTCCGCTGTGGTGTCTAAGTTTGTGCTGTGTGCCGACCGCCGAATCTCATTGAACGATAAGGAGTCACGTGGGGTTGTCTGGGCGGTGGGACAGCAGCAACCCGGGGTCGGGCCGTCTGCACATTCGGTCAGTCGGTTCGTGGGGCTGCGTATAACCCGGCAAATTGCATAGGTGACTACGCAATTTTCACAATTTTCACTACTGAACAATGGATCGCTCGCTCAGTGTGCAACACCTACACTAGAGAAGAATCGCCATGGAATCAAGGAGTAAACAGAGGCACAACGAGCACATTCCCTGTGAACGGGTGAGGGGAATTGTTCCCTTTTTATGCGGGAATATCGAGTAACCGCCCCTGACGTTGGTGCATTCTGATCATCTATTCATGGTCAATAATCGGTTCATTAATTAAAAATGATTGAGTCTGTTTGGTCACGTTAGCGTGACTTCGCATTTTATGAAGAAGGGCAACAAAACCCGAGCGATTTGAAGACACCGGCTCGTTGCAATGGAAAAGAGCAATGCGAATTATTACTGACGGAAGTTCAGCACTTCAGGATGTTCTTTTGATTGTGCCACACTTCAATCATTTTGTAGCTTTGGCCTTGACGCGCCATGAAGGCAGTGAGGCTGGTCGTGCTGCCGAGCGGCCGACGGCTGCAGCAGCAAGCTTCGACGGCAACCTTCTTCAAATACGTGAGGGGCGTGTCCCCTCCTCGCGCCTCTCCTCCCTCCCCCTGTACCTGCTTTGGATGTGGCTGCTACAAGTCGTGTAGCTATGACATTGCTTGCTATGTATTAGACACGCGTGATGTATTGAGCAGGTGCTGTACAACGCTGGTAGCTGAGATTTGATGATAGATGCATATGGCGCAGGAGAGCTGCTTTTTTTCGGTTGAATCCGTTTCATCTAGATTGGTGCTCAATTCTGAATTGTCTGCGAAGGTAACTGCCGAAAGCGGCTTCAGCAACGTTCACGGACGCTGATCGTAAGGATATACAAGCATTTGAAGCAGAACTTCGACGTTGTGGTCAAAGGGTTCCGGTCATGCTTCGTGACCGTGCAGATTAGCTCGAGGACCGCCGGTGATAGTTGGCGTCGGGGGTGGCTGGCGGTATTCGGTGATAGTTGGCGTCGGAGGTAGCTGGCGGTATTCGGCGATGGCTGGCGTCGGAGGTAGCTGGCGGTATTCGGCGATGGCTGGCGTCGGAGGTAGCTGGCGGTATTCGGCGATGGCTGGCATCGGAGGTAGCCGGCGGTATTCGGCGATGGCTGGCGTCGGAGGTAGCCGGCGGTATTCTGGTGCTGGGTGATCTCAACGCCCACCACCAGGCATGGGGTTGTCACAACACATCCCAGCGCGGACGCCATATTGAAACACTCCTCAACACCCACAACATGGTCTTTTTAAACGACCAAACACCCACACACAACACAGACATCGCCCCGTTCCGCCCGTCAGCCATTAACCTCTCCCTAGCTTCAGCTTCCATCTCACCCCTCTTTTCCTGGCACGTTCAACCCGACCTCCTTTTTAGTGATCACTTTCCCATCCACGTCACCCTCGAACGCTCAGCCCAGCCTAGAGACCGTTTATTTATGTCCAACTGGAACGTTCGCAAAGCGAAATGGCCATCTTTCTCCCAAGAAATTGATAATCTTATCCCACCCCAGTCTCACCCCCCAATTTCGGCATTGCTCAATACCATACTACTCGCGGCAGAAAAGCACGTACCCAAAACTCGTCGCCCACCCGACCGTAAATCCGTGCCGTGTTGGAACGAGTGCAAACGAGCCGTCGCCTCACGGCGGCGGGCTGAGCGCAAATTTCGGAAAAACCTCACCTTTCAAAACATGGTAGAAGCCCGCGAGGCAAAACTACGTTGCCAGCAAACTATCCTTTCGGCCAAGAAACACAGCTGGCAACTCTACTCGAACACCTTCAACCGTTACACCCCCATCTGCCAAATCTGGACCCAACTTCGCTCCTTTTCGAATGGCAGAGCCCCACACCGAGCATTCCCACAACTGACGATTAACCAGCAGCGCATAGCCGAGCCCACAGCCGTCGCGGAACACTTCGCCACCTATTACTCTGACATATCTTCGAACACTCAATACTCACAGCACACCACCGTATTCCTTCGCGACACCCTTGCTACTTGCCACTTCGACTCAGATAACACCGAACCCTACAACGCACCCTTTACCGCCTATTAATTAAAATTATCCCTCTCCAAGGTATCCAGTAGGGCACCTGGACCTGATCACCTGACATATCTCTTCTTTCAAAATCTCTCTGACTCGGGTAAAGATAACCTCCTCTCGGCGCTAAATCAATTATGGACTGACGGCACTTTTCCACCTTCTTGGTCTACTAGTATCATTATTCCTATACCTAAGCCTTCTAAACCTCGACATCTCCCCTCTAGCTATCGTCCTATCTCTCTCACTAGTTGTGCTTGCAAAATTTTTGAGCGCATGGTCAATGGACGAATCAGAGTCTATCTCGAAAACCACAAAATTATATCCCCCTTTCAGAGCGGCTTCCGACCAAGGCGAAGCACCACCGACAACGTAATCGAAATTGTGGACTCTATCCAGCGTGGTTTCGGGAAAAAATCCGAAACCATCGCCCCTTTTTTAGACCTAACTTCCGCGTTTAACAAAGTACATAGTTCTGCCCTTCGAATTAAATTACACCGAATTGGTATCAAGGGCAGAATGGCCACCTTTATCACCAACTTTCTAGAAAATCGCTCCTTCGTCGTCCGCTGCGGCAACATTCATTCCCGGTCCCACACTCTTGACCAAGGCGTCACGCAAGGCAGCGTCCTATCTCCAACCCTCTTCCTTATTATGATCAACGACGTCTTAGAACAACTTCCCCAAATTTCTCCCCTTCTAAAATATTCTCTCTATGCCGATGATTTGGCTATTTGGTGTACACACCCATCGGCAGATTGGGCTAATCACTTCGTACAACTCGCTATGAATCACATTGATTCATGGTGCTCCCTCTGGGGCCTACAGATCTCCCCCACCAAATCGGTCACTATGCTCTTTTCCCGGCTTCCCAGACACATCCCGCCTAGCAAACCGCTCCGCTTTCGCGATCAAATTATCCCCCTCCAAACCTCTTTCAAATATCTCGGAATTATACTCGACAAAGGACTTTATTTTAGCCCCCACATCACCTATATTAAACAGCGCTGCGCTGTTCGACTCAATCTCCTGCGCTGCATCTGCGGTCGCGACTGGGGTGCAGACAGGACGACTCTTACCAAAATGTACATTGCACTGATTCGTTCAATCCTGGAATACAATGCGTTTATCTTCGATAATATATCCCCAACACTCACCAAGTCACTGGAATGCACAAAAACCACGCACTACGCCTCATCACCGGAGCACACTGCACCACACCTATCACTAGCCTCCGTGGTGAGACCAACCCCCTAGCCTACAACAACGCAGAACACTACAACTCGTCAGATACCACTTCAGGACAACAACACAGCTAAATCACCCCTCCAATGTGGCATGGACTAAACCCTCGGTTCGGCGTTCCAAAAACAAAAATAAATACAGCATTGCCATTCACTTGAAGCAGGTTCTCACATCCACACTGAAATGTCCGGAGGTTACCCCTGACCGGGTTCCCCCCCCTTCTCCCATTTTGGCACGTGAAACACCCCAAACTCGAGTATCTCTTTCGGCAAAATAAAATCCTGCTCACCCCCATCGAAGTCCAAATTAAGTTTTTTTGAATATCAAGAGGCCCACCCACAACACACCTTCTTCTACACGGACGGCTCACGTACCAGCAATGGTACGGGAGCCGCCTGGTGCGGTGGGCCCGACATTGGTCAAACCAAATTAACACTTCACCATTCGGTATACACAGCAGAACTAGTCGCCATACTCACTTGCCTACAACACATCACTGCGCAACACATCACTACCCCTACTACAATATGCACTGACTCACGATCCTCCGTGGACGCCCTCGCCGCAATACACAACACCACACACCCCACGCTCCACGCCATCCGACACCTGTACAATGCCAACCACGCACACCTTCCACTCACCCTGCTCTGGATCCCTGGACATAGGGGTATCCCGGGAAATGAACGGGTTGACGGTCTCGCCCGCGCGGCGATCGACCTCCCCGATAACAATTGAGCCCCGGTGCCCCCCGGAGATCTTTTATCCCTCACAAATAATATATTTAAAAAGTATATCCAGACCTGCTGGTCACACAACACCGCACACCTACACACCATCAAGCCCACACTCTCCAGCTGGCCTTCCTCCAACCAGCACACGCGTCTGAACGAGGTGGTACTCGCCAGACTTCGCCTGGGACACACCAAATTGACACACAATTATATTTTTCATAGACCTCACCGCCTTCCACTTTGTAACACATGTCACGTACGCCTTACTGTCACCCATATTTTACTTGACTGTCCAGCATATGCTACTCACCGTCGCTATATCACGCAGTATGTCGCCAAGATCCACTCACAACTTTCGCTTCGAACTCTCCTCGGGAATGACCACCCGGCACTCCTCGAGTTACTCTTCCGCTTCCTACAGGACACCTAGCTCTCCGAACTGATATAAAGCCTCCGTCGCATTTTCCTGTTCCAAGCTAGTCTGATAAAAGTTATAAGACACGCGCCACACTCCGTACTGGCTGTATGACTCTGCTCCACATCTCTTCCTCTCCGTCGTCGCAAACACATGCATATAGGTTATCTCACACTTGGTAGACAGGATCCGATCCAATTTGGCTAATACGGACGGATTTCATTTTAAATTGCGCTTGGTTTTTTATCTACGGGTTTTCCAGGCAGCTTGGTTTTCCTCTTTTTAGGGGTTTCCAAGCTTTAACTTGAAACATACACCTACACATACAAGGTCGGGCCTGAATCCACACTCGCTCTGGGTGACAGGCCTCCGCTTCGCCATCCAGGTTGCAGGTGGGCAGTGGAGCCTCTCCGTAGGCTGTGAAGCTGTCCACCCTCCAAATGTCCTTCCATTGTCATGAGTGTCTGTATGTATGTCTGAACATGTACGTGTATGCCATGCGTGTATCGTCTCTCTACGGCATGTTTCTTGTTTGACAGCGTCTCTCCTTTCTTGACTAATTGATATAACCTGATGTCACATAAGCCGGATTAACGTAATTCTTTCTTTAAAGTAGCAATCTCTAGCAGATGGCACTTTGCTTCCGCTAAAGATTTAGGAGAAAAAAAGAAAAAAGAAAGAAAAAGGTATTCGGTGATAGCTGGCGTCGGAGGAAACTGGCAGTCTTCGGTGATAACTGTGTGTGTGTGTGTGTGTGTGTATGGACGAATTTTACCAGCCTGCCACCGTGTTGGTGATGTCGGCCATGGCGTGGGAGGTAGCCGGTGATAGCCGGTGATAGCCGGTGATGGCCGGTGATGGCCGGTGATAGCCGGTGATAGCTGGGTCTCCGTGAAATATCCTTCCAATGTAGAGGGAATGAGAACGTACAGTTCTGCTGGCTCATAGAGCTAGGAAGGGAATATCCATGCGATCGTGTGGCAAAAAAAGGCGTAGCCATGACAAAATTGGATTGTGTTATCCAAAGATAAGCCGAAAGTTTTCCCTTCACATTTTGATGTTATTTATTGGAGCTACGTTCTTTTATTATGTATGCATGTTCTCTCCATATGTTATTAATATTATTATTGCTGATATTAGTATTGCGATTATTGTATTCTTATTATTAATATTAATAGTATTTCATATATGCATATAATATCAATACATTATGGTTATTCTTAGCATCATTGGTCATATGATTATTAGGAACATTAGTATTCTTATTATTGGTGGTACTATTCTGACTATTGTTTCATTTGTATCACTAGTGGCAGAAGTATTAGAAGTAGTAGTTGTAGTATTTCTCCCATGTGTGAGAGCGATTCTGAAGTTGTTGGGCATGAGCTGATATTGGATGCATCCCCCCGCGCCGCAACTCTCTAACCACTCATTCATTTTTAGCGTCAACGTTTGGCACTTTTAACATTAGCCTAACGCCAATCTTCACGTAAGTTTTCAGGACAGCCCAAATGTTGGTAGGCCTTTCGCCCCACTAACTTCATTTGTTACTTAACCCATGACTACTACCCTGGAACCATGATGATAATATGTGCAACTATGGCCAACCAGAGTGTGTTGTTGGTACACTACCTCTACTGCTACCCTGACACCCGGTTTGGTGGTACAGTTGCTGCCCTGACGCAAGAGTGCTGGCTGGTGCTGGTACTGGTACTGGTACTGGTACTGGTACTGCTCATCCTGCAGAGAAAGCATCACCGCCGGTACGGCCCCGCGAAGTCAAAAATATCCGCCATGAACACGTGTGTGTCTCCTCTGCAGCGTCCAATACTTACACTATTTGTTTTCTCTGGTTACATTTCAGGGAGCCTGAGCACCAACCCGCTGGAGTGGACCGGCAACGTGTCGGTACGGAAAAAGCGGAAACCCTACTCCAAGTACCAGACCCTTGAGCTGGAGAAGGAGTTCCTCTTCAACGCCTACGTGTCAAAGCAGAAACGCTGGGAGCTGGCGCGCAACCTCAACCTCACCGAACGACAAGTGAAAATCTGGTTCCAAAATAGACGAATGAAGAACAAAAAGGCCACACAGCGTGCGCAGAGTCAGGAGAGCTCTTCGAACGGCAGTATAAACGGCAAAGGAGGGTAGTGGCGTGCGGTGTGACATGCCATTTCGCGTCGCCGGTTCGGACAGGCCAAAGATGTCAGTGGTGCGGGGCGGGGCGGGGCGGGGCGGAGGGCGTGTCGCGCCACACACGGCCGGCACCAGACACAGTTCGCGGCCGCCGGCAGCCCTCGGCAGGCCAGCGGTCAGTGACGTCACGTGCGCGTGTGGCTCTGCGTTCTGGAACCTCTGTTGGGCGGAGCTCGGCGTGGGCACGCGCGTCACACCAGCAGTCAGGCGCGCGGGGACACGCGCGGCTCCTGAACGGTCTCCACTGGCAGGGTCCAGGTGTGACGCCGAGCGGGCTCTGGTGCTTCACCTCCGGCTGTACATAGTGCACAGGATGGAGGGCGCCGCTAGGTGTTGTGCCGTGTTTTTGTTATTGTGTTGGAAGATTTGATATTATAGTGTTGTCACTTCATTCGTCGTCCGATATGATCATCCAGTGCGTGTGCGAGTGCGAGAGGGTGTTTCTGTAGAACTGGTGGTACAAATGGTGGATCGGCGATGGATTTAATCTTCATTTGTTACCGTCGAGATCGCTGCATCGTTCATCTGTTTGCATTCACTTCATGCTCGATCCTACCATGCAGCGTCATGAAAAATGTAGGATAGTATATGTTACATTTAAAAAAGAAACCCTTCGGTCGCGAACTTTAGTCATATGTTCCAGTAGGATGACATTGTTGGCTTCCCTGTGCGCGCGAAGGCCGCACCAGCGAGTTTCTGGTTCACAACTGTGTTTGCGAACTCATCACGAGGTATTTTGTTATTTATCATTTATATGAGCGTCATGAAAGCTAATAAAGTAACGGAGACACTATGACTCGTCGGGTCTGTCGGTTATCACGTCATCGCAGCACAGCGTGCAGGCGCTGCTGTCTGTCGAGCACCGTCCAAGGGAGCAAACCACGCCGCCTGTGGACAACGCCTGGCAGCCCGATACTGTATTTTATCAAACATAGGGAAGTGGTAATTCATGGAGTCATGTTACGTTCGCCAAGCGGTAATTATTTGCGAGTTATGAGTCACTTTACCGGCATATTTACACCGGGGTGCTTTACCTTAACGACGTAATCAATGTGGATAGACTCTGCAGATTATGCAACACAGGATGCAGGGTTATGCAACACAACATGCCGAGTCCCGAGCCAGGGTACAGTAATTGAACAGAATGGTCCACCTGCGGTGAACGGGTCCTCGGGCTAGTGCCTTTCAGTCGAGGCTAACTTGAAATATAAATTTCACCATCCATTGGCTATCGCGACCTCATGTCACCTGAGCTGGTGGACTCCAACACTGCGCCACCTGAGGTTGACCTGTGCCATTCGACCATTCACTACTGGGCGCGAATGATCAACTCTGGTCGAAGCGCCCTAAAGCCCAAATATTTGTTTATTTAAATTTGTAATCGACCATTCAGCGCACGCTGCCATTCGAGAAGCACGACCTTCATGTATATGCGAACTGCATCTTCCCAGAGGCAGAGTAGCACCAGGCGGACTGTATATGTCAGGTTTGTGACTGTGCGTTGTAGGCTTGAGATTGTGCGTGACAGCTGCAAGGCCTGACATGGCGGTTTGTGATGCTGTACATGGCAAGACCTTCGGAAACGCTGGCGACAGACCATTTCTCATCAGCATACGGCGCCATTCGAAGTGCTTCGATTGCTGGGCAATCGAAGGGAGGGTAAGCGTTGAAACGAGGTCTAGTCGGAAAACGAGGTCTAGTCGGAAAGAGGTCTAGTCGGAAAACGAGGTCTAGTCGGAAAACGAGGTCTAGTCGGAAAACGAGGTCTAGTCGGAAAATGAGGTCTAGTCGGAAAACGAGGTCTAGTCGGCAAACGGGGTCTAGTCGGATAACGAGGTCTAGTTGGAAAGAGGCTCGATGCACATCAGTCATATTATCTTTCATGTTCTATATGAAGAGCCATCGTGACCTCGTATGTGATCATCTAAATTATCCTGAGATGTATTGAAGGAATTCTGAATTGCATAGCGCAAAGTTTCGATGAAAAACTTTCAATGCCTTTTTCTCCTTTTTTTGCTGAAGTTTGCACTTCCTAGGCCGAAATCCAAATAGCATTGCTTCTTACATAGATTATGACTTGGGTTGACAGCCGCTCTCCGAAATTATTTTCTGTCACTGGTTTTAATCGGCTAATATTGATTTGGAAAAAGGCAGGTGTCAAATAAATGGCAAAAATGGCCCAAAAAATAGTTACTACGGCAGTATATGGCAGATCATGTTTCCTAGCGCCTTGCACACATCCAACACACTTAATTCATTCCGACCCATTAACATGGATGATGTACGCCTGGATTGGAAACTCCGCGTCGGCGCCTTTGATCTGCGCGTATGGGCGGCACCAACCTGCCACCTAGCAGAGGGTAAGTAAAAACACGGAAACGCGGCCAGTTTTAGGCCGTGCGCCTATGGGAGTTCGGGGTACGCATTTCGTATTGCTTTTTTTCTCAATTGATTCAGCCACCCCAGGAGGATTGCATCTCCCTTTCATGATACAGAATTGATCAAGGAACCTTACCATCCTTTCCTTATTGATTTATTACTCTCCGTTCCACTGGCGGATCCAGGGAGGGGCCATTCCGGCCATGGCCCCCCGAATTGCTTAAAGTGGGGGAGGGGGGACATAGTGTCTTCCCCCCGAAACCAACAGAAGTCAATTAAATTAAAATGCAGTAACCTTTGCCGAGGTTAAAAAATAGCGTCTGGATGAAAGAATCTCCAATTTTAAAGGATTTTCTTTTAATTAAAAATAATTGTTTGGAAGCCAGTATGGTAGCATAGCAGATTCTGACACACATCGAGGGTTCCATGCTGCTCAATTTCTGCTTACAGCAAGAGTTGACAATCGGATCCGCCAGTGTGTACACGTGCACGAACGTTGACGTGGTACAAGACGTTGAACGCGAACGTGAACGTTTTGGTAAACAAGAACAAAAATCCGGTAACATAGAAACGGTGGAGGTAGGCTGGGACCCCCACACAGGAAATTATGTTGTCAGGTATTATTGTATTTTCATTTTAATTATTATTTTGTTAAAATGGGCCCCTTTGCCAAATAGTCGTCGAAATCCGGTGCTTTTAACCAGAAATGGTGGAAGAATGGGCACCCTCAAAATCCGTTCGACCCCTCCCCTGATGCAATTCCTAGGTACGCCACTGGGGGAGGGGGAGGGGAGGGGGCTGACGCCGTAAACCGAAAGTTGCCCCCCCCCCAAACCGGTGGGCTAGATCCGCCAGTGCTCCGTTCCGAAGTTGTCGTGATGGGAAGTGAATACATCTGTGAGAGGGAGCCCATCTCGCCGAAAGGGTCGGCCCACCGATGTTGATTTCTTAAAATGGTCGGAGGGGGCATAGTACATGAAGGCAATAGGCAGACCAAGATGAATAGGGGGGGGAGGGGCACATTCCACAGGCTCCCATGTTAGAAATTGAAATTATTGCTAGCGGGGGAAGCAAGCATTGAGGGGGCAGTTTCATCCTCAAAGATAAGAATGAGCGGTTCTGCTTTCGCCCCCCACCTCCATGCTTTCTATATTTGTGGATGATATTTTCCAGTGGAGTGGTTTACACAACTGAATGGGAGAGTACAGACTTCGGCGTACCCACCAATACGCAAAGAGGATTGAGTGGAAGTTCCATGGAGGGTACAGGCCCCCTCCCCCTACACCATACCACTGACAGATTTATGATTTTGACAAGGAGACGTCATTTCTCCAGAGGGGCGGGTCTTGGTCCAGAACATGTGGACGGGGTACACTCCGATCTCCCAGAGGGGCACCATTTGTTTTTGTCTGAGGAGTGGCTTTCGCTGAAGAAAAAAATCGCGGCGTGCGTACGGACTCTCAGAGGACTGCCGCTCCCAGGCCGAGGAGCGCGTTGCGCTGAGAAATTCGAGGGAGGGGGAACCTCCAAGGGAGGCGTCCTTCGGGTAATAAGGGGCGCCACTCTCGCTTCCTCCCCCTTGGATCAGCCCTTGCAACATACCCTAGCTGGCAACGCCACTACTTCTCGCCGATTTGCTACCACTTGCCAGTCGTTCGACTCAGGGGTATTGTTTTATATACTTTTGAGGGGGAACTGCCACCTCAATGTTTGCTTAACCCACCCCCGCAATAATTTAATCTTCTATCATGGGAGCCAATGGAATGTGCCCCCCAATTAATTTTGGTCTCCTCATTGCCTTCATGTACTTTGCCCCGTCCAATCATTTCAAGATCAAGATAAAGATAGAGAGATAAGAGATAAAGATTCAAGATAAAGATCATCAAGATATCAACATCGGTGGGCCGACCCTTGAGGCGAGGTGGGCTCCATCTCACAAATGTCTTCACTTCGCACCACGACAACTTCTGAACGGAGCGAAATAAATCAATACGGAAAGAACGTTAAGATTCCTTGATCAATTCTGTATCATGAATGCCTGATGCAATCCTCCTGGGATGGCTGAATCAATTGGAAAAAAATGTCAATACGAAATGCGTACCCTGAATTCCCATCGGCGCACGGCCTAAAACAGGCCGCGTTTCCGTGTTTTTACTTACCCTCCGCTAGGTGGGCTGATACGCAAATAGCTGTTGGTTTCCAATCCAAGCATACATGATCCATGCCATTAATTTATACCTTTGTGGAAAATAAGTGTGATTGCATGTTGTCAAACATATTTGTCCATCAAGCTCAAGTATATCAATAATGATTTGAGGTAGCATGACATTTTGCTGCTACGAGATAGATGGCACGACCGTCAGTTCAGTTTCAGACCAATAGACACACACACACACACACACACACATACACACACACACACACACACACACATATATATATATATATATATATATATATATAGTGTTGAAGCCAACAGTGGTAAAGCTAGCAAATATATTCTAATTTTCCCATGCACGATCTCCATGCCCCCTCCCACTATCATCTTCGAGTCACTTTAGTAGTAAGTTGTATTATATTGAGAGGCGATGATGCTCCCAAGTAAATATTTCAATGAAATACATAAGCTATAACTATGACATTTAATATGACCTCCTCCTAGAAGTTAGACAAATATTGCCGGTCTTGCCCCTATATTTTAGTGGGATTAAGCTACTGTACAAGGCATGCCATCAACAACATATGTATCTGCAACGCAAAGGTCATCTTCAAATCCAGCAATTGGATCCGTGGCTAACCTTATCACAGCACCACAATAAAACAGCGACGCTACATTGCTATTAAGAGCCGGTTTCCTATCTCTGATACAGCTTAACCCGCGTTTGTTTGTTTTTGTCGGCATGGTCCAGTGCAAAATTTGCATCCCAAGAGGATCGCTATCAGTACAATGAGGGTGACATAATCGGCATGATCGCCTGCTGGCGCATCAACTGTTCTGCCGTAGAAGCTAAGCAAAACTATTAATTGCACCGTAGTCGTACAGGCCTCTTACTCTCTCACATATAAGTGGCACCACACAACTTGTAAGTGGCGATTTCGCATACAATATTCAGGAGCATTGAAAGCCTTATAAATCAATCAACCTTTTTATCAAATGGTCATGCCCAATAGTTGGCAAATGACACTACATATTAACATTGTTCAGTGTGTTTCACATGTTAAAGTATTCCTAAGTTTTTACCAATGTCTACATTACGTGGGTATTAATTACATAATACTCTTCACAGGGGTGCTGTCCCAGCCCTTCCACCCGCATCTTGTCACAGGTGTGCCGTCCCAGCCCGTCCACCTGCATCTTGTCACAGGTGTGCCGTCCCAGCCCGTCCACCTGTACCTTGTCACAGGGGTGCCGTCCCAGCCCGTCCACCTGTACCTTGTCACAGGGGTGCCGTCCCAGCCCGTCCACCTGTATCTTGTCACAGGTGTGCCGTCCCAGCCCGTCCACCTGTACCTTGTCACAGGGGTGCCGTCCCAGCCCGTCCACCTGTACCTTGTCACAGGGGTGCCGTCCCAGCCCGTCCACCTGTACCTTGTCACAGGGGTGCCGTTCCAACTCGTCCACCTGCATTATGCCACAGGGACGCTGTTCCAGTCCGTGCACTTGTATTCTTGTAGAGCAACATCCGGTATAATATTACTAAAATACATATAAATACTTATAAATCGCTCATGAAGTATATTTAGTTAATTTTCTAATTGACCTTCATTAGCCCACCATAAAACACCCACAATTTGGTGTCCATTGGCAATAATTCACCCCGAATGTGACACTAACTCTATGAGATATCGGAAAACAAAAATCTGCATTATTTCGCCCTTCCGTGCCTTCTGCGTCAGCCGTTTTCAAAATTTAGGAGTTTCGATTGTATAAATATATACTTAACGATTCGAGCTTTTGAACGATATTTTCCTTCACAAAATGGAGTAATTTGTTGGCTAGATCTTAAGGAGCCGAATAAGCCCCCTTAACAATGAAATTGTTTTGCATGCCTTACACAATTGGGTCAACCTCTCGGGGTTCGAACCGACACCCCGGTGAAAGATTACGATATAAATCAAGTTAGTGGCTTCATGTAGGTTCTAGGTTATAAATCAATGATCATTTACAAAAGAAGGAAGAATAATCGAATGCACTTTGCATGTTCTAAAACTAGAACATTGCGTTCCTTAGGTGCCAGGGAATGAACATTTTAGGGTCTTCAATGGCGTGAGACTTAGGATGCTAATAAACCGAACATGGAAACATATGCGTTCACGGTGTGTGTGTGTGTGTGTGTGTGTGTGTTCTTATGGATGTATCTAGGTAGAATGGAAGCAATACCATATCTTCACCAAAACTAGCAATACAGTCCAACCGGTTGTGAAGCATTATGCTCTCGATTACGTTTGTGTCTGATCACGAAGCCCGCTACTCTTTTTGCAAGTGCTACCAATGTAGCACTTTTACGCCATAGGCCCACTATGATCAGTGCCTCTCACTGTCATGTCGGCACCATGCAATTTGATCTCGCCAATTGACTTGTATTTTTAAGGAGGTTGGTTGTGTGCAATACATGCTGCATCAATACTCGCTTAATCCACTTCCCCTGTGGGACCAAACGCCACCTCCCAAGCAGCTTTCTATCTAGCAATCAACGAAAAGGAAAACGCGGTAGCTCTGCGCTATTGGAGACGGGCAACGATTTCCCTTCAGCAAATCTTTCAGTAAATAATTAGGTCATGTTCGGTCACTAACCTAGACGTCCTTTCAGTAAATAATTAGGTCATGTTCGGTCACTAACCTAGACGTCCTTTCTGGAGGCGGCGTTGGTGCATTTCTGCATATGTTAGGGTTCGCGTCTGTTTTGCTGCAGTCACTGCACCCAAACGCGTCTGTTTTGCTGCAGTCACTGCACCCAAACGCGTCTATTTTGTTGCAGTCACTGCACCCAAACGCGTCTATTTTGTTGCAGTCACTGCACCCAAACGCGTCTGTTTTGTTGCAGTCACTGCACCCAAACTCGTCTGTTTTGTTGCAGTCACTGCACCCAAACGCATCTATTTTGTTGCAGTCACTGCACCCAAACGCGTCTGTTTTGCTGCAGTCACTGCACCCAAGCGATTGGCATCAAATGTTGTTTGTTCCAGACCACTTGTCTCCTTCATTGACCTTCGGAATGTCACTTCAGGCTATCTACCTCGGTAGATTTTGGACGAGCTTTTAAGGTTCATAATATGTTCTGATAGCATTTTTATCAGCCTTAATTTCAATTCAGCCACTATTTAACCCCCGGTATACTCTAAAGAGCATTTCCTGCTTCAACCATTAGCTTTAGCTGCTACACATCACCTTTGGTTTGAAATGCAATGGGTTGATTTTGTCGAACTAGTTCGTCCGAATGTCACCGAGGAGGTTCCTCCTTTCCCCTTGTTCTTCAAGTAGCGTCTAATTCTACGTAGAGGAATTAAGAATCAAAGTCATGTAACAAATAGCGTTATCAGTGTGCCACACGTGTCACGTTGCGTCGGGCCGAGCCGGGGCCCTCAGCTGGACTTGTATTGCGCATGCACGGGAGTAGACTGGCTCGGGCTTCCCTCTTATTTGCCAATAATATTTCGTGTCGCATCACCAGCACAATTATGAGCGAAGCAACGCTGGCCAAGTAACAAACCCTCTCCCATTGGATTTGGTTTAATGGCGCTGTACGAATTAGCTGGTTTGATTCTTTTTTACAACGCATTCAACTACTAGGTCGCCAATTTCGCCAACTTAGCATCGCCAACTTGTCACGTCGATTGGTCGCGGGTGAGCTCGGTAATCCCCCAGTTAGTCGCGGATGAGCTCGGTAATCCCCCAGTTGGTCGCGGGTGAGCTCGGTAATCCCCCAGTTGGTCGCGGTTGAGCTCGGTAATCCCCCAGTTGGTCGCGGGTGAGCTCGGTACTCCCCCAGTTGGTCGCGGGTGAGCTCGGTAATCCCCCAGTTGGTCGCGGGTGAGCTCGGTAATCTCCCAGTTAGTCGCGGATGAGCTCGGTAATCCCCCAGTTGGTCGCGGGTGAGCTCGGTAATCCCCCAGTTGGTCGCAGGTGAGCTCGGCAATCCCCCAGTTGTGGGATTTGGAACCACGACCTTTTGATCAAGAGTTCCATGCCCTATTGACCGAGCTACCACCATCCCCGAATGAACTGGTTTCAAACTCTGTTTGGTTATTGATGGTGCTATATGGTACCGATATTCTTAGCTGGCACATAATATAACTACTAAACATTGATTACGTGCTGCAGGTCAAAGATGCGCAGTCAACTCCTGATTCCACATTTGGCCTTGGCTTGATTTGACCACATTTATGTGCAATGTGCAAATGGCAATCCTGCTCCTTTTACATCAGTATGCACGAATGAGAACCCATTTGAGAAACATGTTATGGAGCTTAGCATATATTCACGAAATATTCAGACTCGTTTTACCTGACCTATTATGTGACGTCTACAGTGACCCCGAAGTTAACAGGATCGGGAGGTAAAGATCCCCTCAGTGGATAGTACGTCAGTGACTGCCGGGCTAACAATGCACGTGACCAGATCCAATGTGACTTCTCAGCTTGTCACAAACTTAGACTATACTATTGCACTGAGCTCATGGCGCTATTTCAAAGGCTTTCGGTGCATGGATCGATCGTATTTGTTGACGCCTCTCTTACCGACTGTGGTCACTATTGCCACCCCGATTTCCACAATGAGAATGACAAATGTTAGGACCGAAAGCTCGGTTAGGATCCGTGTTTTAATTGCCGATCTTTGAGATACATACCGCCGGCATTCAACCGATCTTTGAGATACATACCGCCGGCATTCAACCGGTCTTTGAGATACATACCGCTGGCATTCAACCGGTCTTTGAGATACATACCGCCGGCATTCAACCGGTCTTTGAGATACATACCGCCGGCATTCAACCGGTCTTTGAGATACATACCGCCGGCATTCGACCGGTCTTTGAAATACATACCGCCGGCATTCAACCGGTCTTCTGTAGTTTCATTGTGAGCTATGCAAAGTAACTTTTCAACCTATACCTTTTAATAAAACCTGATGATCATGTACATTCTGAGATCCAGTTTGACATTCCATCCTGGAGTCACGTGCTATGCATTCAATAATCGGAAGATATACCCCTACGATATCCTTATCCTTGGTTCCACAAAATCCGGGCATGCTAATTGTTGAACATAGCAGATTACAAAGGATATTGATTAAGAGCTGAAGCATATCAGTGACACACACTTTTCAAGAGCAAGAGTTGCAATTGCAATCAAGAGAAAAAATTTGCCACATGGTTTTATCACATATCGAGCCATAGAATATGGCTGGTGACAAGTTAAACTGTCCAATTCATGGTCAAAGCTCAAAAGCCAAGAACTGGAACACATGGTATAAGATGATGTAGCATTCGGGATTTTTTTTCTTCATCCATGGTCATATAAGCAACTTGCACTACTTCCTTCAAATTTTGCACACCGACTATGCAAATAAAAGCAAGCTCTTTCCGGAAGTAATTGTTTGTATATTGGAAAGTTTCATCATGGGTGTAATCTCTGGGGGTGGGGAACTGGGGACATATCCCCCGTTTTTTTTATAAAGTGACGATTTTCTCCTCAATTTCTTTCGTTGTGAGGAAGCCGCAAGCCCCAACTATTAAAATACCTGTGTAAGATCGCCACAAACTACTTAATCTTAAAAATAATAATAATATATAGTTAAAATTTATAAATACCAGAGAATCACCAGAAATAATCGAAGCCGAGGTAGCCAATCAACGGGCTTCGCAGACAATATGTCTTCACAACATCTCCGAGTGATAATTCAGGAAGCGGAAGGTAAATCTGCTCAACGCCAATAGGCTGAACACAATTGTGTGCTAATTTATTTCATGTTTCATGAGAAAAACATCAGCAACATGGACGATATTCTATTTACATTCGGTTAACCCTCGGTCTATTAAACCGAGGGTTAACCGCGGCTCATCGTACCCTAGTCGCGATTGCTCAACTAGCCCCATACCTACCTCACTTCAAATAAAATATGGCTCCCCATCTCCGGATCATCCAACGCCAAAGTGGCTTGGATGGATTTGAAGATAAAGCACATACCTACAATTGTGTGCTATGTTCCAAAGCCCATTTGTTACGAATTAAGGCAAATCGAAATCAGGGAAAAAATAATTAAGCCCTAAAAATCACATTTTGTTTAAGGCTCAGCAGGTATCTACCGCTCCCGACTCTGTCCAACCCAAAATGTAGACTTTCTTCAAAGTGTCGGCAGGTGACTGGAAAGTTCTCATGACACCATAGAAGGTGAGATAATGAGGGTGGCTCAACCTAACCGGAGGCTCAACCAACCTCACTTTCCCCTATATTCACAACTGAAAACTACCATATTTGTTCGTCTTCAAACGTCATATTAGGTTTCATCAAACCCATATGGTGTATGATCAAGTTGTTCTATGACCAATGGTGCGCCGATCCTGTCTTCAAACGTCACTCTTTGATTTTTAGATATGGTGTGGAATATTATCTACCTAGCACACAGACTAGAATAATGAGTAATCAAGGAATAATTTAATAGCAAGAACAATTCTGGAACAACGCCATACTTGTTTTTTTTATTGTGTGAATTATTGCCGGGGAGCCTTTGTGGACTTGGGTCCCATTGCTCAGCAGAGCTTGCTGCGTGAACCCTGGCCCTACCACCTGATCCGTGAATTTCAAATGGACGGCAGCATTTTGACCGAGAGTTGAACCCTCCCGTCTTTCCGGTCATATCCTCACGCTCCATCTCGGGGAGGGGGGGGGGGGGGTCATACATACCCCCCTCTAATCTCCAAACTAAGCGTCACACGAAAACGAAACAGGTGTTATCGGAAAGCGCTCGACGAGTAGGGCCAGTCACCACCCCTTAATTGTATCCCCCAAAGGTGACGTCACTAGGGGACCTAGGTTTGTGCCGTCAATGCACCGACACCACCGCCCTGGAAGCTCGTCCCAACCTTATCGGGTCAGCACTTTGCTGATAATTCCCAAATAATACGATAACCTAACGATATTCGGCGGCGTGTCTTTGTCTACAGCCATGACCATCAGATTCGACGCGGCCATCAACTGATTCCCGCTGTCCTGTAGCTTTTTGTACATGACGTCATTGGAAAAGTATTGAAGCTAGAAGAGTGAAATGATGCTCACTCTAAACACAGGCGAGTAAGTTGTGCAACGAAATGCTACTGATAAAGCCTCACCCTAAAATATATCACCAATAGAAGACATAATTATTCAAACGCAATATATATTGGGGTCGCCCCCCGGTTACAGAGCACCTACAAATCCTTCCGCCTGCTCCACAAAGTGCGCGACTAATGGCCAAGCTAATTGCCACCGCCTTCCAAGCTTTCACCTTGTCCTCCAGCTTCGTGTGCGATGTCAATCGGGGTGTGATTTGAGTTGAAGTGCAGGGTAGATCGGTTCAAAACTATGGAAATAGCTTGCCAAGATTATGCCTATATACGCATAGATGAACTCAAATTATATCTAAATATTTTCAATTCAATACACACGGAAACAATATTATATAGCAAAACAGTACGACAGTCAGTATCTAAGATCACGGACCTTCACCAGTTCGCTTACATTCTAATTTCTGTTGCTATGGTGCCTTCTTTAAACCATCCTTGTTTAATGATGCCGTGCAACTTTTGTGGTTGATGAGTGAAGTCTGAGTTGACGGTAATTTTGATGTGTGGTGCATTTTCTTCAAGTTAATCTTTGTACCTTGTGATCATTGATGGATACATGACCTATGTTATGTAGCTATGTCCGATAGCTCACAATCATCACGAAATGAGCGCTAAAATCAAAAAGTGTCAGCTGAAGACGAAACCGGCAAAACAAACGATAGAAAAGTGGGCAATTTCGATAGTTGTATGGTAAATCACGGTGAAGTGTGATGACAGAATGATACCATAGCTTTGTTTTATGAATCTCGTAGTGGTGTGGTATGGGTATGAAATGCATGGTACAAGATTTTAAGGACTATTGGACACTGAATGAATAGAAAGCATGATATTTTCCATTTTGCTGTATTTTTAGATTGAGGATGTTGAATAAGGGATATGAAACTGCTCATTTTAAGACATGTTGGTAACCATGGTATTGTTGTCCCTGAATACATGATAAAAGTCTTGAGAAGAGAATCATTATCTTCAATTCGTATTTCAAGACTGAACAAGGTCTTAAAAGGTACGACAGTAACTATATATATATATATATATATATATATATATATATATATATATATATATATATATATTAGGTACGACAGTATGTATATATAAATATATATATATATATATATATATATATATATATATATATATATATATATATATATATATATATATATATATATATATATATATATATATATATATATATATATATATATATATATATATATATATATATATATATATATATATATATATATATATATATATATATATATATATATATATATATATATATATATATATATATATATATATATATATATATATATATATATATATATATATATATATATATATATATATATATATGTTATGTGACCTTAACTCGTTCCTGCGGTCAGATGCTTACCGTCTCTTGGAGAAGAGAGTTTGTTGTTATTAAATAATAACTTCCAAACAAAACGGTGCCCGAAGGAGGCCTGGGTTACATTAGAAAGTTCTGGACGAATGGTGCCCGAAAATGGCCTTAGTGGTTTATTTTAAAATAATTTTGAGAACCAAAAGCGCAGTTTAAAAATGGACATTTTAAAACCATTTTAAATATTCATTTCTGCTACAGACAGAGAGTTGAAACGCACGCCATTTGAAAGCTCATTATACAGAGTGCCGTCCATAAATAGTCAATTTGGTCCAACATTGGCCAAAATTGACAGCGACCTCAGGTCACTGACCTGGCCTCAACCACAAATCCAAGGTATACATTTTCTTAGCACTGCAAATTTGGAGTTATGTGGTAAGCTTCAATTCAATATATTGTTACCTGTGTGAGCTATCGATCTTCTCCCCCCCAAAAAAAAATAGTTGCGTGACGATGGACTCGGAGGACATTGACCTTGAACATAATTCATAGGTTTGGTTATATATGGTAATATATATATATATATATATATATACATATATACATATATATATATATATATATATATATATATATATATATATATATGTCAAATCATGTTCATCAAATTGGTTTATGCCTTCAAGTCACCCTATGTCGCTGCCTTATTTCAGGTGCATACCTGTACGTGAAATTAGCACTGTTTTTCCTGCATTGTCTCTTTTGGTTTTGGTTATCTTCACTTCGGTGGTATGCTGCCACACATGTAAGTCATGACGTATTAGAGAGCTTGGGCTAAGAATATCGTCCCCATCCCAACGCACGCCCGAGACAATGTGGGTTTGTCCCGTAGTGAAAATCGACAATAAGACCCATTGCCAGGATCGTGTTGATGCCCCTTCGGCACACTCAGCAGTTCCATAAACTCGCCACTGAAAGTAAGTTCAGCGTTCAGCGTCAGAACTTCACTTTACACGCCGTGCCGGTGAATAAGTGACGCGTTTGGTCGCAGCTACTCACTTCGGATCACACAGTCAGAGCTATTCCGTATGCCGAAGTGAGACACCCCAGCCTAGCTACTCGGCTCCTGCACGGCCCAAGTGCAGTCGGCTTTTGATGACCCAAAATCACCGACACCACCCAGCAGTCATCATTGCATGAATAATTGGGAGTGTTGCCGCGTCGGTACTGCCCGTCGTCACGGTACCAGCACGGCGGGGCGGCGGCGGCGGCGGCGGCAGCGGCTGCGGGCGGCGGCGGCAGCGGTGGCGGCGGCGGCTCGCCCCCGGCCAGGCTCGGCAGCACCGTCAGACTGCAGGTGTCCCCACCTGGTGGCCGACGCCGCACACACACGCCACGCCGCCGCTCCCGCCCAAGCCGTTCGGCACACGTGTTTCGCGACATGCTTACTTCGTCCAGCCATACTTCTTACGGCGTATTCTTACGGCGTGTAGTGTCTTGCCTGAATCACAGTGGCAACGCGCGGAGGAGACACAAGGCCCACCACATTATCAAACTTACGCTAAGTGTCAGTGGGTTACCTGGTAGTGCAGGAGTGCATAGGAATGTCGTAACCTATCTGTGGAAGTAACTGTCCCAGCTGTCGAAAATTTTCTCGAAGGGTTATTTGCCACTAGGGAGAGTTTTTAAGACATTCATGTGCGTTTTCCGTCTCCAACATCAATAATTGACGTCTCCGATTTCATTTATCGTTAGTTCACCCGGTATTGATCCTGAAACACACGATAATTCAGCAAGCACCAGAACGGGCAGGGAACACAGAGTAAACTGCAGGCAGAAGGCTATTTATTCGATAACCAACGCAGCAGAGATCATGGAGTGTTCAGTACTATTTCAACCATACATACCTACCAAAGCTCACTGAACTCTCCGCCGTGCCATTTCTGGCCAGACTGACTGCAGGTTATTGCAGTTTATTTTTCATTTTCGTGGGGTGACACCCGTCGCTCCTTTCGTATTTTCGTTTCCCAGTGGGGTGACACCCGTCGCCCCACCTGGTTTTTCATCGACGTACTTTTGTTCCCTGTTTTCTGTCCGTCCTTCGCGTTTATTAGATTTTGTTAGGTAGGTTTTTTCCCAGCGATGGGGAAAAAACGCAAGAAGGACACCGGACCCCAACTCGCCACCTGACTCCAAATCGGAATTCCCTCCACTGACCACGCCTGCTGACCATCGCTCGACATCGGACCTTGCGCATGATGCTCCACCTCTCGATGCAACTGTTGATGACCCGCGCCGAACTATTCCCCTCGATGACGCTATGGAAGCCCTCTGCGCCTCGCCGACCCCTGCTCGTCCAAAGACCACGCCCTCGCCTCACGATCCAGACCAGACCATCACTCTCCACGCTGCTGACCCACGCTCGAACCAGACCACGCCCTCCCAACCTGAACCAATCCAATCCGTCGAACCCTACCTCGACAGTGCTGGCTCTTACATAGTAGTCAAGCCTGTCGAGGAATCCGTTTCCTTCCGCCGTATTAACGTTTTCCGGCCGACCAAGCAACTCCTCGCCATCTGTTCCTTAACCAATCCCGACATCGAAGCCCCTGCCAACGGAACCCTCGTCATTAAAACCCAAACCCGAGCCCAGACCAAAGCCCTCCTCCGTACCACCGCATTTTGTGGTAAATCCGTCACCATTACACTACATTCAAACCGCAACACCACCAAGGGCACCATCTTCGCGCCGGAGCTCCGCTTCATGTCCGAAGCAGATATCCAGAAGGAGCTCAGGCCGGAGAGGGTGACCCACGTCCACCGCATCACCTCATTTAAAGACGGCCAGAAACGCTATACAAGCCTCCTTGTCCTTACCTTCAACTCTACAACTCTTCCTAAGACCTTCCTCGCCGGCTACATCCGATTCCAAGTCCGCGTATTTATTCCAAATCCTCTCCGCTGTTTTAATTGCCAGCGCTTCGGGCATGGCAGTAAGACGTGTCGCCAAACCGCCCGCTGCCCCAAGTGCGGAGAACCACCCCATCCTGATTCCACCTGCTCCAAGCCTGCCCACTGCCTCAGCTGTAACACGTCCGATCACCTCACCACTTCCAATCAATGTCCAGTTTGGCGCAAGGAAAAGGAAGTGTGCGCCGTCAAGGCCACGACCGGGGTGTCCTACCCCCAGGCCCGGCGGTCTGTCGAGGCCACCTCCCCCTCCACCGAAACGTACGCACAGGCGACCAGCATTGCTCCACCCACCCCTCGCGTCAACACCACTTCTACTTCGATGCAAACCGACATCATTCCCGGCTTAGCTCCACTTAAAAAAAAACTTACACCACTAACCACACCGACACAAAACACTTTGACTGCCAACACACAGACCACTCCGGCTTCCAACAAGCAGACCACTCCGGCTTCCAACAAGCGGACCACTCCAGCGAGGACTAACAGGCCCCGCAGTCATTCGGCTGTGGGAGCAAATTATCGCTCCCCGTCAGCGGGCCGCCGATCGAGCCCGGCGCGTCCAGCGCCGACCGGAGACCACGTGACCCGACCGACTCCCAGCCGGCGGGCATCCCCCGCGGCAGTGGCCGGCCGCCGTGAGGCGGCCGCCAAGGTCACCGGTCGGTCGGACAGCTCAGGCGGGTCAACCGCCGCCGGACGCACCCAACCCACATGCCCGCCCGAGCTGCAATCGTGGCTGCGCCAGGCACCAAAAGGTGCCGACAAATATTAACTTTAAGTTCACAAATGTCCATATTTCTGCAATGGAACTGCCGTAGTTTAATTTCCAAATGGGCAGAAATGAAGGCTTTCTTTAGTTTACTCACTCCGATTCTTATTGCACTACAGGAAACCCGATTCTTACCCACCGATACATATAATTTCAATCTTTTCAATTACTCACTGTACCGTCACGACGAGGTCCGTGGACCTCATCGCAGTGGCGGTACAGCACTTTACATCAACAATGATTTCACACATATACAAATTACACTTAATACACAATTACAAGCCGTAGCTTGTACATTTCGTTTACATGGTAGAAATATAGATGTGTGTTCCATCTATATTCCACCACACACCGACAACACAAATATTTTGACACATTTAGAAAACCTTATAGCACATTTCAAGAACCCTTTCATATTACTCGGAGACTTTAATGCACACAGTCCAGCCTGGGATCAAGCACGTACACAAGGAGACACTCGCGGCCACATCATTGAACACATTTTAGACCGGCATAATTTAGTAATACTTAACACCGGAGAACCAACCTTTTTTCACCTGGGACATAATACAGCAACAGCCATTGATTTATATATTCGTTCCCCCACCCTGGCAAACGACTTTGATTGGACCATAGAAACCGACATCCATGACAGCGACCACTTCCCCATCAAATTAACACCCACTTTTTCAACGGCGACTGACACCACACCTAGTTTTATTCCCCGCTGGAAAATTTCAAAAGCCGATTGGACAACATTTCAGGAACTTTTTTTATATGCAATACAACCCCAGCATTTCTCCCGTCGAAAACATCAACTCAATTACAAATACACTTTTCGAGGAAGCTTCCACGACTATTCCACTTACAAAACCATTCACAAGAAGAAAACCAGTACCCTGATGGTGTCAAGAAATTTAAAAAGCCATTACGATAAGAAAAAGAGCATTTATAAATTATTTACGACATCCCGATCAAGAAAATTTATACATCCGTAACCGCGAACGTGCGAGGACATTCGCATCATTCGCGATGCCAAGCGCCGCTCATGGGCCATATATTTACAACAGCTGACTTTTCGAACACCTTTGAGTAAAATATGGCAATAAATCCAACGCTTGTCCGGATGCTCCCCATTTAAATATCTACCGGCCCTCAAAATCCACAATCTCACCATTACAGACCCACAAACCATAGTAAATACCATAGCTGATACCATAGCCCATAATAGCTCCGATGTAAATTACCGACCTAATTTCCTACCAAATGCGCAACACACTTTTCACACCAATCTCGAACTCTTCCAATCCGACAATACCGAGGACTACAATGCTTCTTTTCAACTTTTCGAACTGCAGAATACCATTTCCTCCGCCGGTAACACTTCAGTAGGGCCTGACAAATTACATTATTCCTTCTTTCGACATTTATCTGACCACACTAAACAATGCATCTTAGACACATTTAATTCATTATGGTCACATCATATCTTTCCTGAAACATGGACAAATTCAATCATCATTCCCATTCCAAAACCCGGCAAAGATCACAGTAACCCCAATAATTTTCGGCCAATTGCCCTTACCAGTTGCTTGGGGAAACTTCTTGAAAGAACCTTACCAGTTGCTTGGAAATAACGGTTAGCAAAAGACTGACCTGGCACCTGGACACAAAGTCTCTTTTATCTCCATTCCAATGTGGTTTTCGTCATGGACGCAGCCCAGTCGATCATCTCGTCAGATTAGAAACGGACATCCGCCTTGGTTACAAAAAGCACGAACACGCAGTGGCAGTATTTTTAGACATTAACAAAGCTTATGATATGGTCTACAAACCCGCATTACTCTTCAAAATTCATCAATTCGGTTTCAAAGGACGCTTAGCTGATTATTTAATTGGTTTTCTATCTGGTAGCCGTTCTTTTCACCTCAGATGACGATCATCAATCTCCACTCAGCAAATTATGCACAACGGACTGCCACAGGGAAGCTGCATATCACCAGTTTTATTTAACATCATCATTAATGACCTTTTCGCTGACATGCCTGCAAATGTATCCTTTTCTCTTTTCGTGGACGATAGTGCAATTTGGTGCTCAGACAAAAATTACGAAAATTGCTTGATTCGGCATCAGAACGTCCTTGACAGAGTACATCAATGGTCCATCAAATACGGTTTCAATTTTTCGGCCCCCAAATCTGCAACCATGATTTTTAGCAAATGCACTCCCTGCCCAAACTCAGATACACAACTTCACCTTGGACAAAATGACATACCTTTTGTACATTCATTTAAATTTCTTGGTGTAATCTTTGATCGTAGGCTTTCCATGCATCAACACATGAAACACATACAGAACAAATGTTTTCGCCGACTAAATTGATTTCGCTGCATTACCTCCACCCCCTTAGGAGCCGATCGTCACACCCTTTTACAACTATATAAATCCGTAGTACTCCTCATCATTGAATATGGCTCAGTAGTTTATGCTGGTGCCAGCCCATCCTCTTTACACATTTTAGACACAATCCAAAATAAATTTATCCGTATCGCACTTGGTGCAATGACCACTTCACTCATTATTTCTTTACAAGCAGAATCTGGAATTCCTCCACTAGCTCTCCATAGAATACAGCGAACACTTAGGTGCGCCTCCAAAATTCAATTTCACGCAAACCACCCCACACACGCGTCATTACAAATTCGCCCAAATTTACATCATGATTATTTATGTCCAACCGAAAGGCGAACTGGTCTCACTATAGCTTCTCGGGTAAAAACATTTTCTGAACAACTTCACTTCACTATTCCACCCATTACTTCTCTTTCTCCACCAACTACACCACCGTGGCAGATAGCCGAACGACACATTTTCTATCTCACCACGACTCCAAAATCACAGCTTTGTCCGGAATATATAAAACACAAATTTCACCAAATTCGGTCTCGTTATTACCATGTTCCTTTTGTTTTTACAGACGGTTCGAAAGATGCTAACCTTACAGAAAATGCCGTAGTTTCTGGAACATACAAAAAGCAACATCGATTACCAAACGGAACATCAATTTTCATCGCTGAATTACACGCCATCCTCATCGCCCTCCGTTATATTCGCAACCGTTTTCTCTGTCACCCCATGCGCAGCGTCATCATTTGTTCCGACTCCAAATCTGTTTTACAATCTCTTTCGTCACTTTCTTTTACACATTGCCATATATATATTTATGAATCACTACAAACACTTCATCTGATGGGCGTGAAGGTCCGTTTCCTGTGGGTGCCCAGTCACTGCGGCATCCTAGGAAACGAGGAAGCAGGTCATCTCGCAAAACAATCATTACAATTACCACACATCACATAAATTCAACCACATTTTGACGCCATTAAATCAACAGTACGGAGAACATTCGGCATTTTTAAAACCAAACCTGGACACAAAGTACAAACCATACGCAATTACGGAGCATTAAACCAGTCATCGATATTCGGACGCCATCATTTCTAATCAACCGCCACGAAGAAAAAGTCCTATCGCGCATCCGCACAGGACACACTTACCTCACACATATATTTATTTATTCTGCTTCACCTCAGCCTTCATGCCCATAATGTAACACTCATATTACAGTCCCACATATATTACTACACTGCCCGCAATACCATGGCCCTAGAAAACAACTTATCGATTCCTGCCACACACACAACATTCCATTCTCTTTGCCCTCATTGTTGGGGGACGATCATCCATTTCTTGTCACGCTACTTTTCAATTTTCTACGAGAAACCAAATTATTCCAGGATTTATAGACTTACTTTTGCGATTTAATACCTTATTCATTTGATATAAACGGCGCGAAATGGCCTGAGTAGGCCGAAGCGCCTAATCCAACAAAACAGAAAACAGAACAGCAGAGATAAGTGGCAATAGGGACCATGGGGCTGGAGTTAGAAAGGGGGCCAATTTTCTGAGCCTAGGCCGGCCCATAACGGTACCCATGAGGCCGAGGGTCCTATTCGGGCACTTCAAATGTGTTAGGATATACATATTTCATGGGAAATGATATTTGGTCGTATTTGCTATTATTTCTGGCTTTAAGACTTGCTTTGTGATTTTGCAAATCATGTATCAATATCAGTAGTTGTAAGAGTTCTTTCTCTCTTTATCTTCCAAAACACAGAACTCAGAATCATTTTTGCTACCAGAAGAGTCATCATACCTGACAGATGGGTAGATTACATCGAATACACCTTACACGCCACATTAAGTAAGATGTACTCAACTGGCAGATCCTACCTGATACCTAGCTCTTTCAAATAATATCTGAGCAGATATCACACACTGCATAAATATTACAAATTACTCTGTTAAGATGATGTCATTCAACTGTGCCATACCCAAGCAAACCTACTTAACTATACCCTGCTGGATGTGGTTAGCACCTTTTATACATTCATGCATTCTTCATGAATAAGGTAGGTATGCCTACTCAGGTATCGTCCACGTGGACATGACTACCCGCCTATGTGCATACTTTCTAAATCATCGTCCTCAAAGAAATTGCAAGCTAATCAACTTAGCTGATATAGAGTCTAAATTGCTCTAACCTACCCTATCTTACCTACCTCTGCCTTGTTGGGGCTATTTTCACAGCTGAATGTGTCGTTAGAACTGGGAGAGATTGTCTACAGTCAGATGGGCAGTGACATCCGCCCATATGATGATGCCATCTGCTCATATAGATGGTGTTGCCATCCCTCCACACCAACCTCTCTACTGATTCAAATAACTTAGTGATTGAACAGCTTGAGCACATCACCTACGCAATGTAAAAACAGTTGGAACTTACCAAATATATTAGGAACGCACAAGTCAGTGCAATTCTTTTCTTGGAACATTAATGGTTGGAACAATGACACAATTATAAAGCCATGGGAATGACATTGACATTTATCCAAACTCGTTAAATTCCACTGGTGTGGTTAAGTAACTGGTTGTTTTTACACTGATCATTCCATGACGTGAAAAGCCATTTAACAAGTCAGTAAAAATGCATACCATGTGACTAACGAAGAACGCAAGATGTACGAAATAACCACCAAAGTACTTCCAGAACTTCACCTTGTGACACACTGATATCTGGCAGACGTTTTCATTTCAATGGCAGTATGCTGCAGAGCCGGTGCATTGATAACTAAACGTAACTAAAAGAACTTGGAGGCCCATCCGAAAAACTGCCATCAGCCAATGAATATTTTGTGGTCATGTTGGCATTGAATGGAATGCATATTTATATCAAATAATATATTGCTAATTGCTTTTCAATCCTGCAATTCAAAACTCCAGCACAAATAGCTTAGACATGACGCCCAAGAAATCTCCCCGGAAGGGTAATTCCATTGCATTCCCCCCCCCCCCTCCTCCACACAGGAATAGGGTTAACAGAAGGTTGCGTAATTCCACTTGTTCCGGACAAATGCGCATATGACCTTGTTTCGAGGTCAGGGTACGATGCACATTCAGTGGTGTGGATTGGGTAATATCCCAGCCATGTCAAGGCCAGGGCTGAGGGCACCACCGAGTGGACACCACCGAGTGGACACCACCGAGTGGACACCACCGAGCGGGCACCACCGAGTGGACACCACCGAGCGGGCACCACCGAGCGGGCACCACCGAGTGGACACCACCGAGTGGACACCACCGAGTGGACACCACCGAGTGGACACCACCGAGTGGACACCACCGAGCGGGCACCACCGAGTGGGCACCACCGAGCGGGCACCACCGAGTAGACACCACCGAGCGGGCACCACCGAGTGGACACCACCGAGGGGGCACCACCGAGCGGGCACCACCGAGCGTGCACCACCGAGTGGACAGCACCGAGCGGGCACCACTGAGAGGGCACTACCAATCAGGCACCACTGATCTGGTATGTACCACCAAGCGGGCACTACCAAGTGTTTGCGGAGCACAGTACCACGTACTTTGCATTCAACAAAGTTGATGGTCCATGGCTGGTAACGTTGGTGTATAATTTTATAGATCTTACACTCCTTGACCTTTCCGCATAGCTATCTCATCCATCAACCTTTTTATGGGAGTGCTCCGCTCGACCGCGAAATGAACAGTGAGAGGTCACGAATGTCCGGACCCGCAATTCGAATTATCGCAAACTAAGCGGCCGATGCTCTCGCAGAAAACGCCAATCGATTGTATCTGACCTAAGCTAACGTTCCTTAAAATACAAATGTGACATTAGCACACTAGTTGGCGATGGAGGAATCAGCATTTTTTTTTAAAAAGAGGGGTAATTAGATATAGATAATGGTGATCAAATATCCGCGTAACCGAGTCCACGTCTCATTTTGGAACCATTCTAGAAGAACACTTTCTTCGCTAATTGCTTTACGGAGGCGGAATCAGGAGGGACATCAGGATAGCGGCTGTCCTCGCAATCCGATATACTTATAGCATAAATTAATCGAACTCTAAAGGTAGCCATTTCAAGGAAAGCTTTTGTCCAAAACTGACTCCACCCTTCACAGTAATATGCCTTAAAGACTATTCAATAATGTTAAAAGTTTCCACTTCAGGCAGCAGTTACTTCCTTAATTTCTGCGTTCGATTTTAATAAAGAGTGCATGTATAAAGAAAGCAGGATACGGCAGCGTAGAGAACCGGACAGGGCAAAGGGCGCGGCAAGGGAAGCGGCACGACCGGTTTTGGGCCATGCAAAACAGTGACATTGGCAATGCTGAGGATGGGACATACAGCGTGCTTCAAAAGGAGCGGGCGGGTTCGCTGTACCAGTGACTAACGCTCTCTATGGAGAGACGTGTTCGGACCATCCGGCGAGGGTCAGTCAGGCACGGTCGGCGATCGCTGGCCCGCCTTCAGTATCGAAGTCATGCTTGCATGCATGCAATGAAAATAATGTTTCTTCAACAGGTAGGAAGAGCAATCCTCGCGCAAAGCTCCATGAACTCAATCACCGCCTCTGACGTATGGCGGTGGCAGAAGCCGACCTCAATTCATCTGGACATGTAGTCAATGAGCACCATCTCTCGTCCGTCCGTCCTGAGCCGGTCAAGTTAATGTCTCCGTCCTGCCGCGCCTGTTCAGGGTGCGAAACTGACCTCAGACGCGCGCTGTGTGACTTGCAGTTCGGTCCAACAAGAACTTTAGGTCTGACGACGCGCACAAGATGCAGTGCTTTGCCAGTCGCGCTGCTCCGCCGTCCATGCCGGACTACACAAACAGGTGCCGCAGGCGCTGATTTGTGCGGGCGATGTCTCGGCATCTCTCATGGGCCGCTCGTGGGATGGCTGAAGTCACGACATGTTCATCTCGTCTTACAATGCTGTTAGAAAGTGTTGGCTCCTCGCGGCACGAGAAGGGCCTCCCTCAGCTCAGCTGCGCAGTCCGTCCGCTGACGAGGTCACGTGCGTGGGATTTGGACCATCGGCGGCTGTAAGACAGGGTTCGCCTGTGCTGTTCCGTCTGTGCTTCCGCCCCCAGCTCCCCTTTCCGTCCCCAGCCCCTCTACGCTAACTGCCCGTAGGCTGGGTGAAGTAGAAACGAAATCCATGTGCTCATCGGGTGTGGCCTCGCCAGTTACAAGGAGCCGCGATCAAGGCATCAGGTCATGTACGCCACCTCCAAACTGAATAGACGCTGGAAGATAGCAACATTCTTTGTGACGGAGGAGAAAGACAGGCAAGGTCGACGAGAGATAGAATATTCGATATATATGTATGAGAGCGCGCTCGTCGTGCATTACATTTCTTGCTGGATCGTGTCATCCGGTTGATAATATATTATATAGAGGCTTGATTTATGCTATGCAGAATTAAATGTTGGCTTATGTGCGAAGTATTGAGGAAATTAACCCTCGACGTAGCTTAGACTTGGCGAAGCAACTACATTATTGGAATACTAACCATGGATGTTGTCTGCACCTTGCTGTACGCATCCAGCGCTGTCCATCCAGCGATGGCTTGTTCCCATCCTCTTGTTTCCTAAATCCATCATGTGAAATCAGGGGCGGATCCATGAGTATGTAGTTCGGACCCTTGCCTGAAACAGCCGGCTAAGGGCAAGCGGACTCGGGATAACATCAGAGGCGGCGGAACGTCGGCTCGCAAGGGGGGGGGAGGGTAAGCCGAGGAAACCTTCCCTTAGGCCTCCTCCGTCAGGGGGTTTCCCGATGTTTATCTCATCGGGGTGGCCTCCCCGTAGTGACTAGGCCTGCTATACCGAAAGACATGCCAAAATGTCATACATAATACTGCATGGCATTTTATATTACGTGGGCCTCGCAAAGTGTAGCCAAGCCCACGCAAAAGGTTAATTTTGTCTATCGTGTGAAAGACGTTGGGCAGGAACTACGTGGGTCCCCATGTGGTTGCGGATGGGGAGGAGAGGGGCCTCCTGTCATCCAAGAGATCATTAGTAATCCCAGAGGCTATTGTAGTCATAGGAGGCCTCCGGTAGTCATAGGGATCCTCATGTAGTCCCAATGTGGCATCCTGCAGTCCCAATGTGACTTGCTGTAGTCCCAGCGTGGCCTCCTGTAAACCGACGGGTTCTGGCTGCAATTACAGGGGCCGATCCTGCAGTCCCATTGGGGCCTCCTATAATTCTAGGGAATCCCTGCCTCCTGTGGTTTCAGGGGGCCTCCTGTGGTTCCAGATGGTGCTCGGCCCCAGCTGTAATGCCAGGAGTCTTCTACAATCCGACAATCCCAGGTGGTCTGCAATCCAAAGGTGGCCTCCAATTATCCCAGGGTCCCTGGAAATCCCATGTAGGCCTTCTCTAGCCCCAGTGTGGTCCCCGATAATCCAAGGAGCTCTCCTGTCGGAGGCGGATGCAGAGGGGGCGGTCACTTGGGGAATCTGTCACTCTCCTCATGGAATGGTGGCGCCTCTCCAGCTAGAAAAGGCTACAGGAAAGCTGCAGTGCACCCCTCCCCCAACGAATTTTTTTTGTCAGTCAAAGTATCGCCCTTGAGACGAAAGGGCGCCCCCTCACTAGGCCCGAGTGTAGCCTCACCCCGCCCATTCAATCTTTCAGCGAAAAGCGCCACTCCGACGAAATGTGCTGCTCCCATGAGAATTCCTGTATCCCGCCCTGTTTCCTGTAGGGCCAAGTGTCCTTCCCGATGCGAGTTCTTGGCAAAGGGGTGCAAAATCACATTGTGATTTTAATGGGGCCACTGGCCCTGCCCCCCGTTCCCCCGCCCTTGGAAAGAATGATCATTTGCCAACCGAAAGGAATAGTCCCAACTTTCGCTGCTCTGCGCTCGCTGAATTTGGCGTGAGCGACTGATGGCGCTGTATGATCAAAGGTGTCGACACGTCGTGCAATCCAAAAACCAGACAGCCAACTGACCGTCTGTGGCCCCGACTGGGTTGCTGATTCCGGACAAGGCAGCCACTGCACTATTACCATCTCGTGCCAATTAGTTTCCGGACAAAACAGCCACTGCACTATTACCATCTCGTGCCAATTAGTTTCCTTTGACGATAGTGACATTCTTTTCCCAAACTTGCTGTTTGCCTCATTCACGGACGCTCCAGCAACACCTAAGAATGTAGGAGGGAAGTATCTGACTGTTTTAATCGATTATCTTCATGTAGCGTACATTGCCGTGACGCTAAGTTTCTAAAATGCTGACGGGACGTGCCCCGTGCCCTCCGTTTATGGTCGAGCTCCTCATCATTTACACCCATCAACTGGGCGAATTCAGAAGAGGGATGGGATGGGTATTGAGGTACATGACACCCCCCTCCCTTAGCTGAAGAACGGCCTGCCATGATGAGAGGACGGAGTCCCAGAATTGGAAAACTGCGCCACGTTGGGAAGGACCGACTGCACATTACACCTATCGCGACTTTGTTCAGCTGACGACGACCCTCCCAATAGGAAGGGCTCGAGTGCGCTCTGCCATCAACAGTTTCAGCGAAGCACGTCCATCGAAGAGAAATGTGCTTCTATGGTAGGTCAGAGTACACTCCTCAGTTTAATTATATCCAGATCGGTTAACCTGCGGGGAAATGGCCTCGGTCGCCCTACTTCGATGAAATGTCTGGCTCGCCATGTGGGCACTCATGGTGCCGCTCAAGGGGTGCCTGCTTACTGAATATGCCAATATTTTAATTCTCAATACTTCTTCCCCGAAATTAAATATAATTTGTTCATCACGTGGAATTGCCATATCCAATGCACTTTGAGTGTTGGGTCGTCAGACTGACGCTGAAGTCACAATGCACTTTGAGTGTTGGGTCGTCAGACTGACGCTGAAGTCACAATTCACTTTGAGTGTTGGGTCGTCAGACTGACGCTGAAGTCACACTGGCGGTGCAGCTGGTCACTGCCTTTCTACGCTATTATGCCTGTCTCAGTTCTAATGACAACTGGTCATGAATAAATGATCTTGCTATGGTCCGTAATTCGACATCAATGGTGGCAATTAATAATTTGGAGTAATTCCAGTCCAATCACTTAAACGACGACGCTATTACAAGGCACAAAGCGTTCCACCCAGTTCGCAAATCACAAGCAATGGCATCGAATCAGAAGCACGTTTCACGATGGCCAATAAGCACCGAGATGCAATGTCGATGACTTCGTCTAGTATGAAGGGCATATCATTGAAATATATGTACTTTATCTGTAGATATGAAATGTTCCGTAAGTTTTGATTATAATGTAATAAATTCAAAATCAAACTCAGCCAATATATTGAAATAGCGGCACTGTTTGAAAAAAAGCACTCTATTCACAGAAACAACTAGCCAATCTGGCCGCATTTGGTACCATGGCCACCAGTAGGAGTTATCGGATAGAATATAAATTTTCCGTTGTATTACCAGCAAATATACAATGTTCGGGAGGAAGTGGTAGTATGCATCCTGCGGATTACTATTTTTCCCTTTACGTCTTATTTTATGGTTGTGAAGTACCTGTGTTATGAATAAATATGGAAAGACATCAATTCCAGATGCTACGATTCCATCGTGACGCTCCCGGAAATATTAAATTATCTCCACTTTTACAAGCGGGTTGTTTGCAGTTGTAATGGCGTCCACTGTTCCGCACCATACGAGGCTCCGTTTATAGTTGTCGTTGTACTCCTACCTGAATAGCCCCTACTGGGGGGGGGGGGGGCAATTGATCCTTGTCTTTGAATATCATACTCACAAGAAAGAACAAATAATGAATTGTTTACAGCACCCCAAAGACTGCAACAGGTCCAAAATATGCGCATTTGAGACAAACTTGTTTGATGGCTTGCCTGACATATTTCAGCCGTAAATGAATCAGAGCACAAATGATGACGTCATTTTTAAAACGTGGATTACAATTTGTCATAGCTATCATAAAGGGCCAATCACTTACCGCGGTTCAAGCTGGCTGGCGATATTGATCAGAGTGGTCGAGTGCTCGGAAAATTTGGTATTTGAAGACCGCTGAGTTCGACAAACAGTCATCAACTGTCATCGAGTTTACTTCCGAAGTCAGGCTCGTTTGGCCTGACTTCCAGATTTCCAACTAGATGACGTCCCAGGCCCGGATGTAGGTGTACATTTTCAGGGTTTGTGCATAAACAAGCTGTTAGTAGTCCAAAAACTTGTCGTATTAGGTAATTGAACCTCCTCTGTTTGTTTATTCATATAATAAACTGGTCCAACCTCCGGTTTAAAAGCTTTCAAAGCAACGTAATTATTATGGCCTGACCCCGCCATTGGGATGTCCTGACGATTACTTCCCGCTAGTACATGCGTGAAACCACCTAGTGTCTATCTTCCATCGCTTTCACAGGCTGGTGAACCCTATACCCCCGTTTTTCCCATGTCAAATAGAGGGGGTTCAGAGCCCTGGGTGCGAGAAGCCTCTAGCCGGATTAGAAACGCCCATGACGTACTCGACCTGACAGTGATATTCCATGAGTGGTGCCGTCCAGCCGTCTGGCCCGGCCCATACCAGTACCCATGAGACGCGAGCTCCATCCGGACCCGTCACCCTTACTATGGATGTAACCCGTACCCAGCCCGGCCCGGTTACGACATGTAAGATATGATTAGCAGCTCAATAGTGTCATGGTAAGTTGCATCTGGTCCTGTAAGCTGGTCTCTCGCCTTCGGAGACCGTGTTCGGTGATGTTTCCAATTCACATATTAATATCATTTGATCGGGCATTTCCCCTCTCAGCGAGACAGTGTTCCAGATGTGCCTTTTGTAAACCTATTTTATAAAGTTATTTAAACATATTTGTCCTCGCTATTGAATAATGTCATTCTGTATTTACACTATTAAATTGTACGTATACGCCATTGATAGCAAAACCAGCTGTCTAGCTTGATTAGAACAACAGAACGTGACGTCTCGCTTAACCGTATTCTGTAAGGCATGGAAGTACATCCCAATGTTAAGGGCGCATATTATTTCGTAAGTACATCCCAATGTTAAGGGGGCTTCAAAAGCCCGTTACACAGCAGGATTAAGGAGGAAAAATCATATGTATGGGTGATACTTCTATTCGGCACTTTGACAGCTTGCTATATTTGCGACCATGTCGAAACTGTTCCAACATGATTACGGTTCAGTGCATGGAGGTAAATGAGTACCTGAATTGGCTGGGTTGGCTCACTTCATAGTGTCCCATGTTAAAATTCCCAATTATCGGAATGGTCCATTCCAGTTTTGGCGGGAGGGGTGTGTTTGAACCCTCCCATGAGTGCATGATGTTCCACCCATGCTTGCAACCTTAGATACAATCAATAGCAGATGTCTTGATGAGATATTGTGCGGACTTAAAGACCGTTAGATATTCTATTCTAATGGACCACCGTTGACCCGATGTCTGATGACTGCGACTGGGCAATGTTCGCTGTGTCACGTGATAAACGCTGACCGAACAGCGGCCGCGGCATCGGGCTCACGGGCCTGATCTGCTTTTCAACAGACCCTCCGGTTCGATGGTGCGTCCCGAGAGCGCAGCCTCGCCTTGTGTCGCCGAAGCAGTCCTCGGTTCACCGGCCCTGGGAACCGGATAACCTCGCTGAATGCACGTGTGCACAGCGAGGAAGCTGAAAGCAAGCACGTGAGCAAGCAAGCAAGCAAGCAAGCATTGTCCTCCAATGCTGCCCAAAATGAAATCTCTGCTGTGTATGTAGCGTGTTTGTAGCTGTGTGTTCACCACACAAAAAAATGGGCTAGAGATCTATAACAAATATTTACCTGCTGTAATATTTCAGGGAGCTCGTGAGAACGACGTTCCACACCACCATCTCGATGGAGCCGCCAAGGGGTGATTGAAGAACAGAAGCTTGCTGGATGTGGTGTGAAGAAGCGATGGTTAAGGTGGTTTACAAGGGAGGGTCTATATTGAGGGATACAATTTAAACTGGACAGGTATGACTGATCGGAAAGTCGAATTTTATGGAATGGCACTTTTTGCTAGCTGGCCAAGTTACCTCGCAATTTACTTACCGTAGTTAGCCCAACTCGCAGTTCGCTTACCAGAGGAAGTGCCCCTAGGGAGGTGGGCCCTTTCGTTTCTGTGATTCTTGTTTCAGCTGTCAGCAGGGCCCTCCACGTCACTGTGGCGACTTTCGGCTCTGAGGGCCCTTCGGGTGTTGAAGCTTCTTTCGGTTGTTGGAGCCCTTTCCGCTGTTGGTGTTGTCCGTAGCAGCCAGGGCTCCATCAGAGGCGTAGCCAAGGGGACAGTTAGAGGGTCTGCCCTCCTTAAAAAAACGCACACTAGTTCAAACGACATTTTTGGGTGTGCACCACACCACACGAGAAATTGTTTTAGGGTAGAAAAGCCCATAAAACTCGGGTGCCTCTTAAATCTGACGGCCCATTTTGGTTGTATCGGGTTATTTGTAGTTCGATAGCACTTGCAGGCGTTGGAGGGTTCCTGGAAGGATGAATGCCACTGGAGTTTGAGGGTCCCTGGGAGTTGCAGAGCCTCTGGGAATATTGCGTGTAAAGAAAATATACGACCTTCAATAGCCTCTGGGAATTTGTAACGAGGTTAACTTGTGACTCCTCTTTCGGAATGCGTTTGCCTCCCATGTATCCTGGGATCCTGCATCCTGTATCCTGGGTCAACAGTTCGAGCCGCAGCGGCGACAAATGTTATATCAAGTCAGTTTACTTTCTCACCGCGACTGCCGGCCGGCCGGCGGGTGATTGTGCTGTGTGATTGCGCCGTGTGATTGCGCCGTGTGATTGCGCCGTGTGATTGCGCCGTGTGATTGCGCCATGACACAGTTGGAAGTCATTGTGCCGGGTCACCATTGTACCATGCCGTACATATATACCATACATACCGTACCGTACATACCATGCCCGTGTCTGGAGTGCGATGACAAGACCCTTCCCTTCGAGGTTGGTGCAATAGGTGATGCCGGCCAGTGCCAGGAAGGCATTGGCCGGGCCAGCCTCTTCCCCAGGAGGACTGGTCCCCTCTTCCTCAGGAGGGCTGGTCCCCTCTTCCCCAGGTGTACTGGTCCCCTCTCGCGCACGCGGCTCGCCGCAGGCAGAGGTGAGCCGCCGACGCGGTAAGATGTATCCGCCCAAATTCGACTGGACGGTCGAGGCGGTAAGATGCAATCGAACGGTGAAGGTGACCAGACGTGCAGACGCTGGACGGTTGTCAGTCATGGTTGTCTGATGATGGAGGTACGAACTTAAACAGAAACACGTTAGTTTACCTTTGTAAAAAAACTGTTGAAGCTGTTGCACAAGTTGTCGCCGTATTGTTTAATAATCAATCCGGTCAATACAAGGGCATTAACGGCTGTGGCATTTCAGAACTTGGTGGTTTTGGAGAAGCTATTGAAATTGAGAACCGGTTATCGTACAGGCGTGGAAAGCTCTGGATTATCACTGCCAGGCGAATTAAACATGCTGACAATTTTGAAAATTCGAAGGCCTTTTAGGAACAGGAATAGGGCATGTTGGTGGCCTACCTGGACCTGTTCTGAAGGTGTCAAGACTCACAAGGACGGCTATCGTCTTAGAATGCTTTGGGAAGGGCACGTGCCCCTCCGACTACCGATGCAGAATTATGTCCCCTAATGCTAATGTGTGCCCACCCATGGTTCAGGAGGGAAGCACGAGAGCGGGATCTCCGCTGAACAGATCTTTCCTGGGGTAGCACAGACAAGATGTTCCAAAATACTGCTACTTATTTTTCATTTTAAGATTACCAAACAGCCCCCACGCTGACCCCATGTAGGTATCCCTCGTAGTGCTAATGGGATTTTAACTATAAACAGAACAAGTTCCACTAGGGTTATTGCGGGGAGTTCCAGTGTGGGAACAACGGTTTGGCCGAAGAGAAGGCTGCTAGTGCTTTCTCGCTCCTTGTCAATACCCTGGCGTAAGGCCATTCATGACGGCTGCTAGTGCAAGCTTGTGTCGACTCAGTCTAAGCAAAAACATCCCGCACATACCTTTGTCATGGTCGGAAAACTTGCAAGCTGAACACATTGGTTACATCCGTGGGAGCTCGTGCTCTGACAGCACATGTGTGTCACGCGCCGAACATTGTTATGCGGCTGCGCAGAGACGCCCGGCAACTGGCCACTCGCCAGTATCGCCGGTGACCTCGCTCAGGTCATTGCGCATGCGCACTGGCCGCCGCTGCCAAACCGCACTCGGACACGTCGTCCGTTACTGTGTATAACGTGTCATGCAAACTGTACTCTCTCTCGCTCTCTCGCACTCTCGCACTCTCGCACTCTCGCTCTCGCCGCTCGATATGCAGATCACAAGTTACGGATCTTTGAAGCTCACCATACGGACACGTCATAAGAAACGTAGCCACTGAAGCCGCTACACATCTTGGTGGCTAACAACGACTTGGAGGAAGCAGCCCTTGAGAACTTGCACTAAGCTGCACACCCTGCAATGACCTGAGGCCCAACGTCGATCTAACGATCAGACTGATCCGAATGTCCTAACAGTGGTTCGAAGTCCTCAGTAGCACAGGGCACCCAAGAACATCCTCGTGCTCAGCAATAATCTGGGAAGCCATGCTCACCACCGGCCATGGCGGTGGCTCCGCACCCACCCAATGTCCCGGGCGTCCAACAGTTCAGCAGCAGCCCAGGTGTCCCAGCCCTGTGGCTCGCCAAAAGAACAAGGCACACACAATTTACCCGGGGGCCAAACAGCAGTCGGGGGGCATCAGTCCAAGAGTAACCAGATGCCACACCAGTAGCCTGGAGCTCCCGTTATTGACCCAGGTGTCCCAGCAGCAGCCGAGTGTCAGAACCAAAGCAATACAGGGCTCCTAGAAACAGTCTGGCTACTGCAAAATATATACGACACCACGATTGGAGTCCAACAACGTCTTCCCTGACAACGATCGTACGCACAAGTGCCCCGATACAGGCCTACCAGCAGCACAGGTCACCTCCACCCCTTCTCTCACTGGCCTCAATAGTGGGCTGACAGGCCCTCGACGCCACGAAACGCCCAACATTGATCCAGAGGTTCAACATCAGCTTGAGCGCACCGATCACAACGTCGCAGAGCCGCCAACGGTAGGCCAAGCGCCCCAGCAGTCATTCAACATTGTATTGTATTACGAATTATATCTTGAGTGCTGAAGAAAACTAAATCTTGAGGTGCTTGGAACTTCAGCTTCTTTATGAAATCTAACCCCCAGGCGAAATTCTTGAGAGGAATAATAAAATCGAAGCTAAGTAGTTCATAAGCTTGCAAGAACCTCCAGCATCTTAGTCCTTGCGGTTTTCATCCTGCACCCTGTCCCTGAGATGTTTTTTTGGGTTATACCGGCAATGTTTAAACCGTTGCTACGTCCGTGGTGCTAACATATTTACTCTTTTCTTCTTCTTTTTGGGGTGGGAGGGGGGCGGGGGCGAGGGGGAGGGCATTGAGCATGGGGCACCCAAAATAAGTACTCCCTCCACATCATAAAATTTCAGTTGCGCTTCGGGTTGCCAAACACCCTGCCCCCTTCTTTAGACAATTTTGTATATTAATCCCCCCAAAAAACGTCGAAAAAACATCTTAGCACTGGATAAGGTGATTTTTGGGGATCAGCCAACCTTAATATAGTTATAATAGCCTTAATACAGCTACAACAACCTGCCTGCGCCCTGGCGCCAGTGGCTGTCGGACCTACTTTTACTGTGTAGTGTGCAAGACCCTTTTCCCAGCCAGTGTTCACTTTCTCTGCCGCGGCTCCATTCTTCTGTTGGAGCCGTCTTCGGTTGGCAGGGGACGCTTTGATTATCCGGAAGGGACGGCACCACGGGAGAGGGGCAATATTGGCAGCCGCCCACCCTGCAATTCTACAGGGTGGATAAGTAGTCATTCTTTTGCACTAACATTTCGTGTGGTTTAGGGGTGCATCGACTGCATAGGTCATATAGCTGCACTAACATTTCGAGAAAGCTACAGGGCTCTCATGTACTTGGGCTGCCTTCCTACAGAGATATTCTAAAGGACTGTACATAAAACATATACAGGAGATCTAGGAAACCAACAGGAACATAAGCGATCCCATGCCCCTATGAGTGACCTTTTTAATGCTTCGGGAGCCCCTGTGAACAAATAGTTTCGGTTGGCTTGAGAGGGGCCCATTGCGTATCAGACTCTTTTGGGATTCATGGCAGTTCCTACAACGCTTCGGGGCTATTGTAGGTGACCTCGTGACCCTGTAGGCCTTCGAGGGGACCAGCTGTCGCCATCAGAATGGGCCTTTTAAGTCCCGGAGAGATCCACTGGCTTCAAAGGACCTCCATGGCCCGTCAAAAGACATTAATTCTACGATAAACCCCGATAATCTGCCAGGGCTCCTTTTGAGGCCGGTGGGCTTCTCAAAAACATATGATATGGGAACCTCGAATTGCTATGACCCTTTGTATGACTTGTGGAGCTCCTCGGTGACGTACAACGCCCATTGGTAGCCCATGGTGCACCTTCTGAGGACGTCAAGGACTCCTGTAGACCAATGCGCACGAAAGTCATCTGGAATACTTTTGGCGGGGCACTTCCCCCTCCAATGCTAAGTAATTATGTACCCATCCCGGTCCCCTCCCTCAATAAATATTTATTTCTGGTAGCAGGACTCAGATACTACAAATGACGACGACATCTCTTTTTGGAGAGGAGCATCGGGCATGGGGCATAAAGAAATAATTTAACTCCGTCGAATCGTTCGGCTTGCGCACCTGCTTGAACCCATGCGCCACTCAACAGCTTCGATGCAATTGGTCTCTGATGCGCAGGTTTCTGCATGATACTTAATCAGTAGAGCATTCGGCATGGCGGACTCCTTTCCATTGCAATGCACTCAACATCAGATGAAATAACGATGAGTAAAATATGCATGTAAAATATTTTGTTCCAAGACCAAGTGCAATTTCCATTGGCGTTATATTTTTTGCTGGTTGCAAATATCCCCTTGGATGTAGTTTTGGAACCTAATTTGCAAGAGGCATGCCTTCTAATATCGCAACCATATATTTTCTTCGCTTGCTTATATTATATATTCTTCCTACATGATCAATTGTCTCTTTGTTCCGACGACCGCTCCGAAATTGTTCTTTATCGACATCTGAATTTCAGCTTCATTTACTTTCTTCACATATTCCTTAATTCAGCGACGTTTCTCACAACCATGACTAAGTTTGCCATCACTAATATGCCACCTGATGTTGATGATTGATCCAGGAATGATTTGCATGTACTGTAGCAAAAAAATTAGTCCTGACAAGAACTTGGAAGTTAGCTCACAGTTTTCAGCGAGAAGTTGACGAGGGTGGAGGGTACTTAACGACCCCCGTCGTTTTTTTGCAGACAGGGGACGGAGCAATGCAGCACCTTCAGTACTCCTTCGAACATCAACTAAACACGTTGCCTAAAAATGTTCTGAGACTATTCAACTGGTTTTTAGGATTCAGGTAACCATTAGAGAAAGCATGTTTTCACCTTCAACACTGAACTGAATGTTTCCGCTCCGGTTAGCAGATTAGAGCTGCAACATCTTCGTATTCCTACGTATGAATCCGAGTGACACCCGAGGTCAACATATATGTAGAATGTAGAATGAATGTAGATAATTTCAGACCGCATAACAGATCATCGCAAGCAGTGGCGCAGCCGGGATTTTCCTAAGGGGTGACCACACAAAAAGTGTGATGAAATAGAGAAAGCTTCCGTCGCACAAAACGCGACGAAAATATAGGATTTTATCTATATCCTATAATTCGGAGGTCAATATCTTAAAAACGTTCTTTGATCTAGTGTAATTTCGGGTGCTAATGGGGATGGGCGAGTTGCCAGCGCCCTTGGCTGAGCCTCTGATCGCATGCTTACGGTTTTCACTCGATTTTCGGGGTGTGAAACGTTGTGAGTTTCTATTTTATTACTACCAATATTTGACTATTATATGTCAAACATGACAAAGCAATATCACTACGTTGTGACGGGAGATCAAGCGTAGAAACACGTGTGACGTGACCTGTTGTATATTATTTCGAAATACACCGATTTGTGATATATATATATATATATATATATATATATATATATATATATATATATATATATATATATATATATAAATGTATATCATAAGAATTCTGCCGCTTAAGATACAACAAAGCGAAAGTTGTACATGCTCGGCAGCGCTGCGGACCGGAAGGCGACGAGCGCCGCCAAGCTGCTGTGTTGAAACCCGCAACAGGTCGGACCGGTTAGTTAAGTTTAAAACATGACAAACACAGTGACGTATTTTCGGCTGGCAAAATATATGCGAACTAAAGAGCAATGCTATGTTTTTCTCCGCCTAGGATCATGCGCACCTAACCATCACTCACAGGCAATACGGATCGCCGGCGAGAGAGCACACTGCGATAGCCTCAGTTGCACCGTAACCGAGTCACGATCCGATACACCGCGCGCGGACGATACGGGTGGAACGGCGAGCGGGAGAGATCACTGAAGGTCACGTCACCTGCGACACGAACGGCGAGCGGGAGAGATCACTGAAGGTCACGTCACCTGCGACACGAACGGCGAGCGGGAGAGATCACTGAAGGTCACGTCACCTGCGACACGAACGGCGAGCGGGAGAGATCACTGAAGGTCACGTCACCTGGCGAGCGGGAGAGTCACGTCACCCGGCGAGCGGGAGAGATCACTGAAGGTCACGTCACCTGCGACACGAACGGCGAGCGGGAGAGATCACTGAAGGTCACGTCACCTGCGACACGAACGGTGAGCAGAGAGATCACGCTGAAGACGGGGGCTCACGCAATGCTGAGAGAGTGCCTGCGACACGCAGATGTGGACGGTATCGCCAGGTACGAAGACGGCTGGCGCGGCTCCGGCAAGCTGAGAGAGTGGCTGCGGAATGCTACGTCACGCAGTGCGTACACGAAACGGCGAGCGGCTCGAATGAGAGGGCTGCCGAATCACTGAACGTCTCGCAGATGTAGACGGTATCGCCAGGTACGAAGACGGCTGGCGCGGCTCCGGCAATGCTGAGAGAGTGGCTGCCGAATGCTGACGTCTCGCAGATGTGGACGGTATCGCCAGGTACGAAGACGGCTGGCGCGGCCGGCAATGCTGAGAGTGCCTGCCGACATGCTGACGTCTCGCAGATGAGACGGTATCGCAGGACGAAGACGGCTGGCGCGGCTCCGGCAATGCTGAGAGAGTGGCTGCCGAATGCTGACGTCTCGCAGATGTAGACGGTATCGCCAGGTACGAAGCACCTGGTCTGGTGGCGTGCTCGTCCTGGCGGCCTGGCGAGCCTCCACAGTTGATCGCAGATGGACACAGCGCTACCAGGTGCATCGGCAGCTGTGGACCGAGCAGCAGCTCCGTTGGGGTGCGGCCCATGGCAGCTGCCCGTTAGCAGCTGTGAACTCAGCAGCAGCTCCGTTGGGGAGCGGCCTGTGGCAGCTGCCCGTCAGCAGCTGTGGACCGAGCAGCAGCTCCGTTGGGGAGCGGCCCGCGGTTGACGGCGATGTGCTCCTGTAGGCCATGATAAATACAGACAAACGGATCTGTAGTCGAAAATAACATGGATTCGACACCAGTACCAATATCCGTTTGGTACGAATAACTGAGCAGATCTGATATCCGCTTGGTACGGATCAATTAGCGGATCGGATATCCGTTTCATACGGATAACTGAGCGGATCCGATATCCGTTTGGTATGGATAGCTGAGCGGATCGGATATCCTTTAGTACGGATAACTGAGCGGATGGTATCTCCATTTGGTACGGATATCTGAGCGGATCGGATATCCGTTTGATATATGTTTTATTTGTGTCCCACTGCGACGAATGTGACTATACTGCGCTATTTTTTCACATGTAGCAGCGTATTTTCGTTCCGATATACTTTCAATGAGACAAATGAAAATCATTGGAACTCCCCTCTGGATATTGTTTGCAACATGCTTACGTGCATAATCGCTTTGGTGGTGGTGGTTTCCAATTCCCTTGTGCATATTACATTCCAATTCCCTTGTGCACCCTGCATATTAAAATGTTATCATTTCTTCTTATACTTTGAAGAGATATTATCTAACGTCATTTGGTAGAAACATTGACAACTGTATGTTGGGGTGCAGTTCGACAAATATATCAGAGCTTGCTTTAATGTATGCTTTCATGCAAACAGTCGACTAGTTTTCAACAAGAAAGAACCATTCATGTGGTAGTAAGAACTTAAGTAATCGTTTGTGTCTTATTAGAACTTCGTGATTCTATTTTCTTTTAGTGCTAATGCAGCAAAGATTACGGAGGCATGAGACGTAGAGTGTATTAAAAAAAAATCAGTATAATAGCTCCCCTAGTGATGTAAACGTTAAGCATTTAGTCTTGGAAGTGGGTTGCCACTAGCATTATGCTCATGTGTAAAGCTATGTAAGTAAATACAATTAGCATAAATCATGCTGTTTCCCATTGAAGCAAAATTGCCGATGTGACACACTAACTCACCTAAATTTAACAAAGGACTTAGATTGCAAATGTCAGCAATAGCTTCTCTCTCCTTGCATGTGCATTGCGCATCTTCAAATCACATGCATAGATTGAATTAATGCAATTATTCAGAAGCAGGTTCAGTTGACTTGCACGTGCGTGGAAGTGCTTTGCACCAATTTGCACTTCTTCAAAAGCCATGATGTCAGAGACGCTTTCATCATAATCTGTGCCGTCTACAAACAACATATATGCCGGTTTCGGTGACATTGCTTCTAGGGTGCGCCATGTATACATAATGGGATGTAGGTGGATCTACCTAGTGCCTATCAAGATAGGAATGAAGTTACATGTGTGATAGGTGGATTGCTGAATGTTATAATAGGTAGTATATCTCCAAGCTCATTGATAAGTGTGATTGCAATTATCTAGATTGCATACAAGTGTTGCTGATGACTGGAACGTAACAGAAGAATGAGATGAATCCACCTCAAGCTACATTTGCATGTGTTTAACATTAAGAGCACTTGCGAGAAGAGTATGACAGTGTAGTTGCTAATTAATAACATCACACATTTGTTGGACAATTAAAAAATACTCAGCATTAGCTAATCCCAACATTACATTATGTAAAGTAGTGGCTAGAATACAGCAGGAAGCATGATTGTTCAATTTTCGTTTCGAAGACAAAAGTTGCGGAGTCTATCCGTTCCAATTCGTATCCGTTTATCCTCACCAAAATATCTACGATCCGCTTCATTATCCGTGTGAAACGGATATCCATACGGATATCCTATCTGTTATGCTCTTGGCACAACCAAAGGTGGACAACAAAAGAAATGTCCAGTGACACCGAAACTATGTCACTTATGCAACATCGTTTTTACTGTCTGTCAATGAAATTTTGTCAAAAGCAGGCATGGTTTCCATAATGCAAACCCCTGAAAATTAGGAAACACTGAAGATCCATTGGGTATGGCTTACATCCTCGAGAAAGAGTATCTTAAGTAGCAGTGCGATTAGGTGTTTCGTTAGGCGCGGATTCCCAACCATGGTTCTGGGTGCCACGGTGGGTTTGAAAATCGTGGCATGCAGAGTAAGCCCTGTGTCTGTATGTCCTTATGTTCTGCGATAGAACTACTATTCACTAAATCAGTAAATACACCGCTATAGTGTAGGAACGGTCACTCTCTGCAGGCCTCAGTCTCCACAATGTATCTTGGGTTTAATATATATGACGCGTGGTATACCACCACTGGTCAGAACAATCTCAATACCAGAGATAAGTCAACCGGACAGCGCATTGGTACAATAATGCTATTCACAAGGTTATGTACAACCGAGAAGCTGATACTGCCGAATAATTTACACACATATATATATATATATATATATATATATATATATATATATATATATATATATGTGTATATATATATATATATATATATATATATATATATATATATATATATATATATATATATATATATGTATATATATATACATATGCATGTATATATATATATATATATACGTATATATATATATATATATATATATATATATATATATATATATATATATATATATATATATATATATATATATATATATATATATATATATATGTGTGTGTGTGTGTGAATCACGGAAAGTCTGTGGATTGGTGGAAGACGGGAACTGGAACCCCGACTTATCCTTGGCAACACGTAGAAGATATTTGCAACGTCAATATGTGCGGTATGTATCCACTGCATATGCTGCCACGAACTGTAACTTTTCCAAATATATTTGTAGAGTACTACCTCATCAGCACAGAGAAATGCTCACAAGGCGAAATTCAACCTCAGCACTACCTAATACAGGTGGTTTGCTTCTGGGGTGAGGTGGCGTCTGAAGGTGTTTTCTTGTTCATTACTTCGTCCAGTTGTGCATACTGCATGGCGCCGATAAACCATAGCTCTGTAACTTGATGCCTCTGATAAGCGGATATGTAGGAACCATTTCAGAGACGGTTGGAGAAGAGTGGTGAGCGTCATTCTCGTCAGTTCTTTCTTTATGCAACGTCCATATGGTTGCTATTCTTGCTGATACCAAATGAATATGTAATTAATGCTAGGTCACCGAAATTACACCCGACTGTCCTTCGCTCGTCAACCTTGCACTTGTGGATGTCATCGTACACGGAAATGTTAGCGAGTACTTGCGCTGCAATGGAATGATTGTACGTCAGTTTTTGAATAGCTATGTGGGTGATCAATTCGTGCCTAATCATGCTTCACCGATTTTCGTTCTGCGGTCGAGATGCATCCATATTCACCTCGGTGTAGTGGGCAGAAAATTGAATCAATTGCATTTTGTTTGTTTTCTTTTTATTTGCAATGGGTGCACTCATTGGCTCATTTCGCCGCACAAGCATTAATCACGTAACACGATGAGTTTGAGCAGTCCCATTTAAATGCACCGAGTGACTAAGCTATCTTCCAACTGCACCGAGTGACTAAGCTATCTTCCAACTGTACCTAGTGACTAAGCCATCTTCCAACTGCACCTTGTGACTAAGCCATCTTTTAACTGCACTGAGTGATTAATCCATCTTCAAACTGAACCCATTAACTAAACTTTCTTCCAACTGCACCTAGTGACTAAGCCATCTTCTAGCTGCACTGAGTGACTAATCCATCTTCAAACTGCTCATTCCAGTTGTGAATGTTCCAGTATCCGCGTACCTGGGTGTTTTTTTTCTATCCGTTTAAGTTTCGCAACTACTTCTTAGCTTGACAGGTACGAATTTTGTCAACGTTACAGAAAACACGTTTGTGTGCACGTTGTAAGCACGCCTCTCGCCCCCTGGGTGAATTTCATGTTGCACAGATCAGGTTTGTTGATGCATGTGCACCAACTAAGCGATACAAAGTTACACCCTTCATATATGTCAGACGCGACAAAATGTACAGAACAAGCGCAGCATGCTACTGGACACGAGGACAATACAGCGTTACAGCATCGTTACGAGTAGTGACGCTATGTCGCATTATCTGTGCATTATGGCTCCCTGAGGAATGACAATTAAAGGTAATGAATTGGAACATGCGTGGATCCTACAAAGACGACATACTATTTGGTCAGCTGAACTGGATATGTCAGTAGTTGGCGCCGTGCATGATGCGTGCGTAAACCACTGGGCCTCCGCTTCATGATGGCAAATACATATATGTCAAGGAAAATCCATACAGAAATGATGCACCAAAACGTACAAATCACAATATAGCGACGCCGTGCACACTTTTGCAGTTCGTGTAGTTGCTTATTTCACAAATTACAACGTGCTTGCACTTGATCAATGCATCGCCGAACTCAGATTTCTTCTAATTTCTCCATTGTCGTGGCACCCAGAGTTCTCTCACATATTGGGGTCAATTAATAAAGCCTACGATGGACAAAAAAAGATTAGAAGTCTATGTAGTGCACTATGTAGCTTAGCTCTTTGCAGATCGTGGCTCTAAGCTATCGATGATTGCCCATGTGAGTCGTGCAGTACCCTTTCTTGGTCCTTGGCAGGTTATCAGCAGCACCTATTAATACTTCCTCAGCCGGTGACCGACAGGACACAGAGCTGGGCTGGGTTAGACCGATATCTGTAATGACAGGACGCAGAGCTGGGCTGGGCTAGACCGATATCTGTAATGACAGGACGCAGAGCTGGGCCATGCCGATATCTGTAACGATATGATACAGAGCTGGGATATGCCGATACCTGTAGCGAAAGGGCACATAGATGGGCTAGGCTATGCCGATATCTGTAACGGCAGGGTACAGAGCTATGCCGATTTCTGGAACGACAGGACATATAGCTGGGCTAGGCTTTACCGACATCTGTAAGGACAAGATACGGAGCTGGGCTAGGAAATGTCAATGTCTGTAGCGACAGGATACAGAGCTGGGCTAGGCTGATATCAATAACGACAGTACACAGAGCTGGGCTATGTCTATATCTGTAACGACAGGATACAGAGCTGAGCAATGCCGATATCTCTAACGACACGATACAGAGCTGGGCTAGGCTGATATATGTGACCTGTAATCAATATTCGGTTTAAATGCTATCGCTTGCTGAAAAATTGTACTTATATGTGAAAATAATTTCCCATTAATGCCATGAATGTTCTTCCTAGCCGGATCGGGATGGTGTAGCTAGCTCATTGCGTAAGCTGATTGCTGGTCACCAAATTTCGGAGTGTATGGGTCGCACAAGTTTCTTTTAAATAGAGCTTATCGAGCTTAACGACACTATCGACACATAGGGTTCAATGATGCTATCGAATATGTCAATATAAACAGTCCTGTTAAGCTCAACAGCACCTTTTTGTAGTTTCAACTGTTGATACCCAAAGCACTGATGTTGCTTTTTAGGCACCGAATATACAAAAAAAAAAGCTGATATCGTATTTTGCCATTCCAATTTTGGGAATCTTCAGCAACCGATAAAATGGAATTTCATCGCATGCGTATTTCTGTATGCAAGCAATAACATTCACTTCACTCAGATTAATGAAGACCGATTTATAATGCAAATTGGAAGTCATTTCTAAGCATTCCATAATTGATAAACCGCTATAGCATATTTCATCAGTAGTAAGTTACGGCAGAGCAAAGCGCATTACTCCTGAATTCGCCGTTCATTGCTACATGTTCGGCCATGCATGAAAACTAGTAAGCAACAACCTTACCTACCGAATAAAAGCCGTTTTTACATCACAACCTGATCCCTGTTCATAGACAGAATAATAAGCTTTTTTGAACCGATAAAGGGAGAGCCTTAGAGTCGCAATCGCTGGGTAGTATCCTTGTACAAACCATACAGTTTTCTCTGAACATCAAAGCTTTCTACCACTGACATAGTATTCCCTTGGGTTTTGCATACAAAGCGTGTCCCTTTCATTGCAAATAAGCCGACAACGCCTGTTTCATACCTTGCTATGCTCACAAGCATTGCGAAGGAGAGTTCTGCGATGTATTCACGCCCCTCCCACTCATGCAGCGGTGGCGTGCTGTTGGAGAGTGCGTAGTTTCGCCATCGGCTGTTTTCAAATTGACAGCGGAAAGGAAAAACTAAAAAGCTTATCTTCAGCCGTTTATTGCAGTCGTAAATTTGTGACGGCGCCTCTTAAAGTGTCCCACTCTTCCATCGGGCCGGCCAGCATAAATCTTCTGGGAAGCACTGGGCTGATTTTACCGCTGCCCGGGCACCGTCGTTGGCTGCCGAGTCGTTTCCCGAGACGACATCCGAAATGGAGAAAGTGCAAGCTGGCTCTCACGAGTGGCCGCCCCAACTCTGAAAACGTAGAAAATGGACGATCAAAGGATATAGCATGGTCAGTTGTAAGAGGTTCGGGGTTTACTGCAAAGTGGATTGTTATATCTGACTTGATTTAGCATGATAGCAATAGTGGTTTGGTGCTGATGTTTTTCCCCCACATCCAGATTCCATTCCTACATGTAGCACAGTAAATATAAATAGAACATGTAAATAAGTATATTATCGGTCATGTAATTTAGGCGATGCCCTCATTGGAGGAGCTGAGGAACTCTTATTGTTTAGGCGAAAGCGAAAGCGAAGTAGAGCTTAAGTACAAGATTTTGTCTCGTGCGCTTTGACAAGGGGGAAGAGGAGCTAGCCAAAAAATGAATATTTTTTGCGGTAGATTTCAGCAACTTTGAAATAAACCTACCTCTTTCCTCAGTGTGCTGAAGTTAATATCACTGTGACATCCCCCAGTTCACTGCAGGGGCACAACATGTAAGACGATACCCTGCTCCAAAGTTACTGTACTTCAGCGACTGGCACATGTGTGTCAAGCTGGAGGGAACAGAGAGAATGTTCGCGTGGGATGCTTAAAAGCCATGCCCACCAGCATAAGGCGCCGTAGGGGGCGTTAGACGAGCGCGAGCAAGATACGAACTATAGACTCCTCTGCTGCAGATAGATGATCGCGCACCATCGTGCAACAGGGAACTTGTTGACCAACTGCAGCTGACATGCACCTTGGCATGTATCTACTTTTTACGTTCAATTTTCGCGGAAACACAGGAATGTCAGAAGTAAGCACAGCTTATTTCAACACAGTGCATTCATATTTGTGATGAGTGCTTAATAGTAATAAGTGCAACTTTAGGGTACGTGCAGAGGAACCCGACTGCGCAAATAGTGCCTTCATGCTCGGCATATGTGAATTGAGAATAACGATCCACGTCAGCTGAAATTGTCTGCATTCTTACCGAAATCGAGCTCATCTGCCAAATATGGTGCATGCATCTCAAACTTAAGTGCACTATGTCGAATTGTCGAATTAACATTTTGTGACTCGCTAAAGTGTGACACCCATGCTAATTCGATATCAACGAAACACCAAAACCTTCTTTTTGTCTAACAACCATCCCGCTCAGTCCATGTCACATAAACCGTTCAGCGCGGCACCCTCCATCGGACTGTCATCAGCCACGCGACCGCCCGGCTTCGTGGCACGCAGATCGTGTATCATGGCCACATAACTACGTGCCGTTGGCTGGATGTCCAGGACTGGACCTCTAGGCGGTGCCGGCTGGATGGGCTCCGATTAAGTTCCACCAAGCTTTCTTTGAACAAACCATTCGCGTAATTTAAAGATAGCATTGGAGTAAAACTGCTGAACATCGAAATGGAAAGGCGAAGTCTAATTCTGGGTGCAGAAATTAGTACTTGAAACGCTGTATCAAACTTATATAGCCAGCACAACTAGATACATATGGCACCACTGAAGTGTAAACACTCTGCACAGTAGGGTAAGATGTGTCCCGTATGTATGGCGTGGTACGTGGCGTATGCAGTGCAAAATTTAAAGTCACAGGTCACTACCGCCATAGCAAATGTGCTTTAGGTTCCTGGTAAGAGAAGTATTCGTTGTTAATTGAAATGCATGTATTGGCTGCGTTGTGTTATTCACCAAAGACGAAGGCAGTGTTGGATAAAGAAGACTAAAAAGACTCAGAAGACTAAGAAGAGGCAAGAGAGCCATCGACATCCTAGACGACTTTTGTCGCGCAATGCCTACGTATCTCATCTTTGCTTGTTTTCCCCAACCTTTTCTCTTTAACCGGATGATCTCGATGACATTGTTATCCAGCAGGATTATATATAACACCACGAGTCAATGTCAAGCGCTCACATAAACCACGAACCGAAGACGAGTTGCTTAACAAATTTTCCCGGGGTGGTGTGAATTATTTATTCTACGCACGTATAATTAGGGGAAAATATACCAACCTCACTTGAACGTACTTTTCCCGTGGATTAAGAAAATGTTCATCCCGATGTGGCGATTTTTTTACACACAGAACTGTTCAGAATTGTCTTCAGCACACGAGTTAATGTGGAAGTCTGTTATAGGTGTGGGATTTACCAATGTAAATCCGTTCATTTCTTTAATAAGTGAGGTGTACATCCTTACAACCCCAGCACTCTGGCTTGCCATGGCCTCCTAAGCGCAATCAGGGGATCCAAAATATTATTTCTGGTCGTGCGCCCTTGAAAAAAACTACGAAAATCGCAGACACTAAAGACTGTTAACCAGTCGCGCCCCGTCTCAGCATCCCAACGGCAATTAATGTTTGACAGGAATAATCTCACTGAAAACATGCACCAACAATAAGCGTGCATATCAAGGTACACAAGGCTCAGCATGCGTGTAGTCAGAATTAAACCAGGTTGCATCTCGAACACTCAAGTGACCAAAATCTTGTGGAAAACAGCCTCCCCTATGCCGTTCCAGCTCTGCGGAACGTAGCGCCGGAACAACACAGCGGTAGTTTTTACGTGAATGTCTTGTTCCTGTTGGTATCGGCTCATCGAGCCAACAGCATCCCTTCATTTATACAACAAAAGTATGAGTGCAGTTCATCGTGCCAAATATTTCGGAGGAACATCGCAAGTCAGTGTCATTTGTACAGTCATCATTTGTAATACAAATTGCGACTTCTTGCCTAGGAGGTTCTAAGTCCAAGAATTATCCCGTATATTGCCAGCTTATATATTTTCGTTGCTTTTAGTTCGCGTTCATACATCATGGTCATCATTGTACCTTTGGTCCGAGGCATCGACTCCATGTTGAGTGATTTATGACCGGAAAGTCATGGTTTTTGAACTTTTTCCCTAGACGGCTTTCTGTGCATGGACAGGTTTACTGCGGCACCACCAACGGCATACGCGGAGCTCCACCTGTGCTGTCCCCACGATGGAATCCAACATGAAGCTGAAGCCGTTTGAGGGGACCGGGCACCGCAGATAAAAGTATCGCTCAGCTTTTATGCTTGTTTTACGACCTCGTGATCCCTGTGAGCAGAGCGGACGACTCTGATTGGCGGAATAGAAGTGCTTCCCAAAGGTCCTAAAAGGTTGTGCCCGTTCAAAATGGCTGAACAAAACAACCACGCTGCCCCGCCACCCTGGGCGTCCGGCTCTCGAATCAGGTAATCAGAACCGATAGGAGTGTGTTGCAACTGGTGGTACGGGAGTATATGAACTCCCAGTATTGAAACCATCTGATTTGCATCCTGTGATTTCGAGATATGTTGCATATTGTAACTGTTTTAGGAAAAACATTTCCTCAGAAGTTCGTACCTACCGAGAGACAGGCGAGCCATGAACCAAACACTGCTGATGTGCTTCCTCAACATTATGGAACCATTTCACCAAGATCAACCTTCCTTGAACTTGCGACATCCATAGGTTAAAAACATGGTAATCCACTCGTTACCAAAAAATGACATTATTCACCACCTTAGCCCCTTAATTGCAAAATTCAAACATATCCATACTGCATGGAAGTGGTGTAATTTTAATTGAGTATGTAAGAAGCACTGCTATACGGTTCTTCAGATGGATTTGATATTTAGAACTTCAAATGCACACGTTGACTGATTTTAAAATGTGCGAAGCCCTGTTGTTTTCATCCGTTTGTCTCGTGACCATACCCCATTTAGTTGATGGTAGTGGGTTGGGTTTGGCAGCTGTTCTGCCAGCAATGGTGCTCAGCTGATGAACTGCTGATATATTTTTCCCGGGTGGTGCTGTGTCAACAGAGAACGCTTCATGGGCGACATGGACGGACCATGTGGTACTGCAGGTATTGCAGCTGCAATACCTGTTCTGGCGGTGCAACGTGAACTTCCTCTGCGAAGTACATTACATTGCATACCTGACAGCACCAACTTTCTTTCAATCTGCATGAAATTTGCTAAGTTACAACACCAACCTGCTACGCTATCCTGCACTGATGATGTGAAATGCCTTCTTCATGTTATTTCATTCCATGACACTACACTTAAAGCGTAAATAAAGGTAAAGTTGCATAGGTAAATATGGATTCAAAGGCATATAAGACTGCATTGACGGGAATATCAACCCTGAAAACAACGTTTAAATGCAATTCATCGGAACTGCTGGATTGAGAAAGGTGGTCTTGGGCAGTTTTGTTTTAGACATGCGGATAACTAACTGCAAGAAACAGATGATAATCAGTCCTATCATTGACACTTAACTCACAGCGATTGGCTTACATATCCCGGAACCATAATGTGCTGCGCCGGAAGGGTTTCGCCAGCTCGAGGACATTCTGGCTGGTTTCAGTCGCCACATTGGAAGAATCACACGGAAAATGCATGCTGCGGTACAGCTTCCGGTAATTTCTGATGAAATAGTGATGTAGAAAAATTAGACAATGAGTTTCCATTTTTGTTTGTGGACGCTTCGATTGAATCATGTCAGTTCCTTCAGCATTGCTGACCATCGGTTTGGAAACATATTTTGTGTCGGAGTCCGGTTCGGAGCCCGCAGGCACGACCCAGGTTTTTGTTTGCTTTTTTGCAAGATCAGAAATTCCATTTCATAGTCTGGTCGGCTAAACATCTGCATATAATTTAACTACCTCTGAAAATTACCGTTGTCCCTCGTTCATTTCTCACGAAGCTGCTCGTACCGCCCGTGCCGCAAGATATGATCTGTCCTCTCTTCGCCTGGCCACTGCATTGGAGGCTGCCCGAAAAAGCGCATGCCTTGTGTGGAATGCATTGCTGTTCTGTATAGGTCCAGTGTGCGTGCTTGCTGCACAAGGGTAGCAAACGCGTGTGTTTTTCTCCCTTACGTGTAGTAAAGGAGAGCAATGGGGGAATCAACACTGGTGAGCACCTTCAATGGTTTTCTCAGCTATTTGACATAGCGTACCGTTGAGAAACAGTCAACGCTGTTGGTGTCCTAAGTTTAAAATTCGTACTAGAAAATGAAGTGAAATATGGTTTAGATCAGGGCAGGCCTCGTACGGTGAGGATATCTGACCTGGATAACACTGAGACTGAAAGAAGAAGCAAACGTGCCAAGATGAGACAAATCAGACTAGACAGAGAGGAAGGTGTCGGCTTACCTCACCGTCGCAGTCAGACCCATCTGGGCTCCACCCATCAATTACGTCATATGCGTCTACAGCCAACACTAGCACGGAAATATCCAGTAATGACAGTATGTCATGGCCTCTCCAGCCGAGTGACAGATAGCTCCCGCAGAGCGGCAGTCAATTTTACCCCCGTTTTATCAGATAACTCCAAAGCATATATGGATGGGATGCGGAGCATTATTGAGGTGACCTTGTCAGCCAGCCTTGCATTTGTTGTGTTTCGTGTTTGGTATCAGTGTATTGTGCGATGCTATGCCGTGATGGTATGTGAGGGCGTGCTGAACACTGCTTGGGTGACCTTGTCAGTGCATCCTTGTTAGTATGCATGTTGCTAGTAGCATGTGTGTCGTTTGTGTTCTGAGATGTGGGCCTGTGTCGAATGTTCTGTTTCGCCACTTCGCCACTATACATACCTTCACAATTGTCACACGGGACTTATGATACCATGCCTGTCTTGCTAGAGGAAGGCATGGGTCTCTTGAGTATACTCTCAGGATTTGATGGTTTTAAGTGGTTCTTGGATCACCCTGGTACCATGTTTTATGTACAATTTGTGCTACCGGTTCCTTCGTACCCCCGGTGCACGGTAGAAAACAGGACTTGTTAATTGTGTTCTGTCGATATTTTCGGCTTAGTCGGCTCTCTGTGTTTTCTGTTTTACCCTTGGTGGGGTGCTCCGGATAATTATGTTTCCTAAGTTGCTTTGTCGTCTCTTCTTGCTCCCGTTGTCTTTCGGAGGCTGACGAGATGGTCAGAGTTCATGGGATTTTGAGTCACATATTTCATATGTTGCAAGGGATGGTGACTGTTTAATTTAGGTACTGGGCTGAGCGCGCCAGTCCTTTGCAGCATCATGCTGAAATTAATTTGAGTTTTGCTGAATTAGGTGATTTGGCCTCCTCAGGCCATTTCTTGCCGTGAATGAAAGAAAGGAGGAGAAATCTGTGTTGCATAGCTCAGTTTATAAATTTTTAAACCGGTTTGTGTTGCGAAGAAAACTGAAAAGTGATTTGCAGTCAAAGATGGATTTGAGGAAACCGGCTTCAATCCTATTTCGGGATCATCATCAGTCCATTTGGTTTCGGTGAGGTAAAAATTACATCACGTTCACTTTTGATAATTCACGTATGAGCTGCAAGGGCTGTCCGAAAGTTTATATGGGTGAAACGGAGAGCGAACGTAAATGAAAGACGGAAAGAACACAAGGGACATCTAATACATCACAAATTACTGGACTACACATATAGAGACTACAGGTGAACATAGCTTTGACACGGAATACACGATAGACTGGAACAACACCGAGACACTAGTATTTGATTCCAGACAAAGGCAGCAGAAAATAAGAAGCAATCTCCATTCGAAGGAAACGAAACGAAATGTGCAAAAAGAGCGACGGGCGTCGCCCCACGAAAATGAAAAGTATAAAAAAACCCTGCGAAATCAGTAAACAATCAGGCCAATTGGCACGGCGGAGTGATCAGCGAGCTTTGGTAGCAGGCAGTGCGTACGCAAATAGTACTCAACACTCCATGTAATGGATGATGACTGTTGCAGTTTAGGTACTGGGCTGAGTGTGTTGTAATTTGGGTACTGGGCTGAGTGCTTTGGTCTCAGATACACATCGCAAATTAAAGTACCGTCGTCGTGTATCATCACTTGTGTAACAAGGAAGGGTAATTGTGTTTTCCTTCTTCTATGGTGAATGCAATGGTGCAATACAAACCTTGAACTAACATGATAGTAACATCTTACATAATTGTAATGATATTATCCGCGTACCCTTCTACATCACTTGTCTGTACGACGAGGAGGCCAGTACTTCACCAGTCGTAGCCAAGACCTTCATAGAATAGTTTGACATTGAAGTACTGAAGTAGGAGATCCCATCCTTGTCCCATGGGTTTGTCCGTAGCATGCATCCATAAATATGGAAAACGGGTTGCTAAGGCACACATTTAATAGCTGAGTGATCTCATCAGGATACATTTTGTACCAGTTTTTAGGTTTCGTTCATTCTTCAGTATTTGCGTTATGATGTTAACCTCTTTTTTCGTTTGAATGCCGGTGCTGGGCGTCGTCACGTCGAAAGAGATCATGACCTCATTTGTGTTCAGTTTGCACTTTATTATGGCCGAGGTGAGACCTTTGGCGTCTTCATCAAGGAGTTGTTTGCTCCTAACATCCGGTTTCAAAAAGTCCGCCACCAAATTTATTATTTCTTATTTTTGAGATCCAAAACCCCTGAGACTGGGGGGGAAGGGGACCCTTCCCCTTTTTTTTTTTTAGGGGGCCATAAAAAAATACAACACCCAAAAACAAAAGTTTACACAACCCCCTCCCCTTTGGGGTGGAGGGGGGGGGGATATATTTTAAAATATTCTCTCCCCCTCCTTTTTTTCGTTTGGGGGGGGGGGGGGGGGCTGGCGTGAACAATAATAAAAAAAACAAAAAAAAAAAAAAAAAACCTAATATAAAAAAAAAAAAAAAAAAAAAAAGGGAGGAGATAAATCCCCCCCGCGCCCCTTAAAAAAAAAAAAAAAATAAAAACAAAAAAAAACAAAACAACAACCCCAACAAGCGCGCAGAGCGAGGGGGGGTGGTTTCCTCCCTTTTCCTTTTCTAAAATCTCTAACCCTCCCAAAAAAAACAAAACAAACACAAAAAAAAACCCCAAAAAAAAAAAATGTTCGGGGGGGGGGGGGGGGTTTAGGTTTGGAAAGGGGGGGGGGGGGGGGGGGGGGGGGGTTGGGGGGGGGAGGGGGTTGGTGTGAGGGATTTGGGGAGGGAAAAGGAGGAGTATGAAGGGGGGATAACCCGGCTTTATTGTTTAAAAAGGTTTGGGGTTTCTAAACTTTTTTTAATTAACCATTTAAAAATTCCTAAAAATTTTCGAAGCGAAAAAAAAAAAAAAAAAATAAAGGGGAGAAGGGGAAGGGGGGGGGGGGGTAAAGGTTTTGGAAAGGGGGGAAAAAGGGGGGTTAAGGAAAAAAAAAAAAAAAAAAAAAAAAAAAAAAAAAAAAAACCCCCCCACCAAAAACAACAAAACAAAAAAAAAAACAACAAAAACAAAAAAAAAAAATAAAAAAAAACCCCCCAACCCCCCCCAAAACAACCCACAAACCCCCCCCACACCACCCCCAAAAAAAAAACAACCTATTAAGGAAAAAAAAACCGAAACAAAAAGAAACCAAAAAAGAAAAAAGGCCCCAAAAAAAACAAAAAAAAAACCAAAACAAAAAACCACCAAAAAAAAAAACAACCCCCAAAAAAAAAAAAAACAAATCAAAAAAAAACATAAAACAAATCCCTTTTTAAAACTCCGATTTTTTGTTTTTTACAAATCTAAATTTTTAAAAAAACAAAAAACAACTTAACAAAAAAAAAAAAAAAAAAAAATAAAAACCAAAAAAAAAAAAAAAAAAACAAAAAAACCACCACCATTAACCAACCCACCCCCGGAAACGATAACCCCCACACCCCCCAAACTATCAAAACCCAAAAAAACCCACCTTCTACAACCCCCACCGGATACACCACTAAAAAAAACACCCAAAAAAAAAAAAAACAAAAAAAAACCAAAAAAAAACCCCAAAAAAAATAAAAGAGACAAAAAATTTCCCCAGGGGGGTATGGCGGGAAAAGCCCTAAAAGGAAAGGGGGATAAAATTAAAAAAATAATATTAATTTTATAAAAACGCTAATGATTTAAAAATATTTTAAAAATTCTTTTTATATAACCCCCCCCAACCCTCAATCCCTAACCTATAAAAAAAAAAAAAAACTTTTAAAAAAAAAATTTAAAAAACATTTCCCCTCCCCTTCTGAAGCGCCAAAAAGAGAGACCAAAAAAAAAAACTATTAGGGAAAAACTGAGGAAAAAAAAAAAAAAAAAAAGGGGGGAGGAGGAGGGGGGTTTGGGTAAGATTTTGAATTCGCAAAATGGGGCCAAAGAAGAAAAAGTGAAATATTTAATTTGGCCCAAATTTTAAAAATAAAAAAATATAAAAAAGAAAAAAAAAAAATTTAAATAAAAAAAAAATTTGTTTAAAAAGAAAAAAAAATAATTATAAAAAATAAAAAAAAAAAAATAAAAAAAGAAAAAAAAAAAAAAAAAAGAAGCCCACATCTCATCCGGTTCTGAAGACGTTGCGTAGGAATGTGTCAGCATGAATATCTGCACAGAACAAGGAGGGGGTCAGCGAGCGGAGGAGATGCACGAACTTCTCAGCCTGAATGTTTGCACATGACAAGGAGTGGGTCAGCGAGTGGAGGAGATGCAGGAACTTCTCAGCCTGAATGTTTGCACATGACAAGGAGGGGGTCAGCGAGTGGAGGAGATGCATGAACTTCTCAGCCTGAATGTTTGCACGGGACAATGAGAATGAGGGGTGGGGTGGGGGTAGGTCAAAGAGCTCGTGCGCTACCAGTTAATTCTTGGATCATAAAACACTCTGCACTGATGCACAGGTATAGGTTATACATAGTAATTTGTAGTTTGCCCAACTTGCAAGTGCTCTCGCTAGAAAATGAGCTTCTCTTGGTAATTGAATGTTGTGCAATATTATTTTCAACTTAACCGTTGGTGAGAATATGCGATTGGCCGATGTTTGCTGAAGGTCACCAAAAACAAACCACCATAATCTGGAATACTGTTGTTAAGAGCACACAGCCCTTTATAAAACCTTACTCATGACAGGAAGAGTGAACACACCGCACCATGGCATGTAGAGTAAACACACCACACCATGGCAGGTAGAGTTAACATACCGCACCATGGCATGTGAAGTAAACACACTGCACCATAACGGGTAGAGTGAACACACCGCACCATAGCAGGAAAAGTGAACACACCACAGCATAGCAGGTAGAGCGAACACACCGCACCATGGCAGGTAGAGTGAACACACCGCACCATAGCAGGTAGAGTGAACACACCGCACCATGGCAGGTAGAGTGAACACACCGCACCATGGCAGGACAAGTGAACACACCACAGCATAGCAGGTAGAGCGAACACACCGCACCATAGCAGGTAGAGCGAACACACCGCACCATGGCAGGTAGAGTGAACACACCGCACCATGGCAGGTAGAGTGAACACACCGCACCATGGCAGGTACAGTGAACACACCGCACCATGGCAGGAAGAGGAACACACCGCACCATAGCAGGAAAGGTGAACACACCGCATCATGGCAGGTAGAGTGAATCCACCGCGTCATGGCAGGTAGAGTGAACACACCGCACCATGGCAGGTAGAGTGAACACACCACACCATGGCATGTAGAGTGAACACACTGCACCATGGCAGGGAGAGTGAACACACCGCACCATGGCATGTAGAGTGAACACACCACATCATGGCAGGTAGAGTGAACACACCGCACCATGGCAGGTAGAGTGAACACACCACATCATGGCAGGTAGAGTGAATACACCGCGTCATGGCAGGTAGAGTGAACACACCACACCATGGCAGGTAGAGTGAACACACCGCACCATGGCAGGTAGAGTGAACACACCACATCATGGCAGGTAGAGTGAACACACCGCACCATGGCAGGTAGAGTGAACACACCACATCATGGCAGGTAGAGTGAATACACCGCGTCATGGCAGGTAGAGTGAATACACCGCGTCATGGCAGGTAGAGTGAACACACCGCGCCATGGCAGGTAGAGTGAACACACCACACCATGGCAGGTAGAGTGAACACACCACATCATGGCAGGTAGAGTGAATACACCGCACCATGGCAGGTAGAGTGAACACACCACATCATGGCAGGTAGAGTGAATACACCACGCGTCATGGCAGGTAGAGTGAACACACCACATCATGGCAGGTAGAGTGAACACACCACATCATGGCAGGTAGAGTGAATACACCGCATCATGGCAGGTAGAGTAAGAACACACCACACCATGGCAGGTAGAGTGAACACACCACACCATGGCATGTAGAGTGAACACACCACATCATGGCAGGTAGAGTGAATACACCGCGTCATGGCAGGTAGAGTGAATACACCGCGTCATGGCAGGTAGAGTGAACACACCACACCATGGCAGGTAGAGTGAACACACCACACCATGGCAGGTAGAGTGAACACACCACATCATGGCAGGTAGAGTGAATACACCGCGTCATGGCAGGTAGAGTGAATACACCGCGTCATGGCAGGTAGAGTGAACACACCACATCATGGCAGGTAGAGTGAATACACCGCGTCATGGCAGGTAGAGTGAACACACCACACCATGGCAGGTAGAGTGAACACACCACACCATGGCATGTAGAGTGAACACACCACATCATGGCAGGTAGAGTGAACACACCACATCATGGCAGGTAGAGTGAATACACCGCATCATGGCAGGTAGAGTGAATACACCGCGTCATGGCAGGTAGAGTGAACACACCACACCATGGCAGGTAGAGTGAACACACCACATCATGGCAGGTAGAGTGAACACACCACATCATGGCAGGTAGAGTGAATACACCGCGTCATGGCAGGTAGAGTGAACACACCACACCATGGCAGGTAGAGTGAACACACCGCATCATGGCAGGTAGAGTGAATACACCGCGTCATGGCAGGTAGAGTGAATACACCACACCATGGCAGGTAGAGTGAACACACCACATCATGGCAGGTAGAGTGAATACACCGCGTCATGGCAGGTAGAGTGAACACACCACACCATGGCAGGTAGAGTGAACACACCACATCATGGCAGGTAGAGTGAACACACCACATCATGGCAGGTAGAGTGAACACACCACACCATGGCAGGTAGAGTGAACACACCACATCATGGCAGGTAGAGTGAATACACCGCGTCATGGCAGGTAGAGTGAATACACCGCGTCATGGCAGGTAGAGTGAACACACCACATCATGGCAGGTAGAGTGAACACACCACATCATGGCAGGTAGAGTGAATACACCGCGTCATGGCAGGTAGAGTGAACACACCACACCATGGCATGTAGAGTGAACACACCACATCATGGCAGGTAGAGTGAACACACCACATCATGGCAGGTAGAGTGAACACACCACATCATGGCAGGTAGAGTGAATACACCGCGTCATGGCAGGTAGAGTGAACACACCGCACCATGGCAGGTAGAGTGAACACACCACATCATGGCAGGTAGAGTGAATACACCGCGTCATGGCAGGTAGAGTGAACACACCGCGTCATGGCAGGAATAGTGAACATACCGCACCATGGCAGGTAGAGTGAACACACCACATCATGGCAGGTAGAGTGAATCCACCGCGTCATGGCAGGTAGAGTGAACACACCGCACCATGGCAGGTAGAGTGAACACACCACATCATGGCAGGTAGAGTGAATACACCGCGTCATGGCAGGTAGAGTGAACACACCGCGTCATGGCAGGAAGAGTGAACACACGCACCATGGCAGGTAGAGTGAATACACCGCGTCATGGCAGGTAGAGTGAACACACCGCACCATGGCAGGAAGAGTGAACACACCACATCATGGCAGGTAGAGTGAGCATACCGCACCATGCACCGTAAATGCCGGGATTTCAGAACATCATTCACGAATTTTGTCATCCTGTCTGGGCAGGCCAATTCCATGGGCAGTGAGGTTGTTCCCATGGCTGGACATGATTGTAAGTCGATAGCAGTTGATGAGATCGCGTGCAAACGATATATACGCTATAAATCAAGCACCGATAAACCGATGGAGAAACCGCCGCCTAAGGCGCTCAGCTTATTTCACTGTGTAATTACGTATCATATGTATGCGCCCAGCGATGACCTTTACCTGCTATATTGAGTAGAACTGGAATAATCAAATGATACTGCCACAAAAACACGCTGATAAGAGGGTATCGCTTTCCTTGAAGTGTTTCATGACTTGCAGCGAAATATTCGGACGTGAACCCGTTAAATTCCACTCATCAAAGGGAACTCAATGTACCGGATGGCATGCTTCTCTATCGTTTTCTTCAGGTTCATTGCACGAAGATGTAGACTAGAAAATCAAATGATTTCATAGACTACATTTTACGCAGGGGGATGGCGTCATTTAGCACACCTATTTATAATTGAGGTATGTGTAATCAAGTAGTGAAATGTCCGCTCTCGAGCGGGGAATTTTTGGAGTCACAAGCTCTGATCTACGCGCCCCCAAGACTGTTCTCGGTAGACACGCACTGCTGGGACGACATCGACATGATTGATTTATTAGCATAGGCACTTCGGCCTCCTCAGGCCATTTCGTAGCATTGCTTGACATAAATTGCCTTCGTGTTAGGGTGTCTAATAAGCAATTTTGGATTTTCAGCCGGAGGAATTGAAAGCTATATGTTTAAAATGATCCTGTTTTTTTCCTTCACGGAGTGGACGCACTATTTGTACCTTTTGTGCCCGGAGTGTGATAGTTGCAAACCATCCGAACTAAAGATATAATGGTAAGTAACGTGGAATATGTTGTTGCTTTCTGCGAAAAGCGACAGGCCCAAATTTATCAGGAGGCTTCTGGAAACGATATTTGGTTTGCCTATTATAATTCTTATAACGACAAGTCGCGCATTGGTTTGCCTGGCATTGCGCTTTATTGAGAGGTGATATACCTCAAATGGCTGCTGATGCTCAGACTCAGTTAATGAGAATGTTGAATTTGCTCTCGCGCTTCAAAAATGGTCAACAGGTGGCACGCTGAGGCCCAAACCATAAAGATTCACATGCAAGAAAATCGATAATTTATTTAAAACATGAGTCACAAAGACCACAATCAGAATTGAAACCGACTATTAATTTACATGCTTGTCTTGAATAAACGAAATAGGGAGTGCAAGGGTTTTGTATGATGATGCAATGCGTGCATGTGTGAACGAGACCGGCAAGTATACAGGTACGTACCTAAGTGGCGGGAGGTCGATTAACTCCGTCGCTATATTGATCATGACAGATCCCTCCTCCGCGATGGTGCCGGTCACGGCAGCAGGCAGATCCCTCCTCCGTGATGGTGCCGGTCACGGCAGCAGGCAGATCCCTCCTCCGTGATGGTGCCGGTCACGGCAGCAGGCAGATCCCTCCTCCGTGATAGTGCCGGTCACGGCGGCAGGCAGATCCCTCCTCCGCGATGGTGCCGGTCACGGCAGCAGGCAGACCCCTCCTCCGTGATGGTGCCGGTCACGGCGGCAGGCAGATCCCTCCTCCGCGATGGTGCCGGTCACGGAAGCAGGCGACCCCTCCTCCGTGATGGTGCCGGTCACGGCAGCAGGCAGATCCCTCCTCCGTGATAGTGCCGGTCACGGCAGCAGGCAGATCCCTCCTCCGTGATGGTGCCGGTCACGGCGGCAGGCAGATCCCTCCTCCGTGATGGTGCCGGTCACGGCAGCAGGCAGATCCCTCCTCCGTGATGGTGCCGGTCACGGCGGCAGGCAGATCCCTCCTCCGTGATGGTGCCGGTCATGCGGCAGGCAGATCCCTCCTCCGTGATGGTGCCGGTCACGGCAGCAGGCAGATCCTTCCTCCGTGATGGTGCCGGTCACGGCAGCAGGCAGATCCCTCCTCCGTGATGGTGCCGGTCACGGCAGCAGGCAGATCCCTCCTCCGTGATGGTGCCGGTCACGGCAGCAGGCAGATCCCTCCTCCGTGATGGTGCCGGTCACGGCAGCAGGCAGATCCCTCCTCCGTGATGGTGCCGGTCACGGCAGCAGGCAGATCCCTCCTCCGTGATGGTGCCGGTCACGGCGGCAGGCAGACCCTCCTCCGTGATGGTGCCGGTCACGGCGGCAGGCAGACCCCTCCTCCGTGATGGTGCCGGTCACGGCAGCAGGCAGATCCCTCCTCCGTGATGGTGCCGGTCACGGCGGCAGGCAGACCCCTCCTCCGTGATGGTGCCGGTCACGGCAGCAGGCAGATCCCTCCTCCGTGATAGTGCCGGTCAGCGGCAGGCAGATCCCTCCTCCGTGATGGTGCCGGTCACGGCAGCAGGCAGACCCCTCCTCCGTGATGGTGCCGGTCAGGGCAGCAGGCAGATCCCTCCTCCGTGATGGTGCCGGTCACGGCAGCAGGCAGCGCCGGCCTTGTCGAGGTGTGGAGCTGTCGGTCGTCATCGTGCGTCACTGCCGTGTCCCTGCACCAGACAGACAAAATGGCCGACCAGCGTCCCACAGCAGCTATAAAAGCTTTAGTGTTTAGCAGACGGAGCGGCATGCCAGCTGGCCGACATTACCCAATGCCGGCCATTCGTCAGTCCAGGCTCGCTGAGTGCGGAGGGAGTAAAATCCTGAGATCGTCAGTGTCGCAGACATTTATATAAATGCAGATATGGAAGTAAAGATGAATACATATGAATTACGAGGGTTGGGACACAATGGACTATGCCCACTCCCTCCCAACCGTTGTGCTTGCAATAATAACAATTGGAAAAGAGGAGCCTGCATTTTTGGACGAATAGAAAAGGGTTTCGATGGACTAGTATTCGGTTGGAGTTCCCCTTCCACCCCCCCCCCTCATCCGCCGAATTAAACCAACATTGCTGGTAGCATTTGATCCTTTCCATTTGCTGCTTGAGGGCGCACCATGCATCCGCCATGTCTTTGAAAATTCCCAATTGATTATTCTCATTCAAAGGTAATAATGAGACAAAGGAATATAATTCAAAACTACTAATGAAACACTTGATGCACTGTCGAAGTGAACTCCGAGGTTACGCGCTTACCTTTCGTGATAATATTCTGGCGCGAAGATATGTGACAATTTCGGAAATTATTAGCAAACGTTTTTATTTTCTAACGCAATTATGTTTTAAAGCAAAACCTACCAATTGACGCCAAGTTTTTGTGAACGTACAACATGATAAATTACAACGTTCGTAATAGATAATTACTACACAATCTCCAGTTGGACATAATGCAAGAATAATGCAAGACATAATGCGACCTATGACGCACACATAACAGAAAATTGTTTGTGGTGGCCAGCTCGCTTATGGTGTATGGACAAGGAAAGCATCAATCGGTGGCCCGATTGTGTACACGACCCGTTGCTGATTATAGTCCATATTCTTTTCCATTTAACTTCTTTTGCGAAAAATTTAGACAACTCGCGTTGTGCATCAATGGATCCGGCCTGCCCGTATTGCACACACTATGCTTCAAATACGCACACAATGAGCATGTGCAGAAATGGAACACAAGTCGGCAAACGTGATATATTTATTGCCAACCGTGTGGAAAACAGAACGTGCGCTATCGCATTGTGAAACACTGGCGATTTGCTACCTGCTCTGAAAGAAACGGCTCACGTATTGTCTTACGTTATGCGCTCAATCACAACAAACATCGCATACGAAGCTGACCTGGTTTGAGGTCACGACGGTGCATGGCACGCATGCCCACCCGTTACCAGAAGGCCGCTAGTTTCGGTTCAGAATACTTTTCCCAATTATGATGCCTTTTTCCGTAGTTTGTCGGTACGTTTCTTTTTTCCTGTACTTCTTGCGCAGCCACGTCTTCGAAAGACGCCCTATTTACCACCATCGCTTTTTTGTTGACTTCTCTCTTTTCCCACGCCTTGCTTCTGTTCATCTCACCATCAGGCTTCACAGTCTGAATATTATCAGGCATAACGCCGGAGGTAGCGCCAGCGGAGGCAGCGCCGACGCCGCAAGATGCCACGTCGTTTCCGCCGGGTGCAGCGTCGGCGACGACATCTGGAATCGTGACAAATGTATCAGAACAGGTTCGAAGGGTGAAAGTCTCCTTCCCCAACTGCTGATGTAAGGGGTCATGGGGGCGATGTCTACTCCTCGCTCCATCTGGGGGCCATAATGATGCGAAATCCGACAGTAAACCGAAATATAAAAAGTGAGAAGAATCGGTCGGGATAGCCACCTACCTGCCTCCACGCCCCAAGTCGACCGGTAGACCAGCTCCTGGAGTCGCCACTGGTCGCTCCATCTTTGAGTTCTGAGCAAACACAAAACGTGTGTAATTCCAAAGTTAAGTAGCACAAATGTAGGCAAGCTCAAGTGTACGTATGGGAGATATACGTTAACACAGCTGTACCTAAGAACAAAAATAGGTACGACAAAAGCACTTATGGTATAGTAAATATACGTAGGTGCATGACGGAAATGTGCATAACGGAAATGTAGGTTAGAGCAAATGTAGGTAAGAGCAAATGTAGGTAAGAGAAAATGAACGTGAGAGCAAATGGAGGTAAGAGAAAATGTACGTGAGAGAAAATGTAGGCAAAAGCAAATGTACGTGTGATATATGCTCGCAACTCAATGTACGTAAACGCAAATGTACATACGCGCAAATATACGCATGCGCAAATGCAAAGTACATTGGCTCATACGTACATTTTAGCGTACATACTTGTGTACTTATATACATTCGAGCCCACGTACATTTGCCAGTCGTAGTTTTTCCGTGTATATATATTTGCGCTTGCTTAAATTTGTGATAACGTACATTTGCATTTACGTACATTCACTCTTGCATACTTTTACTCGTACGTACATTTGCACTTACGTATATTTCCACATGCGTACGTTTGCACTTTTGCATATAAGTACATTTGCCCGTCTGCACTTTTGGCAATCCGTATAATTACGCTTATGCCCATTTGAGAGCATGTGCTTTTGCGCTTACATGCTTGTGCGGTTTGATACATTTACGCTTTCGCATACTTGCGCATATGTACATTTGCGCATACATACATCTACGCTTACGTTCTTTTGCGTCTACATGCATTTGTATCTTCGTACATTTGCTCGTACGTCTTTGCATTTACGTATATTTGCTCATGCGTACTTTTGCCATACATCAATTTGCGCTTATACACATCTGCGCTTAATTGCCCTAAGTACATGTACGCCTACGTGCACTTGCTTACGTGCATTTGTGCACATACATCTGCAATACGTACATTTGCTATATATACATTTGTTCGGTTGCCAGAATTTTTGACACGTACGACCCGGCCAAAAATTTGGACGAGACAGGAACCACTCTGTCCCACAACCTTTATCCCCCGGAGGACACCGACCGATGACAATCTAACTGGGATGAGCTATTGTGGGCGGGGCGGGAACCACGGGCGAAAAGCCTGTTCCACGGATACAACCAGTTGAATTTTCTTTTTATCCAAGGGAACTTTACAAGCGGGGATGAAGACCGACCTTATACGTTTTACTTTGACAGCCACAGTAGCGTCTGGCGCTCACACACCGCACTGTGCCTGCAATTAATTACAGTTCACCACATCTGTCCAGAAGCCGTTAACCGTCGCCACCCAGGCGCTCGTTACTCTCACAACCTCTGTATGCTTCCAGACCGGCCCTCCCACCACAGCCTGATCCACCAGCCATGCATCTACACGTACCTCACCACTATGTCTCCACCCAGACTGACACCACCTCGCCTGCTAGGCTCGCAGGCCGCACCCATACCCCTTCCCACAGTTCTAGCCAACACATTCCGTGCCACCAGAGACCTGAGACAGAGACAGACAGACCTGTCAAACTCGACATAGCTCACCCAAATTCCGACATGTTCGACGTTCCTTCAATTTAGAACAACCAACATGCACCATTCACGTGCAACAAAGGATCTTCTTCAATTCGATGTTGACGGCATTCCGACAAAATTCATTGAGGTCAAACCGAATGTTCTCGAGCAAAAACCGCATTGACCGCCCAGCAATCTGCAAGAAGCCCACCTTCGAAATTCAGGCTCTAATTGGCATATCATTTCAAATTACACCTGGCACGTTGACAACGTCAACAGACCAGTTCGAAAATGGGCCGCAGACATTCTAATCGCAGGCAACATTTCTCAGCACGGGGCTAAGCTAAACACATATGCAAATTGTGTAGTAATCGGTCTTCCAGTTTCCACTTTCCAAGCAACTGTCCATTACTTTACATCTTGCCGTCAGCTGTAGACCCCACACCACAGGAGCTCACTGATCTGCTCCTCAAGATACCCTAGCCAGTGTTCCTTATGCCTTGGTCACAAATGGACTGCGGCGTATTGGCGGCGGCCGTAAATCCCAAAAATTGTCATAACCGTGCGGTGGCCGCACAGTAGAATACGGTAGCCGTGAGGCGATCTCAAGGTTTTTTGCCCGTCGTAGGGCTTACGATGTTTTAAATTTGACTTTAAACTTTTTTCCGGAAATCGCAAGGCCGTAGGCCGTAACCCCGCCGCATGTAGTATCACAAGGTCACTGTGCGGTGACCGTGAGGTGACTTCAAGGTCACCTCACGGTTTTTACCCGGTCTGGTGTGCCTAGAAAATCGTACGGCAGCCGCAACAACCGTGAGGCCTCCTTATGCCTCGGTCACATATGATGCTGCCGCCGCACGGTTCTGCGGTCTGCTGTTTGTAGATGGGATTTTTACAAATCGTACGGTTTTGCGGGCTGCGGAAGCAGTGTTCACAAATGTTACGGATTTCGCACGGCAATCGTAAAAGTCATAAAATCAAAATGCGTGAGGAGACCGCAGGGCGCTAGTTAACAAACCGCGAGGCGCCCTCACGGCGACCGCAAGGCAATCGCAAGGCGCCCGCTCGGTTGTTGCGGCCGCCGCAAGGGCGCCGTGAGGCCGCCGACAATTTAGAAATAGTGACATTGTAGTATTCTATGACATTGTTGTGTTTTATGAGTTTTATGAGACATTGCCACATAAATGAGTTACATTTCGAGGAACATGTTCCGTTTCATTTATAGCATTATTATCTTATTATATGCACCTTTATTTCTTAGAAGGAAAACTCTTTATTAATATGACATGAACAACTCTTTATTCATATGACATATAGACATCTTCACCAATAATTTGTATTGTCTCTATATAAACAAAGCATAACACTAGTCAATCACAGTACACAGTTCAGAGTGCTAGTAGTTGTAGTTCAGGGCCGCCTCCTGTCAGGGTATGCTGCCAGCTTCGCTGTAGTAATGGTACTGGAGTGCTGTGTGGAGTTGCTTTCCTTCACGGGTCTCACGGGGAGCACGTCCGACGATCTGCATTTCGTGCATCATGGCTTGGTCTCTCCACGCACCTGGTATTATCCGTCCGTCGTTTCCTTCCTGGTCTAGGTCTGCATTCTGAAGGTTGGGATATCTCAGTCGCATAATCTGGTGTAGGATGACACAGGCATTGGTAATCAAAATAGCGTTCTCGGGCTTGGTCTGCAACGGCATCAGCAGGCACCGAAAGCGCATGGCAAGTATCCGAAGGCGTTCTCCACCACCCTCCTGCCACGGGATGTACGGTAATTGAAGATTCTTTCTTCATGGTCGAGGTATCGGTGGGAATAGGGCTTGACGAGGTATCTGCGTTGAGGGAAAGCGTCATCCCCCACAATAAAGTACGGCGTATCCTGGTTGTCATCGGGCAGGCGGTCAGGCGGAGGCTGGCCGAGGATTCCCTCATGAAGAGCGGGTTCCAGAGTTGACTCGTTGAACACACCGGCATCAGATATGGATCCCCTCGCGCCAAAGTTCACCCACAGGAACTTGTAGTCCACTTCGACGAGCCCCAAATGAACGATGGAGAAGAACCCTTTGTAGTTATAGTATGCGGTGCCGGACTTTTTGGTTTCTTTATGGAACGTGTTTGCCGTCTATTGCCTCGCAGCAATGGTGGTAGTTCCATCTTCTGGAGAAGCCACTTGCCACTCCTCGCCAGGTGTCATGGGTCGAAAGGAGCACCAGGACCCATCTTTGTACTCGGCTGCAATGGCACTGTACACCTGGGGCACCAGGATGGAGATAGTGTTATGGGCAACACGAAAATTGAATGCCAGACTGTGGTACGAGTCACCCGTCGTCATAAAGCGCGACGTGATGGCAAGTCTGAATCCAGGCGCCAGGGCAGGCCTGCTGTCATCGCTCTTCATGATTCTGGGAAGTAGCCGGTCCAGCATCTCACGAAACATGGCGGGCTCAATGCGCAGGTAGGACTTGAAATCCCCCGGGACTCCCTCATGAGTTCCTGCATCAGGGTGTCGTAGTTGCCCAGGGTGGAACGCCGCAACAACCAGGGCTTCACCAACACCACTCGTCTTCTTCTCCCCTAACGGGCCTGCTCTTCTTCTAACACTACTATAGCTGCTATAATTTCTTCCTGCCGGCGGTGTACCTGCCTCAGTCGTAATCTCAGGTGTGCCAGGCACAGTCTCTGTGGTGGAATCAACGCCATCTTGACGATCTGGTTAGTGTCACATACCTCTTCAGAAAGATGATCGTACGGCGGCCGCCAATTGTACGGTTGCCGTTAGGCCATCGTACGGCAGCCCTATAGTCACTGCACGGCCGCCGTGCGATATTTAAAACATCGTACGGCCATCTCATGGAGGCAGCAAGACCACCGTGAGGTGACAGTAAGGAGGTCTCACGGTTGTTGCGGCTGCCGTACGATTTTCTAGGCACACCAGACCGGGTAAAAACCGTGAGGTGACCTTGAAGTCAACTCACGGCCACCGCACAGTGACCTTGCGGTACTACATGCGGCGGGGTTGCGGCCTACGGCCTTGCGATTTCCGACAAGTTTAATGTCAAATTAACAAAATCGTAAGCCCCTGCAACGAGAAAAAATCTTGAGATTGCCTCAGGGCTACCGTATTCTACCGTGCGGCCACCGCACGGTTGTGGAAATTTTTGGGACTTACGGCCGCCGCCAACACGCCGCAAGCCATTTGTGACCAAGGCGCGATGACAGCAGGCCTGCCCTGTCACCTGGACTCAGACTGGCCATCACGGCGCCGCAAGGGCGCCGCAAGGAGACCTTGTGGCGGCCTCACCACGCCCTTGCGGCGGCCGCAACAACCGTGCGGGCGCCTTGCGATTGCCTTGCGGTCGCCGTGAGGGCGCCTCGCGGTTTGTTAACCAGCGCCTTGCGGTCTCCTCACGCATTTTGATTTCATGCTTACAATTACCGTGCGGACCCCGTAACATTTGTGAACACTGCTTCCGCAGCCCGCAAAACCGTACGATTTGTAAACATCCCATCTACAAACCGTAGACCGCAGAACCGTGCGGCGGCAGCATCATATGTGACCGATGCATTACGGAGGACCTTAACACCCATGATCACTTTTCGGAAGCAACAGAATCACACTAGAGGTTACGAAATGCTACAGCTTATTTCAAACCACAACCTTTTGCCAGATACCGAGACCAACACTCGCTAACATTCGGCATTAGTAAGCCAAAGCGTGCTCTAATTTAACGTGCTGCTCCCCTGAACCGGTGAAAGGGGCCCAGACTGACGGAGGTGGTCCGGACCGATGAAGAGGACCCCGTGTCAGCAGAGAGCGTTCGTGGGCAGACGTCGAGGGCCCGGGTTGGGCTAGCATGAAGGGCTTTTAGGCACACGGAGGGGATACCGGGTCATTGGAAGGACCCCCAAGGCTGACGGACTGGGCCCCGGGCAGTAAAGAGGGCATGTGACCCAACGGGGAGGGTCCCCGAGCTCACGGAGTGGGCCGCTGAGCTGATGGTGAAAGACAATAGCTAGCTGCCGCAAAGGACCGAGGCCGTCGGAGAGGGCCCTGAGCCAATATGAAGGGCTCAGGACTGACGGAGTGAGCTCAAGCCGAAGAAAGAGCCTATGATCTGATGGAGCCGACCAAACTTGTGAAAGAGGGCCTGGTGGAAAAGGCTCTGGGCCGCTAGAAGGGCCACCAGCCTACGAAATGGGGCTCTAGCCGTCGGAGAGGCTCCAGGACAGGCGATAGGGTCCCCGAACCGACATCGAGGGTCCCAAGCGGATGTGAAGAGCCCCTGTGCCGACAGAGAGGGTCCAATCCGTACAAGGGGCTCTGACCTGATGTAGGGGCCCAAGTTGTTGAAAAAGAACCTCTGAGCCGTCGGAGAGGATCCCAAACCACAGGAGGACCCAGGGTCGTCGGAGAACTCAGAGCCGATATGGAGAGCCATTGGGTCGACGGACGGGACCCGTATCGTACAATGGACCCTGGCCTGACGAAAGAGGCGCAAGCTGTTGAGGGAGGAGCCTCCACCTGGACGGAGAAGGCCCTACGCCGTGAAAGAGAGCCATTGAGCCGATGGAGAGGACCCCTGGTCTGACAGCGAGTCTCGGGCTGATAAAGAGGACCTCGAGCCACAGGGATGGCTCTGGCCGAGGAGGAACGTTCCCGGTTTGGTGCAAAGTGCCTAGAGACCCATGGAGGGGTCCCGAGCTCTTAAAGGGGCCCGCAGACTGACAAAGAGGGCCCCTAAACCTTTGCGGTGGCAGCGACCTCTTAAAAAAAACATTGATGTAAAAATGGATGCGCAAGTTAAATAAAGGCCCAGGATCTACCAAACAACACCATCTCAGGCCCCATACGCATTTGTTTTGTGTGAAATGTGGCCAATCGTTCACAAATCATTTCATTAAAAGGCATCGATTCAAAATAAAATGCTACCAGACGGGAACACGATAGGCTGCATATTTTCCAGCTCGCTTAATTGCAAATAGTGTCTTACAAAACACCACTGATAAAGAATACAGGCATAAATTAGCAAACTCTTCCCATCGAAGTAACCAATCAAAGTCGCTAACTTTCCAACTGCTACACAAGTATTGATTTGTGACGAGTAAAGACTTCATAGCTGGGGCATGTCGGCCACAAATTTTTCAGTTGCACGACAAACGTGTTCCCTGATTTAGAACACTTTTGTGATGATCACAGTCACCTTACGAGCTTAAATTAATTCATTCGTGTAACAAATACACTAACACAAATCATGCCGCAGCAAAACTAAGGGCTGAAGGAATGCTGCGAAAATTATTGATGGCAACACTCTTGTTCTTGCCTTATTACATCAGATTATACGGTACGCAAAAGCATGGTGTTTCATGAAAACGTATGGTACCGAATTATGTTGCAAGGCAAGGCTTGACATTGCCTTGATATAGACTGTGCCGCTTGGCAGCTATTACTGGTAGGTATACTGCGCCGCTTCACCTTTAGGCCTTCCGTCACAGCGTGCCAGGATCATAGAATCATGATCACGGGCCAGTGTTGAAGGGCAGGAAGTCGCGTTTGTGGTCGTCACGTGACAATTCTCCATGCAAAAATGAAGGGGGAGAACTGGGTCTGTGCTGCTCCGGCCTTACATACCACGATCGAACACAACATTGGCTGTTCAGTGAGCGGGCTACACCGGACTCCTGTCGACAAGCAACTATTGATCACTGTGGTTTTGGGACTTCAGTAACCCGCAAGGGGAAAGGCTTCTGATGCAAATCAGTCATTTCCTTGTTCTTCCGAAGCTGTTGTCGGGTCCCTGAGAACGTCTACGAGCCCGTACGTAGTCATCTACGTGGTGACCGTGGCGGAGATCGAAAGACTTATGGTGGCCACCGTGTCTATTGTCGGGCCCTTAAGAACGTCTACGAGCCCTTGCGAACGTTTGTGGGCCCTTATGAACGTCTACGGGCTCTTACGAACGTCTACGGATCTTTACACGGAAATCTACGAACCCTTGCACAGTTGTACGCGCCCCTGCGAACGTCTAAGGGCGCTTGCAGATGCCTACGGACCCTTACGAATGTCTGCGGGGAATTATGAACATCCACGGGACCTTACGAACTTCTACGGGCCCTTACGGAAGTTTACAGGCGCTTTCAGATACATATGGGCCCCTACGAATATTTGCGGGCCTTTGCAAACGTCTAAGGGCCCTTACGGACGTCCTACGAATGAAGGGTTCTTACGAACGTTTACTAGTCCTTAAGAACGCCCACGGGCTTTTACGAATGTTTCGGGACTTTACGAACGCATACGAGCCCTTGCGAACGTCTGCAGACCCTTAGGAAAATGTACGGGCCTTGGCGAAGGCGTGCGTGTCCATACGGCAGTTTACGGATACTTACAAGCGACTATTTACCCCTTACTGATTCCTGAATCGACATCTTTTCCCATGATGCTTTGACATCCTGCATCTAGATGTATGCTTAGGCGGCAGGGCGCAACAAGGGCAATGTGACAGGAGTCTGACATATTTGAGTGGCCTCAATCAACAAACAAAAATACAAAGTCCCTGAATTTCATCCTTTATTTTTTCACAGGCCCCTTTTCAAGTTTTTGATTTTTTTTTAAAGTAGCAATTTTTATCTCTCCTGTTATCGGCCCCCGGTTTTACGTTTCCATTGGTAACTCCATGGGCTGATTCCTGTGGGGGACGAGAACATGGCTGTAGGAACCAGGAAATTATTGGCATAGAAGCATTAGCCGAATGCACCTAATGCTCATTGGTCCCATGTTCAAGGAGAAAAGTATATTGCTACGGATTATGTGGTATGTTCGCGATGGAGCAAATATGTGGAAGCCTCCATACCTCCTACACTCATGGACGGGATGTATTTTCGCTCGATCTTTCCATGCATCACCATAGGTGTAATGCTAAATTTGATTAGAAGTGTGGGGTAAGCGTCTCCCACGTCCAGGTCGGCGGAGCCGCCCATGCGGGCTTCCACTACCAAGGGCACAACCGTGGGCTGATGCAGAAGGGAAAGGTTGACGTAGGGGAGTGCAATTTCACTCACCGATACCAATGACCCTCCACCCCTCCACCAAAAAAAGAGTCATATTGCACATTTACCATGATCACAAAATGAAATCGGGACTGTATCAGAGCGTATCCTGATCGTGAACCACACGCGTGGCCTATCATAAATCCCACGGACAGCCAAAGATCTATCTTTTTAGCAGACGCGGACCACGGAACTGAAACACGAAAGAGAGCGATCAGAGGTGACCACGTTTTAGTTCACATACCCCACCGTTACCTACCATGCATGTGTGTCACTTGTATACTTCACTGCACTGGCATACTTTTGGGATTCCCAGTAACAAGACACTGGCTACCGTAAGAATTCATGGTAGTGATTGTATACGCGTAAGCCTCATTCCAAATAAAGTATTGTATGCCATGTTCGGCAGCAGCAGCGACTTCTTTAGGCCCAGATATCTCATTAAAATGATTCACTTCTCGACCAGGGTAGACAGTGATAGAAAACAAAGATGTTCATTTTGTGATAATTGAAATATTTTTATTTTTTTAGTGGGTTGTAGTATTCTTTGTATAAAGGCTGTTATCTATGGTTACAGTGTGCTGTGCAGTTCCGTGGTTAGCTTACCTACATCGGACAGGGCAAACGTTCCGAGTGTCGTACAGCTCAACACTCAACGGCAAAGAGGACGGACATTCGACAAAAAGGTGCGGATATGCAACCGCCCCAAGGCTTTTCAAGAATAACTATATAACTTGTGCCGTAGGGCTGCGGAAGGCCTGCTGATAGCTCGTGGGGCATCCTTTCCGTGCCTTTTGGCGATTTGTAATTCATTGACCTAAGGTTGCATTAATTCATTATAATAATTAATTGACCTAAGGTGGCCTCGGATGACAATTTTCACGGCTTCGAGCCAGTGAATCGTAATTGGTAGTGCTAAATTAGAATTCAGCGTAATTTTTACCCATGGAAGTAAAAGCTACAAACTGAGCAAACATTGCCAATTTTTGTAATGATGTAACGAATTTGACCTTGCCTGGTACCTTCCTCATGTGACAAAATGCAACACAAGCGACAAGTTGCTGCAATGACTCTAAGTAGGTAGACATTAGTAAGCATTTAGTGCGCAATCCAGCAGAACGTTTGGCAAAATTTACGATGTTAATTACTTTTCCCAGCTATTTTTGATTTGACATAATCATGAGGTCAGCTAATAACCACATGGCCATGTGATCATTGGCGAACCTCAAGTTCTGGCCCCATGCATGGGGTCAAATTTGTTGTCAATCGCGATATGTCGTCACAAATTTCACGCTGGTTGGCGTTTCTCTAGCACACCCGGCTTCAAACCGGCAGGGGTTGGTGTTGTATCAGCCCTCAAATTCCCTGTTCCCGCAGAAGCTAGCAAAATTAAGAATGCTGCTAATGATTCAGGGTATTGGGGGTCTTTTTACGCCCCCTAAGTTATTTCCGCGATAGAGGAAGAATGGCGACGTGCCGCAACGATAAGTTTTTCAGTACCTTTTCCGCCATGCTTTTGCGGCTGATGTGAAGCTTTCAGCCTCAATTCATGGAAGATCATTAATCTAGTTCAGATTAATCACCCAGTGCGATTTTCGGGCCTGGCCCGAGCCGTCGGGGTCCCGCGGTCTTTTATTCGGTATCCTGACCATATTTTTTTTTGGTCCTCGACGGCAATTTTCGGAGCCCCAGAGTCATTTTTTCCGGTGTCCCGCTGCCTTTATTTTGGACCGTCAACGCGATTTCTTTTGGCCGGTTGCCAATTTTGAGGCCTAGATCGATTTTGCGGGACCCCCGGTACGATTTTCAGGGCCCAACGATATATATATATATATATATATACATATATATTCGTGGATGGAAATATGGCACCAAGCAATTCATGTCGCAACTCATATTTTGAAGGCAACCGAAGCGCATTTATGTACACTACGCGGTGCTTGCAATCACAATTAATTTTGACCCCTAAAATACCGAAATATATTGCCTTGGCTTAATGCCTACCTGACCAATTTGCCAGAGCCATTGAACAGTCATACCAGCAGGCAGAAGTGACGAAGTGTGCCACCATGTTGGCGTCAGAGTGACAAGCTAGCATTAGAGCAGGATTCAAGTACTGGCGACGCGCTTGACAACTTGCAATGGAGAATGGGGAAAACCTTATGGGGAAATTTCCACGCACCCCGTTGCTCTGCGCTTGTCTGGACTATCAAGATTATGACGGTTTCGGCTCGCTACTTGATAAATGTTCTTCTTAATATTCGCATGGACCCTCACAAGACCTGGGAGTAGCATCCCCTCCCACAACTCCCCCTTGCCTTTGTGGTTGCGTCTACTCTCGAAGTTTTTGCAGCATCAATGAAGAAAAGTTTGCATTAACACGCTTTTTGGTCGATTATGGAACATTCAGTGCGTGTTCTTTTATGTATAATGTTTCCGAATTCTTACATTTGGTGATTTATTGTGTTGATTAACACTAAGCCGAGCATTGACCCCACGTTTGTGCAGGGGCGTCGCCACCGGGGGGGGCAGCGGGGGAAGTCCCCCCCCCCAAGCCGTGAGACTGGTGGGAGGAGGGGCGCCACCACCTTGACATTTGAGGAGGCCCCTATCCGGAAATGCACAGGAAAATAGGTGAGCAAGTAGGTCGATGGGACAGAAGATCATACTGTCAAGGAGGCCCCAAGACTGGCAACGAGGCTCCCAGGAAATCTAATCAGGTCCCTATAAAAGACGTAAGATAGAGATTGTGAGGTGGCCCCCCAGGACGAAACGGATGCCACCGAGACGGGCAAGAAGCCACCCAGGTTAGACAAGAAGGCTTCCGATGGTGGCAGGATATTGTTAATTTGGAAAACGAGGCCCCAAGATGGAAGAGGAGGCCCTACAATAGAAAATGAGGACATAGGATAGGATATAATTCCCCAGACGCAGGAGGCCCCAAGATGTGTAAAGTGGTCTCTGCAGAAATGACAGAAGGCCATTGAGACCAGCCAGATGAGGCCCATATTTTGGAAGAGGAGAACCCTATGAGAGAAGATTTGGGACAAGGACGCAAAAGCACCCTGCTAAGAAGATATGAGGCTCCAAACACAGATGAGGATGCATCCAAGACGTGAGAGGAAGCCCCTAATTTGAAAAAGGAGTCACCTAGGAGAGGATAGGAGGCACCCATAATTCAAGAGAAGGCCACAAATTGGCACAGAGGCCCCCAGGATTCCAAAGGAGGCTCCAATACGGGCAGGGAGGCCCCATAAAATGAGAGGAGGGCCTAAATCGGAAGAGAAAGCCAGTGGATATGAGATGAGGTTTCGGAGACACAAAAGTAGGCCTCAAAACGGGCAAGGCTCCACCAAGATAGAAAAGGATGATCCCGAGACGTAACAGGAGTCAGCTAAATCGGAAGAGGACGACACAAGATTACAAATGAGGCTTCATGATGAACGAGGAGGTCCCTAAAATAGGCGAGGAAGACCATTGGATGAGAGAGATGGCTCCTGGCTAGAAAAGAAGGCCCCAAGAAGGGTTAGAAGGTCCCTAGGAAATGACAAGGCCACTGAGATAGGAAGGGGTGCTGCAATTTCGAAGAGGAGGCACCTGGGAGAGAAGAGGAATCCACCAGGAGAGGCCACCCTTAAGATGGGCAAAGATCGAATCAAAACGTAGAGCAGGAGGCCCCCAAGACGTGAGAGGAGGCCCCTAATTTGAAAAAGGCCTCTAGAAGAGGAAAGGAGGAATTGCTGGACTCGAGGGGAGTCCCTCAAGACGGATTATGAGGTTCCCAGGACTGCATGAGTCCCCGAAGACCGGAAGGGGTTTCAGGAGATGAGCGGAGGGCCTTAAGATGGAGTGGTAGTAGACATTGAAGGAGGTAAAGTTTCTAACATTGAAGATCCCCTCTCAAGACGCCCCCCCTCGCCAGGGTAAAGAAGAAGGCCCACGAGGCGTGGCAGGAGGCCCCTAATTTGGGCGATAATGTCCCTGGAACATGGCTCCAGGAATCCCCAGGCCATGGTTAAGGGGCCCCAGGATGTAAGAGGAAGCCCTCCAAGACGGGAGAGGAGGACCATGGAATATGGAGGAGAGTAGGACACACGAGGAGACATCCAAAACCGATAAAGAAGCTCCTGGAAATGAGACGAGACCTCTAAGACGGAGGGGAGGCCTACAATTGGCAAGAAGAAGACTCGAAGAAATAGTAGGAGGCCCCCGTACGTAAGAGGATTCACTGAGATGGCTAAGTAGACAGTCAGGATGGAGGAGGCCCACAAGACGTGAGAGTGGGCACCTGATTTGGAAGATGAGATCTCTAGGAGAGGAAAAAGCCCAGGATGCACGAGAAGTCCCCCAAGACCGGGAAGGAGGCTTTCAGGATAAAGGGAGAGGCCCAAAGCAGGGAATGAGGACCCCAGAAAGTCGGATCAGGTCCCTAGGAGACCGGGCAAGGAGATGGCGAGGAGGCTCCAGAATATTGGAGGTCTCCAAGATGAAAAGGATGCCCCTGGGACGGATAAGAAGCCACCCAGGTTTTAAGAGAATCAAGTTCCAGAGCCGTGACAGGATGCCCCTAAGTGGAAAAGGAGCCCACCAGGACACCAGGAGTAGTCCACCCTAGGGAGGAAAAGAGTAGTCCATCCTAGTCTCCCCACAAGTGGAGAAGAGTAGTCTACCTGGATGCACGATCACACCCATAAATTAGGAAATGAGGCTCCAAACGCAGGAAGCCCCCAACACGTCAGAGGAGGAACCTTATTTGGTAAATGAGGTTCCAGGACGGAGCCTCATTTACGAACTGGTCACCCAATGCGGGCAACCCATAGAGGTCCCATGCTAAAAGTTGAAATTATTTGAGGAAACAGGGGTATAGCTTTGTATGCTTCTGGGAATGCACTTGCATCCCCCCCCCCCCAATGTTGACTATGGACTAAGTGATGGTCCGTTCACCCTCTCGAGTCGTTTGGCCTGATACAAAGTATATCAGGTATCAAGCGATAAAGCATGTAGAAGCATTTTGTGGAAGCTTAATTTGTAAATGAAATCTTGGGTTTTGATTTTACAGCTCATGTGTCGGAAATTTCAACGGGAATTCGCTACATTTATATTAATTGTGTTTCTTATGACTATACATATCATGCATTTCCGCACTAACAGGCAGGGTGGTGTTCAGAACTTTATAAATTCATGCTCGATGATGGAGATGTGAAACGAGAAATTCTGACCTAAATATGCAAACGTAAGTATGTTTTAATGGTGTGAGGTATAAATACAAAAGAAAAAGAAGTAAATTCGTTCACTACTTTCTCAAAATAAAATTATTCCAAACATTTAGTAATAATTAGGCGCCAATACAGGTATGACGCGGCTGCGCCAATCGTGAAATCCTCCTTGTCAGCCGCCAACGGGTAGGTTGAACAGTGATTGGAAACGTGCGTTCATCTCTAATTGTGCGTCATGCACCTAATTGTGAGCAGCAATGGACTTTATGGTTCATTGGAGTCCTGGTCATGATTAGGAAAACAGCTTGGTCGAGGATTTCCAACATTAAATCATCATCCCGTCATGAAGATAATTGCCTCCTTCTCTAGCGATTGTTAAGCCATGCATGGGTTTGGCAGAGTTCAAGCTTATTGCTATGTCATACAAATGTAAAAACCAACTGAAATACTCAAAATGCAGTCTCGAATATCACAAACACAAAGTAAATTATGATCTCCAAATTTATGTCCGATTATCAAAAAAGATTCTTCCCAATTCCATGATTCCAAGATATAAATCAAACCATTGTTTTCTTGCAAAATTTAAATCATGTCAAACATGCAATTCTTCCAATAAATATCCATCACATCATGCCATTGTGGGTCATCTGTGTTGCATGGTTAATGTCCAAAATTCCTTTTTGGAAGGATGGAAATTTCCCAGATTTCAAAAATCCCACTGCTCTTGGAACCTGAACCGCCTGAACATCAATCTAAAAAGAATAAGCAGGCATTTCAAGGGGTCACTGAGAAACACCTAGGAACATGGCTGGATAAATATGTACCTGAAAGTAATTTTTGGAATTCTTGGAATTTCTTTTTCTAATGCAATGTTTATGAATGCGGTTAACATGAGGTGGCCACTCATTTCTTCTGCAATTGCATACTTTTCAGATGGCAGGCAAAATAACACCATAAATAGGCCTGGAGTTGGGTAATTTGGCATGCAAAGAAATGTTTTTAAAATGTGGCATAACCTAACCTAATCTAGCATGTCATTCAATGTGAGAATAAGTTATAAAATAAGATTTTCAAACAATTTTTTCCATTAAAAAATTTCACTTAGAAACCTAACTTAACCTTTTTGCTTTTCATCTTCCCTTGTGATATCTTGGACATCAACATTTGGTATTTAATGTACGTCGTTGAATCATGAATTTAGAGGAAAATTTGTGAGCATGCCTACTCTGGGAGGATAGTGTCCTTCCTATTTGTAGTATGTGAAACACCTGTGACTTCCAAGTTAGTTGCGAACCTTACGCCAAATAGTAAATCCACAATGAATGTGGCACAGTTCAACCTTCAAACTAGAAAATGGAGGATAGTTTTCTTTTGGGAGAAGACAATCATCTAGATGGAAAAGATCCAGGACCAGTCTGCTTTTGTTTCATCCCTGTACCCATAGTGTCGCAATGCAATTTTGGAACTTTATTGTCATGTTATGGTTTTGGCAACCTCAGCTTGTTCTGGCATCTTTGAAATTTTATCTACATTCAGTTTTAGCAACTGAAGTGTGTTGTGACACAAATTGGTATGTTTTGTAGGCACACTGATTTGACATTCTTGGTTGACATATTGCAGTTCTAGCATACCCAGTGTGTCAATACAATTTTGAACCTTTGTTGTCATGCTGCACCTGTGCACGATTGTTAAGCTTACTAATGCATTGCTTATGTGTGCGTCTATGTAATATTTCTTGTCACCAATAAATCAAGGACTGAGGAAAATCAATGTTTGCACTCCCAAGAGTAAATAGATAGTGATCTGCATCTTCAGTGGCGGTACTGTGCACTGGAATGTAAGCATAAAGAGGTAAATGCACTAGGTAGGGCCGCATGTGGTAGGTGCAAAACTGGCCTTTGGAATCAAGAGAGGGTATCCGATTGGCACATTTTTGCACCTCTGGAGCCCGTACACGTTCGTAGGAACCAGTAGACATTCGCAAGAACCCATAAGGGCTCTGAGATGCTTGCAAGAGCCTGCAGACATTCTTATGGGACCGATGCGTACAGTAGCGTATGGTAGTGTAAGCGCCCATAGTCGTTCGTAGGGGCGCGTATTAGTTCTTGAGTGCCTAACAACAGCCTCGGTAGCCATCAAAAGTGCTGTTAGTCTTTCTATTTCTGCCACGGTGACCTCGTAGATAACTACGTACGGGCTCGTAGACGTTATCAGGGACCCGACAACAGCTTTGGAAGAACAAGGAACGATTGATTAGCATAGTATACCATCCCTTCCTGCCTATGTTTCTGAAGTCTCAAATACATGGCGATCAATTGTTCCTTGTCGAGAGGAGTCCAGTGTAACCCGCTCACTGAACGGCCAATATTGTTTGTTCGATCGAGGCATGCAAAGCGGAAACAAAGTCGACGTGTCGAAAAACCAATAACCAACCAACCAAAGCGGAAACAACATAGATCTGTCTCTCCCTTCATAGCTGCAGGGCAAATTGTCACGTGACGCCCGCAAACGCGACTTCCTACCCTGCAACACTGGCAAGTGGTCATGATCTTGGTACGCTGTGACGGAAGACCTGAAAGTGAAGCGGCGCAGTATGCCTACCACCATTAACTGTCCAGCGGCACAGTGTATGCTTCCAATGGCCGGCAATAGGCCATTGGAACATAATTCCCTGCACCCTCCCCGGAACATAATTCGGAAACAGACTGAACAGTAGGGTGACCTTTTTCATACTTTTTCCGAAATGTTTTGCTAACTCCCTCTGTTCTGATACTGTTTTTGACGCTGATTCCGAATATCAACTTCTATTCAACTTTTTCGATTTTTCTTTGCCCGCACAGATCGATTGAAGTTTTTTTAATTCTGGATTTTTGACATATTTTGAGCTGTGTTTACCAATAGAATAAAAACATAGCTGAAGCTAGTGATTTTTATTAAAGCTTGAACAATGCAGATTCACTTGACAGCAAGATCAGTGCACTTCCATAATCCATTGATACCGAAAATTAACTTTCAAATGAGGCGTTTGCATAGTTCAGATTTTCTTCATAGATGGCGCTCGTGTCAGACGTCTCGATCCACACTTCGCATTGGGCGATATTGTGACGACCATGTAATATTGACGACTATATTAATTATTGGATGGTAAACTAGAATTGCTCACAATTCCTTTCAAGCATATGGGTGAGAACTGGTGGCCATCAGTATCCAAGTGTAAGCAGATGAATCGCGAATTTGCAGATATTAGCAGACTACACGGTGAACTTCCATCTTCTAAGTAATTTGCACGGTGAGGTATACTTAGAATCTAATACATTCTAAACATTAAGATCGATGAAGTGTTGGTGGAGCCTACAAGCCAAAACGTACGTCGTCGACATGTTAATGAACATGTCGACGACGTAGGTATCTACATTTTTTGGATGAACAAATAGGGTCAAAGCTGCAGTCTATAGGTGACGTTGATCGAGCAACCCTGAAATGTCCCTGAAATGGAGAAACATGGCGGCACACCCAATGTCGCAGTCAATGTCGCAGTCAGTCGCACGCGCTCCCCGGGTCGAAGCCGGCTCAACAGACGAGCAGTCCCAGCAGCAACAACATGATGATAGACCCGAAGAATCTGCCGATGAATCAGATGAGTATGTCATGCATTATTTGCACTCACCTGAGAGAAGCAAACCACTAAATCT
>JAOTOM010005179.1:285000-517500 GCA_034440615.1 Ashinkailepas kermadecensis
GTGCTTACGGATGTTCGATCACCGAAAACTTACGGATATTCGATTGCCTAAAACCTATGGGTATCCATCACCTACCAGTGGTGTGATCGTTGGATGTTCCTTTCTTTTATAATATAGCCGTTTAATCCCTTAGTAAGTTAATACGATGTTTCTTTTGTTTTTATATGTGGCTTGTTCATGCAATTGGCCACTACGAAATAGCATCGCATTGTAATTTGTTATTATATTGTATTATTTATATTGGCATTTGGTATTTGGTATTTATATTGTATAACATAATTTGTTCTTCACCTTAATAGAGTACTTCAATGGGCGTGCCATCGTTGGCTTCATTGGGATTTTCCTCCGACTTTGTAGAAATTACTTCGAGAAATTTGCGATATCAGCTTTGCACGTGTTGATTACTTGCATACACACTAACTTTGCATCTGTGTGCATTTGAACGTTATCCAGCTTCGTGCGTAAGTGATTATTTGAATGCGTAATCTGAATGGTTTTATATATTATTAATTGCATTTTTCAATGATGAGTGTGAAGGCATAGAGCTGCATGCAAACATATTGGGCTTATGATAAGACAGATCTCAAATTCGAATCCCTGATTGTTGTTTGATGTGCTAGTCAATTACAAAAAAAAATCCAAAACTGCTCTTGCTTCACCTTGTATGCGAATTCCTTTCTATATTGTTGGGGAATAGCCATGACATGCATTTAGCTGTCTAACAAATGAGAGCATATGCTTATCATGTGGATCGGGGAGGTTTAGTTGAAGTCATCATCCAATAAATATATTTCGCTTAAATTTCACTATTCACTAATAGCTCCCAATTGTTCTAGATATTCAAGATATTCAAAGAAGAATGCACCTGAAAACCTTGGCGGGCGATAGAGTACAGCTGAACTGGCGGTGGAATTTAGGCTCCTCGGTTGTATGTCAACAATAATGGTTTAGGCTCCTCGGTTGTATGTCAACAATAATGGTTTAGGCTCCTCGGTTGTATGTCAACAATAATGGTTTAGGCTCCTCGGTTGTATGTCAACAATAATGGTTTAGGCTCCTCGGTTGTATGTCAACAATAATGGTTTAGGCTCCTCGGTTGTATGTCAACAATAATGGTTTAGGCTCCTCGGTTGTATGTCAACAATAATGGTTTAGGCTCCTCGGTTGTATGTCAACAATAATGGTTCAGGCTCCTCGGTTGTATGTCAACAATAATGGTTTAGGTTCCTCGGTTGTATGTCAACAATAATGGCTTCCAAAGTGTTGTTCTGCAGTCGTTATCAATCATTCAATTCATAACTGCCATTGAACATACGTAGCCGTTCTACCCCTTTACCTTCAGCTTGACTGGACGTATAAAAACTGAACTTATCCATTTCCAAACCTCTTCTCCAAGACAATTTCGAGTACATCTCAGACAGACAAACCACCGACCACTCCACACCAGAATTGGTCGATAATACTTGGAAATCATCAGACTTATTCTAAGTTGATCTGGTGTTAATATGCGTTTCATAAGTACCATCTTTTGTAGGTTTTAACACTTCCTATGAATGATGGGTAAGGATTTCCCACATTTCCCACAAGTACCACATGTTCTCACCGACACAATTTTCTCCACTCATGAAGGTTCATTGTTTGGAATACCGGGCATGCTACAGCCAAACTTTGGGAATGCATGGTGTAATTAGTTGTAAACATACAGAATATACACTGAAAGTATTTATTTGAATCGTTATCCCAAGTCATATGCTCAAGTAGACACGACTCGCTATTTATTGTAGGTATTCAATCAGCATACACCTATTTACTTCCAACTTGCACATCCTGACACCCAGGTGAAAAAGAATAAAAACAACCAGTGGTCGGTTTCACATTTTTACTACTTACTACTTAGAAAAATGACGCAATTTTTAGTTTACTACTTACAACGTTCCTCTGTTTCATATCAGGATTGAATATTGTAAACAAGTCGTAGTAAGTGTATTTCAAGAAGTAAATGTGTTGCAATGGACCGATGTAAAGAAACAACTTACTATCAGGAAATCAGAAAAACATGGTACCGACGTATATTGTGTCTTTGTATCAAACCGTGGGACGAATGTCGGCGTAATTAATAATATTTGAATTAATTAAATTAACAAAGATGTCACTAGAGCAAAAACTCCAAAGATATAGGAAAAAAGGCGCGATGCGTGACAAATGTAGGTCAAGCATTGCAGCACGATGCTCAGAAACATTTCCGGAACAAGAATACAAGTAAATCAAAATAAGCGTGAACACCAGTAATGAATTGGTATTTTCAGGAACCTTTTCTACTCGCTTGTCATGCAAAAAAAAGTATTTCGGAGAGTTCAGCGGGAAAAAGCGTGTCATTCGATTCGAAATGATTCGTGATCAAATTAGGGGAAAAACGTTGGGTATAGTTTGTTTCTTGAAGTTGGTAGATTAGAGGGGAGGAGGTGAGATGGGCGAAGGGCCTTGGCTTTTGTGGGGGAGTGGATTTGTATGTGTTAGAAAATGTGGGAGTGGGGGAGATTGGTCTTCATTTATAATATTGTATGAAAATATCACGGGGTCCTCCTGGGGCGCACCTAAAGGGCAAAAGTGCTTGGTATCACGTTCTAGAAAAGGCTATGCAACTCGCACCGGTATGTACATACCACCGACGACAAGCATAAATAAATTAAGGCATGGGCTGTACGCCAACCAGCTGACAGCACCCAAATGCATGCTGGGATCCGTTCTACTTACAACTTGCTGTGGTGTCAATGGTGCAGATACACACATTACACACAATACATAATGTAGCCACTACTGTGGAAGCCAAACCAACGCCACCAACGAGACGCAGCACGAGGGCGCGACAATGGGGTGACCTCACGGCCTATGTTATGGGGGTGACCGAGTTAATGATCAGAACAAGATCAAGATGGCTTTCGATATGCCCGCTCGGTGTGCATGTAAAACTCTGGTGGGTTGTTGAAATTGTGACGCCGGCAGAACGTGAATCACACTGATGTTGATACTGACAACACGTGTTAACTTCCAGACATCCCTCCTACTTCACATTGATTCACGATCCCACACAACATCACTTTTACCAACGTTGTTATTATTCACTGTTGTTATTATTGTTTACCACTTATTATTCACCTTTACTGTAGTCAGAAAGTGTGCGAGCGGGAAAAACCAACGTTCAGGCGTGACCGCTCATGCATCTGCGACAAAGGCGCTGTCCGGATTCTGGGACAAATTGACGTAAGGACGTATGTACGTGCATACGTATATACGCATGGCAGATGTGTGTAAGTAAATGTACGCTAGCAAATATGCATACAATTATTCGCGCATGCCTTCTGCAGGAGGCATGCGTGATAATTACATGCAGAGATGCTAATTTGCTACTCTCCCCTTCCCGTCGTCTTCAGAGACATGCAAACATGTTTGCTGTTCAATTAGTATTCAGGTAATTATGTATCGAGTCAAAGGGACTGAGCCGTGTTCGACACGCGACATCACATTCGTCGACTGGTTTTTTACCGCGCTCCGCCGCCGGTCGGTGCGGAGACCCTCATAAAACGAATGGCCGCCGGGCATTCTCCCAGCAGCTAGTTGGCCAATTCGCCAGTGGTGGCACCACCGTTCAAGCACACTTTCCACGGATCGCTGGTGCGGGGTGGTGTGAACCATCGACGAATGTACGCAGTCTAATGGATAGAATGTCCGCACGTCGTTTTCTTACATATATTGTGTTGCTGGTCACTTCTGGTAATGTTACTTGTTGGCGTCCAGTATTAATGGCGTTGCGATGTGCCGGCAAACCAACACCCCGGAACCGTGAAGTGGTGATCAAGCTATCCTTACGTTATCCATTTGGGTATGGTGGTTATGATGTGCACCAACATTTACCTGGCTTGGATTTGCAGACATCCCCTTATTACGACAATTGAGTGTCAATAACCATGCTTGAAAGTGTTTGGTTGATGATTATCGGAATTTAATAGTGCGATGATTCGCGAGTTGTATTCGTCCAGCTTGTTACCTGAAACGCTTTGCAACGTAGAGTAGCGTAGCAGAACGTTTTGTAGTCTGCTCGACGGTCGTTTTGTGGCGTTCGTTTATGACGATGAAACACAGGTCGATAGTTATATCGTTCTGTACGCCGAAACGAGGACATTTGTGCTCCTGTTTGGAAGGAGGTTATAACGTGGGCTAATATTGTACTGTTCACCCAAACGAGGAGATTTGTGCACCTGTTTGGAGGGAGGTTATAACGTGGGTTAATATTGTACTGTTCACCCAAACGAGGACATATGTGCACCTGCTTCGAAGGAAGTTATAGCGTGAGCTTATATGACTCTTGGATAAATCGTTCATCCACCCCCGGTCTGCAGCCGAATGAAATAAGGTTTTTTTTCTCCTGTTCAGAGAGACAGTAAAATTAATTACGCCGCATTCTTATAGCCGTTGTTCATTGCGCTAATCTATGTAGGATACGATACACGCTCTTCTCCGCTCTCCAAGGCACATCAGCACAAGCATGGACCGGTAAAAATAGTAGAATGATGAACGCTAAATTATAGATCAATTGTGTGAAAAAAATAACACTTCGATGAAAAAATTCAAAGACATTTCCTGACTGGTAAAATAGTAGGATAGCGAACACTAAATTATATATCAATTGGGTGAAAGAAATAGTACTTTGATCACAAGTTCAAAGACATTTCCCATTTGGGACATTTGAGAAATGTCTTTGAATTTTATAAAAGTACTAACTTTTCACTGAATTGATACATAACTTAGCGTTCGTCATCCTACTATTTTTACCAATCTGTCCTTCGACGATTCAACATTTCCTGACGTTTCGACTATATTGTCTTCATCAGTGAAATAAGATATGAGCCGATATATCGAATCATCATCGAAAATAATCATCGAAAATAGTTTTTTTTAATTACGATCAAGTTCACTCTTCATACCTCCGACTCAAGAACTGTACGCTGTATGAAAAGTGAACTTGATCGTCATTGAAAAAGTGCTTAAACATGCTTTCAGTCTCGCCCCATATCTTGTTTCCATAATGGAGACAATATAGTCGAAACGTCGGGACAGCTCATCATTCCACACACAAAGTACTGGACACGGCATTCAATCGACGCCTCTAGCAAGCTGTCGAGACTGATCCCTGGTGATGCCGATGAACTGGTCTTTAATTGGTAACATCATCGACCATTCCCCTCCCCAAGATAAATTTTCGATGACGTCACTGAATCGGCACATCTACCTCTGCATCGCTGCAAACGGCTGCAGAGACTGCAGCCCGCTGGCTAAATGGCTGATATCGTAAGTCTGAATTAGTTTTGTCACGAAGGTCATGGGCGGCGACGAGTCAACAAAGCCCTTGAGTTTCCCCTGGATCATCGATAATTTATCTGGATCCACCACTTCCACGCCCCATCACACGCTCCTCGGTACAATGTCCTGAGTCAGAAGCCTCACCAGCCCTAAACAGGTCCATAGCGCCCCTGAATTGGCACCTCAACCGCCCATAAACTCCCTGATGGTACATGTGAATCAGCACCACTGATTCAGCTCCCCAGCTCCCAGATACAAAATGCTCTGAGCGGCCTTCAATCGGCACCTCCAACAAACTGTCCATACAGATCGGCACCAATCGGCACCTCCAACAGACTGTCCATGCAGATCGGCACCAATCGGTACCTCCAACAGACTGTCCATACAGATCGGCACCAATCGGCACCTCCAACAGACTGTCCATACAGATCGGCACCAATCGGCACCTCCAACAGACTGCCCATACAGATCGGCACCAATCGGCACCTCCAACAGACTGTCCATACAGATCGGCACCAATCGGCACCTCCAACAGACTGTCCATACAGATCGGCACCAATCGGCACCTCCAACAGACTATCCATACAGATCGCCGGTGTTGCCGATCAATTGATCCTTAATTGGCACTTCCATCACCCTCGTCCACCTCCTCCCGAGAGAAACTTTCGATGCAACCTTAAATCGGCACCCTCACCCCCTGCTCAGGTGCAGGGTGTAGTCAACCGGATAAATTGCTCCTATCGGTAGGTCTGAATAAGCTTTGTCACGAAGAGAAAGCTAAAGATCATCAATGGAATAATCCTGTTGACAAATTCATCAACGAATGCAAAATATTACCTCACTCACTCAAATGCTTAGGCTTGGCCGGAACGTTGGGCCTAAAATGCTCAGATCACAACTCATCATTGACGTGCCAAATCACTGCCAAAAATATCAGTTGGGGTCCTGACCCTAGGCATCCCAGTGGTGACGACACCCATGTTCGCGCCAGAAGAAAAGAGCTTCAATGAGTTTTTATTGGTATTATGTGTGCTCTTTTCTATTAAATTCGTGCTTCAAAAAGCCAGCCTGATCAAATAGCAAGTTCTCATATGCTTTGAAGGACGTCTTAGCTAGATATTTTCACAAGAAAGAGAAGCCAGTGCCTTTGTACAATGCATCCTTGGTTTAATTGCAGTGATTTATTTTTATTTAAAAAAAATATAGTATACAACACGTTTCTTTCTGAGCACGTAACCTTCGTTAGACTCGTCCATTAAATGTGGAAGAAATCTGACAATCTAGTTATTTTTTAGTCAGCGATGTAAACAAGCCGCATCAAGGTTGTTCTTGTGCTTGCGTATGTTTATAGCGTTAATGTGGTGGGTCAGGCTAAAAGAGAACATTTGCTCCAGTTATTTATATATTTGAAGTCATTTTCAATACACAAATATTTGCTAAACATCACACCGCTTCCACTCATGGTTAAGCAATGCATATCTTGCCGACTCTTGAAAACCGTCGCGGGTCTTTTTCGAGATGAAACTTTACCGGCACCCCTAACCGCCTGTATTAAGCCAATTGAATGCGTCACCATGCGGGTGCACCATTATATTCAATGAATAATTCGTGATTGACCGCATTGCTGAAGAATAACTTGGCGTTGAGTATTCCAATCCAAATTAATTGGCCTGTTTTGAGTATTCGGCACAGCGGGATCCGGTGACAAAAGCAAATGGCCTTTTTCCAGTCAAATATCCCACATATTTTCCAAGTGCTAGAAAGACCAGCATAGCTTAAAAATAACGGTAATGATACAGCAAGGAGTATTTCTGTGCAATGAAGAAGCAATAAAAGATGGCCTTTTTCAGGTTTCGCCGTCTCCGATATCCAGTGGCGAATCAATAGGGGTAGGGATGACATGGACGCCGCAATGGTGGACGAAGGGACGCGTCGTCTACGGGCAAGGAGATATCCCCCTTGCATTGGCGATCTAACGGGGGAGGGGGGCACGGTGCCCCCTTAAGTCTGGAAATGTAACATTGTCACTATGGCGTTGACTGGAAAGAATCAACCCAAGAATTTCCCGGTACCCCGCCATAGATCCGCACGTTCTGCCACCTATTACCCCCTTGGGCAGTTTCCACTTGCTATTTTGTTGACTAAAAGGTAGAAATAGAGCTAAATGACGAGCTCCAGAAATTCCAACAGCTTACCATTTTGGACTAGGTGTTCGCAATGCAAGTCACAGACAATGCAAGGGTTCGGATGAATATGAATCAATTTAGCTGTGCTGGTTCCTTGCCTGCTTTCCTCACTCATCGCCAAGCATCACATCCGGCATTACAAAGCCAGCTGAGGATCTCGCTTCTTCTCTCTTGCCCTGTCTGTCGAGTGAGGATCATTGTTTCAGTCCTACGGCTCTGAGTCGTAAACGTCATCCGCGCAATGTTATTTTACGTTCTCATTTCTGGATAGCAGAGGGGTTCAGGATCATTAATAAACCACCGTCCTGGTCCCCTCGCCACGTCCCCCGTTGGAGACTGAACAGCTTCATTATTGTACGGACAACTTGGCCCGCCTCCCAAAGGAGGCTGCTGTGGGGGAAATTCTGGCACACCTCCTGTACACTCAGTAAAATGGATATGTCTCTCAGCCGACACAAAAACAGTACGTTATACTGTGAGTTTTTTTTAGGAATCGAGAAGATCTTTTTCGACTGGCCGTTGCGACGGTCACGGTGAAGAAGCGGTAAACTTAGCCGGTAGTAACCGATCCACGTTTTCGATGGAATCAAACAAAGCCGGCGCAGCGGGGGAGCGCCGACGGGGGAGCTGAAAGTCGGGGCATCGGCCCTAGCAGGGGCAATCAACTCTCGATCGGCCGTATCGGTCGTCGGTGGGCGGAGTTAATGGCTTGTCCCGAGTTTTCGGCGTTTGTCCGCGAGAGGTCTCCACTGTCGCCGGCCATTGGTGCACTGCCGGCCTGCGCGGCTTCGGACCGGCGTGTCCGCTCGCGGCTAATTGTTGTCATCTACCGTCCGCCACCAAGTCGCACGCACGCCGTCTCCGACCGACGCCGCGTCTCGCCGACAGCGGACCTCGGCTTCAGCAGCAGCAGAGGGGCGCCAGTGACGGCCACATCCAGAAGACAAGCCGTCTACCGTCAGCGTCGGCCACATCGGCAGCAGCGGCCCGGTCATCACCTCCCCTCCGTCGCCTCTCCCTGTTACGTATACTGAAGGTATACCGGATGTTTTAGTCCAGGATGCATTCGGTATATGTACAGGGCGGCGCGATGGCTCTGCAGGGGCGTCGCCGGACCGCCCGACATAGAGTGGACCCGATGGGCGTGTGACTGGCACAGGCGCCGCCCATCACGGCGTGGCACGGGTGAGTGTATCAGACCAGTATTGCCGGTAATTGTTTGAGAAGTTCCCGGCAGGGCCGGCAGGCGGAACATTGTGGCCAATCAGTGGTGCAAAGGTGTAGCAATTGTGGGAGGTTGATCATCGCCACTAAATGCCACTCATTTTTCATATGGTTTATTGGCCAGAATGGCAGGTGAATAACGTGTTACGATCCCATTAAATGTTCTAATTTTGTTGTTCTTCCGCGTGGTCGGTGCACAGGAGTATCGCTTTCTCTGTGCAACAGCAACACGACAGCGAAACGATCGGCACAAGCGTCGGCACAACGATCGGCACAAGCGTCCTGTTCTCGTGTCAAATTATACTCATTAATTTCGTGGTAACAGTGCCGTAACAATTATTGCGCTGTGTGCTTGGTAAGCTTGTGCACGTCTTTGGAATGCTGTGCGGTGACTCGCAGTGGGGACTGTAGCGCCTTCAGGCGACCTGTAGTGTCTTCACACAAACTTGTCTGCCAGCTGGCAGGTCATTACTTCGAGCCTCTAGCGCATCCAGGCGACCTGTAGCATCTTCACACAGACTTGTCTGCCAGCTGGCAGGTCGTTGACTCGAGCCTTTAGCGCCTCCAGACGACCTGTAGCATCTTCACACAGACTTGTCTGCCGGCTGGCAGGTCATTGACTCGAGCCTTTAGCGCCTCCGGACGACCTGTAGCATCTTCACACAGACTTGTCTGCCGGCTGGCAGGTCATTGACTCGAGCCTTTAGCGCCTCCGGACGACCTGTAGCATCTTCACACAGACTTGTCTGCCAGCTGGCAGGTCGTTGACTCGAGCCTTTAGCGCCTCCGGACGACCTGTAGCATCTTCACACAGACTTGTCTGCCAGCTGGCAGGTCGTTGACTCGAGCCTTTGGCGCCTCCGGACGACCTGTAGCATCTTCACACAGACTTATCTGCCAGCTGGCAGGTCGTTGACTCGAGCCTTTAGCGCCTCCGGACGACCTGTAGCATCTTCACACATACTTGTCTGCCGGCTGGAAGGTCGTCGGCTCGAGCTTCAGTTGGCGCCGGTACAACATCGCCACCTCGAGTAATCAATGCCATAGGGTGGCAGCGCTAAATAGTAGTTGCTACTCAGTGCGTTGCAAAAAGTTCATACCGTGTTTTGTTCCTATTGGTGTTCCTAATTTCGTAAAACCTGTATGTAAAACAGTTGAATGGTAGCCTAATACATTAATACATAGTGCAGCTGTGTTCTTTGCCGTATTTCTGAGCGTTGAAAGCCGGAATGGAATTGTCAACAACATGAACAAATGTGAAAACAAGCAAAGGTGAGCATTAGTTTGCTGATAAACCTGCACCAGAGCGCCATGTGTAGTGCGTATGCCACTTCCTCCATGCAATGGACAACAAGAATGACTCACGGCCACGCAGGGGAAGGTTGACAAACATTCCAGCTATGAGGTTACCGTGGCGCGGGGAAATTTTGAAATCAAGGGTGGAACAGGATTTTTTTTTTGTATGGAGAGAGCAGTTTGGGATGAAGAGCAGCAGTTTGGGATGGAGAGCAGCAGCTGGGGATGGAGAGCAGCAGTTTGAGATTGAGAGCAGCAGTTTGGGATGAAGAGCAGCAGTTTGGGATGGAGAGCAGCAGTACACATATTGACGGACGACAAGTAAAGTTCGAAAAAAACACGTGTTGGGGAGGGTGTGGGGTTCGTTGGGCAGTGGGTGGTTCGTTGGCTGGTCACCGGGGTTTATGGGCGCATCGACTACACATGTCATGCAGCGCACGGGGGTGGGGAGGGGGGTACCTGCTGGAAATTCTCGCTTGTGAGCATATAAAGCATGTGGACCTTTGTCAATTCACATTTCTCACCACAGTTTTGTTCAGGAAGATTATTGCTGAAGTAGGGGATCCGAGATTGGCGGATAACTTTAGAGATGGAATGTTGAAACTTTGTGGAAGTTGTCCAGGTGTCATGCGCGTTTATTAATGCCAATCCACCACATTGCATCAGAATATTTCCTCAGAGAAGCGTGTCTGGTACCGATTGCGTCAGTAATACTTTCACAGAGAAGCGTCTCTGATGTCGATTCACTCCTGTGAACGAGGTACATACATGCTCTCCATATATTCGGAACTCTGGATGTACTGGCAGCCAGGGATGTCAAATAGACAAATTCCGTTGTTCACAGTGACTACAGGAACCAAGGGCAGTCACATGCAGACATTTGGTATCGGTGTCACGCGCTCAAGTGGTCCTGGTAGCCACAACTTGCACAGCGTGGCTTCGGTACCAGACGGCAACTGAGGGTCAATACGACCAGACTTATTGAAATGTTGTTACATTTTAGAGCTTGATGATAATGAGATGCAGGTTAATATTAAAAACCGAAGAACAAATCAAAATTAAAATTACATAAAAACCTTCTACTCGATACATGATTAAAATAACACCTCACACTTTCCCCGGTTTCAGAGTACCAAAATCCTGCTTGTGAGTAGCTTAGGTGGCCCCAGAACCGGGAAACGTTATATGTGCCATGGGCTGATATGACATAGCAAAACGTTATATGTGCCATGGTCTGATATGACATATGATATGGTCTCATGGTCTGATATGACGTAGCAAAACTAGATGGTTAGAAATCGCACAGCGGAGTACTATTATTGTGCTTGTTGAGAAGTACCGTACCGAAACCTGCAATCTGCCTAGATGTGTTAATTATTTTATGCTTAGATCATTGAGAAGCTCATCATGCAGTACTGATCTGACCTTTATGTTCCAAATCAAAGCATCAAGGTATTCGAAAACAGCACCGTTCCAATAACGAGCGAGGGCGAAGCTTTAGCGAGCAGACTCCCGTGAACATTGTAGGTATGTACAAAACATTGTAGGTATGTACAACATTGTAGGTATGTACAAATATTCACGCAGCAATCCAGTCCGGCTCGATCCGACCCTCACGATGTTGAGTCCGTAATATTCCTTCTTCTCTTTTGCTACATTTCGCATTCCAATTCCTTGTGACTTGCATCCATTTTTATTCCAATATTTTTATGAAGTTCTCTTTGCCTTGGTTAAAAAAAAGATGTTCGCGGCGCCATATCGGCTTTCGGGCAACTTTAATAGCGATTCACAGCGCCTTACCACATTCCAAGCTCTAATATTCTCACTCAGAGCCTGGTCCGCTCTTTCCATTTTCAGATGTATCAACTTTCATCTTAATATTGCTCCTGAAATACTCTCATTGTGTATTCAAGGAAAGGGGCTTGATGCGACATTCCCTCGCGAGGGCACCAGTGATCTCGCACCGCAGCCGGCATTCGTCACCCGTCCCAGGTGGCAAAGGGCTAAATCCTTTGGTTTGGGTCCTGGAGTCTCGAAATTAGGGTCAGGGAGGGATGACGCTTTTTAGTTGTGCTTTTCGTAACGCAATGTGGTGAATGCATTGCATTTCCAAATTGCTTTAGCTCTGCATACATGCTTGAAGGCACGTGGCTGTAAAATCAAGGCAATGCGAGTCCGTGACTGAAACTCTACTGCACTTTTAACACTTACCGTCGCCCATTCAGCGGCTGATATTGGTACCGACTTGTGTCTTACTGCCGTCAACTACTGGAATGCCAGGTTGCGGATTCCCGTGGATAATGTACACTTCTGCCTTGCGCCTCAGGTTGACTGCATTGTCATGCTTCATTATTGTTGAAATGAACAGTGCAGCTCGGTAAGTGTGAGAGAATTAGGGAAATGTTTAAAAATGAAATTTCACATCTTGCCCCTGGCTTTGCTTCATTGGCGTTTATTTATTGGCAATGGCTCATTTTCGGTGAAAAAGAGAGAAAAAATTATTGATTTGTCCTCATTTTCCCCGAAAGCTATTGGGATTGATTACGCTCGGGATTGATTACATTACGCTCTTTATTACATGGCACGAAAATTAATATGCCTTAGAACTTATTCACGAGCATGCAAAGAACCACATTAATTTGATTTATCCATCGGATATCAGGAATATATTGGCGGTAAAATTGATACTGTTGACTCATTCATTGTTTTATCATTTGCATTGTTGACATCACAGGCAATACGATTGTGTAAAAATGCACACAAAATGCAGGGTGCTACTTTTTCACCCACAATCCATCAAATTGGGCAAAGACAAGCTATGCTTACTACGCACTTTTAGAAGCAGATGGGCAAAAGGTGAAAAGAACAATAAGTGTAGTTTTCCCCCTGTACTGATCCGAAGTAAACATAAATGCTCTTTTCACATGGTATTGTTCAATGCCTGCATACCATTTGTTTGTTCGTTGAAGTTTGTTCCTTCCGGCCATCGCGTTCAGGGGGTGCCATTGACCAGTGCAACTCGCCATTACCTTCAAGGTAATGGCTCATCAACTAGGTAATGCAAAGTAAGGAAATGGTTATGTCACAACTAGGAAACGATTGTTTGCTTCGATTTGCTCAGATTAGAGGCTATTAACCAGGGCTATCCATTCCTGGAATTTGTGAGGCCTTCATATGGCAAAAGCAAATCGGAATGCAAAGTTCGCTGTTTGAAGAGTTTCGTCCGGAAGGAGAATTAAAATATTTCGCACGAAGTGGGACGATCCTGAAAATGTTAAGCTATACTAGGCTAAGGGTAACCCTTTATGACCAGGGACAAAGCTCATTCCTGGAGCATGAAGTTATAGATCCACACTGCCTGTAATATGTGCGTTCATTGAATCAAACGCAGGCCTCATTTTCGCCAGCGCAATTATCTTCAAGGTGATCTTGATCGCCATCAGTCTGCCTAAGAATGTCCAAATGTATACCATCGTATTCACACATCGGCATGTAACACGAACATATTTTTTTTGGCCGGCCGTTCCACCATGTCCACCTTTGGAACGGCAGAAATAGCATTCTCCCTAACTACTCTTGAAGGTAGTGAAACCCACAATAGATTATATGGTTCTAAGTGCATCTATTCCGAGCAGCATGTCCTGTCACACCTTACTCATGCCTCTCACATTGCCCATGTCCTGTCACACCTTACCCATGCCGCTCACATTGCCCATGTCCTGTCACACCTTACCCATGCCGCTCACATTCCCCATGTCCTGTCACACCTTACTCATGCCTCTCACATTGCCCACGTCCTGTCACACCTTACCCATGCCGCTCATATTGCCCATGTCCTGTCACACCTTACTCATACCTCTCACATTGCCCATGTCCTGTCACACCTTACCCATGCCGCTCACATGGCCCATGTCCTGTCACACCTTACGCATGCCTCTCACATTGCCCATGTCCTGTCACACCTTACCCATGCCGCTCAAATTGCCCATGTCATGTCACACCTTACTCATGCCTCTCACATTGCCCATGTCCTGTCACACCTTACCCATGCCGCTCACATTGCCATGTCTTGACACACCTTACATACACATGCCTCTGGTATTACGAATGTCGTGACACACCTTACACATACCGCTCACATTGCCTAAGTATACGTTATGCTCCATTAGTTTTAAAGGTACGTTGACACCTGGAAAAAGTTTCAGAATGCACGTCCTGCACCTCCTTGGGTTTAGTTTGTATGATTTTTTTTCTTCTAAATCACATACTCATGTACGTGGGGTCCAAATTCACACACCTGAAATTGTTGAGCCGTAATCAAATCTGCTTGCCAATTATTATTTGTTGAAGCACATTCACCTTATTTTTTATATAATACGGGAGTGATTTTACGTCTCAATTCCTCGGGTAAAATGTTCGCTTTTCAGTTTTTAGAAAACTTGCTATCCTTCCAAAAGTTCTAGATAAAGAAAGAAAGTTCTAAAGTAATAATCATCTCATTTGCTTCTATTTTCTATTTGAATTGATGTGTCAGAGCCCTATAAAAAATATCGATAGCAGGCTAGTTCTATATGCAAATGTTGGTTAGTTAGTTATTTGGGCTTCAGGGCGCGTCGTTATATGCAAATGGAATCCAGTAGTGTTTTCATGCTTTCACCCAATAAGTCCCATACCATAACCAAATCCGAAATCCGTTCTGTGTGAATGCTTTGCTGCCCCAATTACATTGTATCCTGTTGCAGTATTTATGATATATTATGAACCGACGGATCACACATTAGCTAGTCTTACCATTGATGTGCATGACTGTGGGTTGAATGGATTTAAGGAAGGTCTTGCGAAATTGCGTGACATGCTTCTTTTTTTCTGAAACAACGTTAACTAATACGGCGATAGGAACTACTGATAGTTATGATAATGACAATGATGTGATGAGTGCAATGTATCTGCTACCATAGTCAGCACATCTCTGTTGTGCATTCGCCTCAAGCGTCAGGGCTGCTGTGCAGTTATTTTCGTCATGTTTGGATCCACCACTTCCTGAAAATTTGGGAGGCAAACTGATTTGTGGGCTGAATTGAAATCACAATGCTGCTTTTGAATGGAATATATTGATGGATTCAGCTGATATTAAACACCCACTGCAATAATCACACTTGTGGGTGGGATAATCAGTCCCTGCATTATAATCTATGAGTTCCCCCAGTGTGTTTAAGGCACTCGTGCTGGGTGTAGCACGGTAAGTGCAAAATAATTACCATTTATCACATTATTTTAAGTGGGTCTCGTTGTGATAAGTGCCACTTAGTTATACTGTAAACTGCAAAGAACTGACCCATGCAATCCAACCATAACACAGCATCGTTAAAGTCCGTTTACTGTTGGTTGCAATTAGATCACTTCTCGGGCCTCGTGTGTCACTGCCATCTCGCTGGTGGGTAAGTGCTTCATAATTGCTCGTTAGAAAGAACGAGCGACGGCGGTGCTGCCAGATTGTGCACACAATCTGGCAACAATTAGGATACGCCACTGGCCACCGAGGCGCGAAGCGATACGTGTGGGAAATACCATGAGTTATACATAAGGGAACAATTTCGCGAGATAAAACAAAAGTAGCAGAAACACAATATGTGATTGTGCAGTCCGTTTGCAGTGCATGCAGTGAATGCGCATTTATGCCAGTCAATTAATTACAGGTTGGATATTTGAAAGGCTATAAAATTATAACATGCAATAGAAATTAGGGAGTGCCACGTTAAATTGTGTTGGATGTATGTTTGGGCAGTGGCGATATCTGAGTTGAGAGCTCATACTCCCGCATGTCCAAGAATCTTCTCGGTAGATACACTAGCCTGGGTGCTCCGACCAACAATGTCTCGCTGATAATATGCCGATCCAGGAGCCGTCAGCTATTTTATATAAATGTGCAAAGCCGATGTTTAATGACTCAATTTCAGCTACATGTAGTCGACGGAGTTGAAGGCATGCGTTTGCAGTTGAGTAGATGACCTTTGTCTGTATGCAAAAGTCTTGAAATACATTGTTCGACAAGCAGCCTAAATAGGTTACCTGGCGGCGAATGCCGCAAGGCATGCTTTGAAAGGATACCGTGGCAGCAAAGGATATCATTGACACATTATCGGATATTGAGCTAATTCGAAATAGTCTTTGAACAAGGCGACCTGTCGGTTAAGCGCGGCCACTGGCATGGCATATGGAGATATTTTCCCCTCTACCACGAGGCCGACAGTTTTCCCCATTGAAGGCTGCCAGGCACCAGCAGGCGCCTCCTAAAATATTGGCTTACCACCTCGAGACCACCCAAGCTGCTCTCCTGCTGGGAGTATACAGGGCTTCCTTGATAATTGGAGGAACGAAGGATGCCATACTGCCCATCTCCACTCCCACTCTCCACCCATTCCCGCCGTGCAGTCAGGACTTTTTGCAGGCAAGCGTGCACCCAGGATTTTCAACCTGATAAGTTTCAAGGCTCGTCACGTCAGTTGCTATGATTTCGTACGGGTGAGGGTGTTCAGATATAAAATGTCACCTATTTGGAGAATATATCTATCGTTCAATTAATTTAGGCTATTGGCCTAAGGTGAATTGAAATTAGCTTAATCTATTGGGAACATATTGCGAAAAACCAGCATAACGATTGGATGAGAGAGACCGGGATCTCTCACGCCTGGTTGCGATTGGGTGAGAGGGGCCAGGACCTCGCCCGCCTAGTTACGACTCGATGAGAGGCCAGGACCTCACTCGCCTGGTTGCGCTAGTGTCCAGGGCTGTGCGGATTTCCAGTGACATTGCACACAGCCAAGCCGTGCCGTGACGGAATGTTTGGCTTATATCAAATGGTAGGCAGCTGTACACGAGCCTGGTGTTGTGGCAGCCGGCCGCCCTGCGTTCACTCGGAGACATAGCCCGTCATCTGTCCACAACTCGGGGCTGGGCGCAGCAAAGAAGACGTCTGTACGGAGCTAGGGTTAAGAACTTCTGCGACATAGCCAAAGTGCCTGTCTACAGCTCGGGGCAGCGCAGCAGAGACGACGTTGTACCGGGTGGGGGCTAAGTCAGATGCCAACTACGCTCTGAAGAGGACAGAACCATTTCAGAACCATTTCAGTACCGTTGCAGTGCGTGGTCTGAACAGAACAATTTCAGTACCGTTGTAGTGCAGTGCGGGTCTGAACATCGCTGCAAGCTGACAGCAATGGCTCGAACCTGTTCTTGCCCAACAGAGCGCAAGAAAGATAAATGGAATTAAAATAACGGTACTCGTCACAAAGATGTGCGAGAACTCAGTTTACACTGCATTCGAGAACAAAGTACCAGATAAATACCCCCAAGGAAATGATAACAGAGCCGTTGGATGACGCCATGCTTGATTACATGTGTTCCATAGCATGATTCGCATGATACCTTGAATATAAAAATTAGAGTAGGATGGCCTTTAACCGCATTATATTTTTATTTTAAGATGAAAGCATGGTTATCACGGAAGTTGTTATCATGTTATGTCATGTATGTCATGTAATTACATTTTGCGGAAGTGTTCTTGCCATTAATGTGTGCTGTCTTGCAATTTTGTGGCTTAAAAATGGAGAAAAATACATGGCGTACATTACACCCATGCTGACTGCATAATACTTTCGCTTTTTGCTACCCTTGAAGAAGGAATGATACCGAAGCGTCGGGCATTGTAATTATGTTCTCATCTTAAGGTTAAAAAACGAATGCACTTAGAGGCCATCCTATGCTAATCTTGAACTGTCTGCCATTCAACAATACCTTGAATATGCTGTTTGAATTGTTTTGGAATACCTTTTCTGGTTGGAAAAACACAATTATATTCCCCAGACAAAGATAAATGCATGGGAGTCGCGCTGACACGATACTGAAAATGCAGTTATGTATTTCGGGCTTACCTCATGTTATCGGTAGACGACAATAAAATACGAAGTTGTTTTGAAGTGTTTTTCTCATCTGTTGATAAGGAGGTTGCACTAATAAGAATGTGCAATGGGATTTGAAGATGGATTGATCAGGTAAGTGGTGAGACCACAAGATGGGTTGATACCGTATATTTTCCGGCCAGGATATTGGAAAAATGAGTTAAGATTTTTCCAGCTCCCCGTTTGTTGGAATATTTGTTTTCAATTGTATGCCATTCACTGAAAGTTGCAAATAGAACTGTTCAAACCAGCAGCATAGCCAGGACTCTTCAGACTAGCAGCATTACCAGGACTATTCAGACCAGCGCTATTAGCAGGACTATTCAAACCAGCAGCATTACCGGGAATATTCAGACCAGCAGCATCAGCCGGACGATTCTGACCAGCAGCATCAGCAGGACACTCAAATTGGTAACCGGCTGGTGACTGTTCTTACCGCACGTCTAGCCTTCTACCACGCGACTCGTCCAAGTGAAGGCAACTGTGAAGTAAGAAGCTAAGGAGAGACCTACGGGCAATATACTTTGCATCACCAAACCGGGTACGTTGATAACCGAAACGGGTTAGCAGCGCACCGTTCACATAGCCAAATGAAAGTACCGCTTCGCATAGCCAAAACTGGTAGCCTCACCACCAAGTGTCCAGATTCTGCTAATCTTAGTAGTATCCTGCTACGGATCATTGTCAGGATTCCTTGTTTTGTACGATATTTTCGTAGGATTCCTGATTTCAAAGCATAGGTTAATTTAGTAGTATTTTGTAGGATTCCTGGCTTAAAAGAAGTTGGAGGGAGATACGTGTCTAAATACAAACTGTAATACAAATGAGTAAGATAATTAAGAACCAGTGGTGTAGGATCGTACAATCGGTGGGGTTCAGTGGGAATCATTGGGTCTCAGCCCTGGGTCGATAAATCTAGGGTACCCCGAAAACCAATTTATCTCCGGATTTTTGGAACTTGAATTGGCCACCTTGAAAAAAAAACACTAATTTCTTAAATATTATTTTCCTTTATTTCCAATTGTCCATGAACTTAGCCTATCCGGGGCAAAGTAATCAGGAAATAGTTGATCGAAAAACTACTACCGAATATGGAAAATCCACTTAGTGCCGAATCGACTTCTTCCCCTTTCGCTTCGCATTATGCCTAATTTCCTTATTGTTTTTATGATATTTGTATATGTTGCTTCAAATTACCGTCGATCAAAACGGATTAAAAACAGTACGAAAAGAAACAACATGTAACCATCATAGTAAACTCCACTTTGCGATCAGTGCTAAATGACCAGTGTGAATATCGATTTGAGAAAACCTAAAATAGGATTGCTTGTAATATTTCAATTTATCAAAGAGGACAGTCACAACCAATACTACAGAATACTTAGAAGAACCGCGATAATTTCGTCACTATTCGTTAGAAATATTGGGCAATCTCACACCTACCTAGGTTAAACACGAGTAGTATGCCGTTCACGACATTTATGCAACATTGCTGACATTTTTCATGGGTTTTACTTCCAAAGTTGGGGAGGGGGGCTGGCTGCCAAGTTGGAGGGGGGGGTCTGGAGCCTTCCCAACTGAATAGGACCCTACACCCCTGTTAAGAACATTTTGAGCGTAATATCACACGTACCCGAGAGAGGAATGTTGAAGTTGATAGGATGGAGAGAAAGCTAAATTATCAGCCCCGCCAAATACGAAATTAATCATGGGAAGATGCCGACAGTGGCCCAGGATTAACTCGCATCCAGGAAGAACCGTACAAATACACTATGTCAAGCATGGGCGTTACTTCGTGAAATTCATTGGTAATGGGGAATTACCTTTTTGATGCTCAAAGCTTCGCTGGAAGCCATTTTATCTCGCTTATAGCTCGCGCCATATGCCCAATGGTTAAGCTTCGGTCTCATTTGGGGGAGGGGGGGTCAGATCTGTAATAGTGGCGCCCTTGCGGTATGAAAAATGACGCCCCAATGTCAGGCAATTAATTGAGAAATAGGGAGCCAAGGCGAAGTAATGAGGAGGAGCTGGGGTGGGATTGATGGTCATTTTACTCAGGGGAGTCGCCAGCTGGATCGTGTTCAGCCATTTGGTCTATTATCTTGGCAGGGGGCTGCACAAGATCGCCAGGGTGGGGCAACAGTCAGATGGAAAGCTTCCACTGCTTTTGCAGGTTTGGGCCTCCCAAAGTTCATGAGTTTTAGCATGGATTTCTACAGACGTTGACTAGAGATACTGGCAAGAAATCCTCCTCGAGCCCTCGTCCCGTCCCCCTCCAACAATTATGAGAAGCTACCATCTGAACTACTGCATTTCGTAATCCCTTGCCTTTCTCCTCCCCTCCCGCATCGCTGGTGGTGTCCCTAGTGTGACCACTCCTCCATTTGGAAAATTTACTGGAGCAGAGGAGGAAGCCAAGGTCGAGCTGACAACTTTCCCGTCCTTAATGCGTAGTATATTAAATATATATCGGAATCTCCTTCCTGGATCCAACCATGCCTGATTATTAAAACCGTGAGGACAGCCGGCCTCACTTTCATATTGGTGGCCAATTAGAAGCCAGTGCCCTATACACTAAGAAGATCACACAAATGATTGGCTCGTGTAATTTCTACTAAAAGTCTAGTTATGCAGAGAGTTGGTGACTTGTTATCCGCTTCGATTATGAATATTCTCGTTCCGGTTACCGATTTGCCTTCACTTCTTGATGATCAGTTAACCACTTCAGTAATGCCAAATATCCGCTAAGGTTATGAAATAGCCCCTTTTTGCTTATCGAAGCAAAAAGGCTATCGTGTTGGCTATAGCATAACACCTCGGCCGAGACCTACACGCTACTGAGGTGGGGATACAATGGCGACGGCTACGCTGTGACGTCACAATGAGCAGGCGGCCGAGCGTCGCGCTCCACCACCGCCGGAGGACGCCGGGTCGGCCATGCTGCTGCAGCGGACTGGCGCCGTCGATATCCCAGCCACCACCGGTTCGCACATTGGCACCCATCGCCTGGTCGCATGATGCATTATTTAAGAGACACGATAATCTAACTGCATTAGCATAAATCCCGTTCGTGCGCGCTAATGAGTCGAAAAAGCTGCTGTCGCTGACAGCTGGCCTCACCTGATCCAAGATGGCGGTGGCGGCCGTGGCCGACGACCGTGCCGACCGGCGGGCGGGCGCAGTTTGACGGACGCTGAGTGGCAGGCCGGCTTCCGCCTCGCTGTGCTTTGTGGGTCACGGTGTCGGTCCAGTCGTCCTCGACACTCCGGCCACATGATTTATCCGTTTACTGGGTTCATCGTCACAATACAGCGGCAAAAACTATATAGGCTGTCGGTGGAGGCAGTGGACCGAGCACTGCCCTCAGGCCAGTGCCGGGCCGGCTCGCCTCGTTACCTCTATTGTCGGTGGTTTAATTAGACAAAAAATGGACATAGTGGATTGCGTGGTAGGTCGACCCACTGTGAGTGGGCGACAGGACCTGCCCACGACAGGACCTGCCCACGACAGGACCTGCCCACGACAGGACCTGCCCACGACAGGACCTGCCCACGACAGGACCTGCCCACGACAGGACCTGCCCACGACGGACGTGCCCACGACAGGACCTGCCCACGACGGACGTGCCCACGACAGGACCTGCCCACGACAGGACCTGCCCACGACAGGACCTGCCCACGACAGGACAGGACCTGCCCACGACGGACGTGCAGTGGCCGGGCTGTGGACGGACTCGACCGGGACCCCGTCAGCTCCACACCCTGTCTGACAGGACCTGCCCACGACGGACGTGCAGTGGCCGGGCTGTGGACGGACTCGACCTGGACCCCGTCAGCTCCACACCCTGTCTGACAGGACCTGCCCACGACGGACGTGCAGTGGCCGGGCTGTGGACGGACTCGACCGGTACCCCGTCAGCTCCACACCCTGTCTGACAGGACCTGCCCACGACGGACGTGCAGTGGCCGGGCTGTGGACGGACTCGACCTGGACCCCGTCAGCTCCACCCTGTCTGACAGGACCTGCCCACGACGGACGTGCAGTGGGCGACAGGACCTGCCCACGACGGACGTGCAGTGGCCGGGCTGTGGACGGACTCGACCGGGACCCCGTCAGCTCCACACCCTGTCTGACAGGACCTGCCCACGACGGACGTGCAGTGGGCGACAGGACCTGCCCACGACGGACGTGCAGTGGCCGGGCTGTGGACGGACTCGACCGGGACCCCGTCAGCTCCACACCCTGTCTGACAGGACCTGCCCACGACGGACGTGCAGTGGCCGGGCTGTGGACGGACTCGACCGGGACCCCGTCAGCTCCACACCCTGTCTGACAGGACCTGCCCACGACGGACGTGCAGTGGCCGGGCTGTGGACGGACTCGACCGGGACCCCGTCAGCTCCACACCCTGTCTGACAGGACCTGCCCACGACGGACGTGCAGTGGCCGGGCTGTGGACGGACTCGACCTGGACCCCGTCAGCTCCACACCCTGTCTGACAGGACCTGCCCACGACGGACGTGCAGTGGCCGGGCTGTGGACGGACTCGACCTGGACCCCGTCAGCTCCACACCCTGTCTGACAGGACCTGCCCACGACGGACGTGCAGTGGCCGGGCTGTGGACGGACTCGACCTGGACCCCGTCAGCTCCACACCCTGTCTGAACATCGTGCCGCACCTCGCCTGCCATGTGAAGCATAACATAGGGCATGATTTGTGGCCTGGCGCCTGGAGCGAAAATTTGCATTGTGAATTGTTCATAAACAGTGCTGCATGATTTGCACGTGAGATATAGATTAGAATGGCGCTGAGGTGAGCACTCGATAAGATTAGTGTGAGGCCCAATATGACGGGTTCACTACACGCCAGCGATGTCCTTCAGTCTGGTGGTGAATTTGAGTTAAATCTGGTCTTGTTCGAGCCTTTTCCTGTCCAGTCTGGTGAATACAGCTCGAACTCGAGGGTGAATGTAATTATGCCACGAACAGGCACGTACCAGAAAGGTTCGAATGCTTGGAGGGTCCATAGCAACTAGAGCTGGTGCCCAGGTACCGTACGCAGACTTAGATCCAGAACCCTAGTTGAAGAAGTACGAAACTCGTTGCTGGGATACACCTGCCTTACATCCCAGAGCACGTAGTTAGAATCTTTATGAATAACATATGCGCGATTCAATTGGGTACGTTTCCGGGAGTTTCTTCTATAACTTACCTCTTGCTGTGAAATGTAGAAGACGAGAAAGGTACGGCTTTGTTCTAACTTTGAAGCATTCCTTCTGGGGAGGGGGAGGGCATCCTCATTTTGAGACTCCCCTGGATCTGCCAGTGAGCGGAAGTCACATACAACTTGGATTTAATTGTTGCCCGCTTGTCGTGTCTCCCTTATACGTATCTTTGGAATAAATTTCTAGACACGTCCAGTCATCCTAACAGTAACTGGTCACCCGAACCCTGCGACACAAAGCACCTACCAGAAACCGAGTCGAATTCCAAGCTGCCTCCATCGCAGCTGGTGTCGCTCTCTGAAAGCCTTGTGGGTACCATGGTAGAAATTTCCTCAGCAATTCTTTAATATATTCTTACCCCTACCACCTGCTCATTGCTTTGCACCAGCCCACCCATACCCAATGCGTTTTTATGCTATAAATCACGCCGGGAGGTGGGAAAAACGCTGTTCTTGTTGCACTGGCGCCTGTCAGTGAGAAATGGCGCGGCGGCCGAAGGCCTGGTGCGCCACAATTGTCCGCACACAAAAACTCGTGGTGAATGCGCTCTGGATCCGTTTCGAATGGCTCCTTAATGGACTCTGAGACCGGTGTAACGGACGGGCAGTTGTCCTGGACGTCCAGAGAGAGAGGAGGAAGCTCTGCCGACCCGGAGACACGGCCACTGGACACAGTCCGGAGACACAGCCACTGGGCACAGTCCGGAGACCTAGCCACTGAATGCTGGTCCGGAGACACAGCCACTGGATGCTGGTCCGGAGACACAGCCACTGGATGCTGGTCCGGAGACACGGCCACTGGATGCTGGTCCGGAGATACAGCCACTGGATGCTGGTCCGGAGACACAGCCACTGGATGCTGGTCCGGAGACACAGCCACTGGATGCTGGTCCGGAGACCCAGCCACTGGACACAGTCCAGCGACACAGCCACTGGACACAGTCCGGAGACCTAGCCACTGAATGCTTGTCCGGAGACACAGCCACTGGATGCTGGTCCGGAGACACAGCCACTGGACACAGTCCGGAGACACAGCTACTGGACGCTGGTCCGGAGACCCAGCCACTGGACACAGTCCAGCGACACAGTTACTGGACGCTGGTCCGGAGACACAGCCACTGGACGCTAGTCTGGAGACACGGCCACTGGATGCTGGTCCGGAGACACAGCCACTGGACGCTGGTCCGGAGACACAGCCACTGGATGCTGGTCCGGAGACACAGCCACTGGACACAGTCCGGAGACACAGTTACTGGACGCTGGTCCGGAGACACAGCCACTGGACGCAGTCTGGAGACACGGCCACGAGTCTCACAGTGCTGTCAACCGTTGTCGGGTATAGTTACTGTACCGGCAGACAGGGAGACGGAAAACGGAACAATCGACCAATTTGAATCGAATTTTGGCTATCCCTGTATTTGTATGCTTTGCAAACGTACAGGGGAATGTAGAGGTACCTAAGGGTTCTCCTTCACGATCCCTTCCTTTTAGGAGTCTCGTTCTCCTTCATCCTCTGGATTCCTGTTAAAGTTAACTTGGGTTTGATTTTGCTATAGCTTCGAATCTGGGATATTCAATAGCCCGGAACATGGCAACAATGCATCTAATGGTTGGTGGAGCTTTCCGGGGCCGATCACATGTCATAGAGTACTAAAAAGGTGGGCAGACTAACATGCATTATTATAACGATATTATGTTACTCCCGGTTTTATGGGTTCCGGTCTGTCATAGAAGTTCGGCAAAAAGAAATCCGTTCAATTTCTCGAGTCAAGTGTTCGCTTGAGTTGATCCAGAGTATGGCAATAATCTGCGCATGGGTGGGATTTACGAGCTCACATAATGATCGAAAAAATATATCGCCTGGAAACGAAGGGGCCATCACTCACACATACTGAGTCACTGCTGCCAACTTGGTGCTTCGCTTGAGCCCTGGTAGTCTGAAGGGGGGACCACGTTGTGCGCTTCTGCTTTCACCGAAGTCTCATCATGTGCCTGAACTATGGTAAGGAGAGTTCAGATGGATGATTTGGGTTTGGAATAAATACCTATTGTCATTGATTCCTGCACGGACTTTTTGAGAAGTCTGCGCTTCAGCATCCGTGATTTAGCTTCGGTTTCTGTGTTTCGGTTTCAGTTTTCTTTCCGGACCCGAAACTTTCGTCACAGCGAAACCAAATATAGGGTACTTACAGAGCGGTCAGTTTAACATCTAGTGCCAAAAATGAACAGGATACGGAACTCTACGTAAAAAACTCAATAGGTAGCCCTAGTATTATACATTTTAGAAATGCATACCCAGCCAGAAAGTACTAGTAATCCACAATTAACATGCGCCCTGGAGGGCCTCTGCAAATTACGCGCACTGGAGAGGGGGGGGGGGGGGCGGATTCCGCCACGCCATAAGATTTCGGCTCCTATGACAGCTAGAGTAACAACAGTTTCAAAGTAGATGGATATGGTGGTGAACTCTATTGTGTGTAAAGTTCATGACCTTAGGTCAATATCTTCAAGGTAAAATGAGGTCACATATGTCATATTTGGCTTGTTTAGCGTGGCTTGGCTTAACATCGTTATGGATCGCTGCGATCATGATTAAATGCTCCAAAATGGGCATCAATGATGTTTTGGAAATAACCCATGACGCAATACAGATGATACATCCGGAATTTGATCTCAGGTCACCTATATATCAGCACTTCATCGCGTCAGTGAACGGTTCCAGTTATCGGAACCGGGCCGCCCGCCGGACCGGCGGGCGGCCGGTGCAATCTGCTTCACCAAGAAAGGGCTGAAGTACATGAATGCAGTATTGACCGTTCAACCTGCCACCAGATGGCAGGACAAAAATTTAAAGATGGCGGCTACATTCGAGATAAACAATACGCGTACCGTATTGCGTGATACTGTCTGAGCTTGCTTTAGAGGAACACAGATGGATCCTAATGTACCAAAAGTATCAATTGTGCAAATATCAGAGTATATCGGCGATAAAGAGCGCTGTGCCATTGAGGGGGAAGCCGTACTAGATGCAGGACACATTATTTCTTGTGGTACGATTGTGAAAGAACCGGGCAAGGTTACGGTGGAGGCACTCTGCATAAAATCCAGCCACCTACGCGAGAAGCCCCATGAGCTACATGCTGTGGTGGAGTGTGAGAGATTCAATTACAAATTATGTACAAATTACAAATTATATTAATTAAGTATACGAATTATGATGGTGGATACCAGTGTTGTGTGACCACTAGCAGGTCAATCAAAATATTACTGTTGCATAGCATTGCTTTTTTTGGTTGGTGTTGTGCTAGCAATACCAAAAGTTCATGAGCTTCTAGTCCCATCATCATGGGTTAGGTTATGGATGTACTTTTCAAGTTCATCACAGGTGTTCTCCTGTAGAGCAGCTCCAGCATTGGGCTTGCTGATCAAAACCTACCTTCCAGACAGAAAGTTTCTGATAATGTACTAGACTGAGTTGGGTGCCCCACCCAGTTGTATTGGATTTTTTATTCAACTACACAATACAAATTTGAAAGATTTTCCACTCCCTTGTTCTTGTGCTGCGTATTTTGTATAGATACTTCCTAATCACAACACTGTTGTCATTAAAAAAAAACATGCAGCCAAGTTTCATGTGCATTCACGGGTGGTGTATTGTGAAAATTATATTGATGTTTATCCTGTGTTTTGAACTTAATTTCACCCTTATGTGGATCTACACTGCTAAGTTTCCACTGGGAACTTAGACAGAAAAGTATGAGAATCTGGATGATATATCAGTGATGCAGCATCCAGGGACTTGTGCAAATTTCAGTGTAATGAAGCATCAGTCAGCAGTGTGCAAATATACTGGTGCTGGTGCACATCATCAAGGCGTCTGTTATGCTTTTCATTCGGGCAGACACCCAAGCCTCAGAGACATTTTAGAACACTGACATAAAGAGGCCTTGACATGGCATATCAGCACCAATGCATATTTGTAAGCTGATGCAGACAATGCATTAGGAGGCAGATCTACCAATTGTATTATGGCAGGGGGCACTTTTTGAGGAGAGGATTCATGTATCCAGAGGGAGCACCTTTTCTACCTTTCAGGGATTCTCTCAGCAGAGAAACACTTTGAGTGGGGGTGGGTGCACTCAAGCATCCTGAGGGGCAGCCCTTTTCACTCAAAGAGAGACCGTATGTCTGGTGTGGCTGTGGCACACATGGCCCAAGGATCCACCAATATAATGCATATTTGTGCACTGATGAGTACCAAGGACCACCAATGCTCATTAATGGCTGATGCCTTGGTGTGCACCAATTTTCTGTTCTGGTCATCCTTCACATCCAGAAGTTACTTCCTCGTTTCTTTCTGCTAAATTCACTTGCATGCCTTTCCAATCTGACCTGTTGTTGAAAAACAAGTGCACAGCAGTAATTGTTGTTCAGCACGTTTGTGAGTAATACAATATATAAAGCATATGTAGGGTCTACAATTGTTTGAAATTTCGGTAAACCACATCCGTTATCTGATGGTCTTCTTCTGGATATAAAGATCAGCATGTGATTCCCGAAAGAAATGGAAGAAGTTTCTAGGGAAGTTTCAACAAGTCCAGTCCATATATTTGTTCTCCAATTTGTGCTCAAGGGCTTCTTCTATATAAATACCAAATAACTTTTAACACATCCCTTATGTGCACATGATTTACATACCAACAATGCCTCAAGGTTGTTTAATTTTAGCTTCTGCATTACATGCCAAATTGTACATGTAGATAGGCAATTTATAATTATGTGTATGAAAGCAATATGGTTGAATTACATGCTGGGAATACCAATAATTATATGAAGCCTTCACCCATACATACATACCAGAAAGGATATAATCATTCTTCTTGAAGTGCTTGCTGCATGCCTTCATGTGCCTTGATGCTTTCTTGCCCATTTTTAGAATGCTGTGCCACTTTTTCGAGAGTAATTTATCTCTCGGGAAGCGATGGAAGCTGACTTCAGGTTCCCTCCTGTGTAATGATTTGCATTGTGGAACACAGCAATACGCATTGGACTTCCTCACCTTATCCACTTGATCCATTATGTTCACAACTTTGCAAGAACCCTCACACTCTGAAACTTCAAGGACCTGAAATAGTATGCGTAACCTCAGTGCTAGCCATTTCCATGTATGCCACTCTGACTTGTTTGCATTCTTGTTTCTAAATTGTTTCTGGTAGCGCGCCAGATTTGTCACACTTTTATCTGACAACAGTAGTTCAACGTGTCTGCCAACAGGTGGCAACCCTTTCGCCTTGAACGGTCAATGGAAACGCTTAGGTTCACAATGACAAAAGCAGAAGTTTTCAGAAGTTTTCAGAAGTTTTCAACATGCAAAATGACATGAATCGTATGACTGTCCTTTGCGTTTATGGCAACATTCCAGTTGAACAAGTTTGGTTCCATTGACCTGTCATGAACTTGACCTGAGTTGACCTCGGTGACCTAGCATGATCTTGAAACAATATTGCATAACAATATACATCAAAGAAGTCGCTAGTATTGCCATGAACACTTCCCTTTTGCCGATATACGAGAAGCGCATCATCGCCGATTTTAGCCGATTTAGTTGATCTCCCATATAACTAACGCCGTATGTCTATATGAAATGCATATGCACATGCGATGGACGTCTGTATAGCAATCCTGTCATGTGGGATTTGCATGCAGAGTCGCCAGAGCTTTGGTCGCTGGTTTCCAGCGCGGCTCGGCTGGGCGACGCCGCAGTTCTTACCTTTCGCCTTACCTGAAGATCGCCGCCGTCACCACTGTTGTTCGGCGGTGTCGGCGCCGTCGCCACTGTTGTTTGGCGGTGTCGGCGCCGTCGCCACTGTTGTTCGGCGGTGTCGGCGCCGTCGCCACTGTTGTTTGGCGGTGTCGGCGCCGTCGCCACTGTGGTTTGTTTGCTTTTTTGCGGTGTTGGCGTTTCCCCCGGCGCAGCCCGGAGCTGGCTGCTGCCGGCTAACTAGCTGTGCTGGATAGCGCCTCTGTCCTGCTGCGCGGCTCACCGGTGCTGCCATCACCGCCGTCAGTCTGCGCGGCTCACCGGTGCTGCCATCACCGCCGTCAGTCTGCGCGGCTCACCGGTGCTGCCATCACCGCCGTCAGTCTGCGCGGCTCACCGGTGCTGCCATCACCGCCGTCAGTCTGCGCGGCTCACCGGTGCTGCCATCACCGCCGTCAGTCTGCGCGGCTCCCATCACTCAGTCTGCGCCCCGGTGCTGCCATCACCGCCGTCAGTCTGCGCGGCTCACCGGTGCTGCCATCACCGCCGTCAGTCTGCGCGGCTCACCGGTGCTGCCATCACCGCCGTCAGTCTGCGCGGCTCACCGGTGCTGCCATCACCGCCGTCAGTCTGCGCGGCTCATCGGTGCTGCCATCACCGCCGTCAGTCTGCGCGGCTCACCGGTGCTGCCATCACCGCCGTCAGTCTGCGCGGCTCACCGGTGCTGCCATCACCGCCGTCAGTCTGCGCGGCTCACCGGTGCTGCCATCACCGCCGTCAGTCTGCGCGGCTCACCGGTGCTGCCATCACCGCCGTCAGTCTGCGCGGCTCACCGGTGCTGCCATCACCGCCGTCAGTCTGCATGTCAACGCTGCTGCCATAAGTCACCCTTCACCTCCTCCCCATCCCCACCGAATTCGTGTGGGCCTGCTGTAACTGACCAGCAGTCGTGTGGGACTGCTGTAACTGGCCAGCGGTCGTGTGGGACTGCTGTAACTGACCAGCGGTCGTGTGGGACTGCTGTAACTGACCAGCGGTCGCCGCTACTCCTGCCGGCCGCCTAGCTCACGGGTACAGCCGCCGCTGCTGCCTACTGGGGATGTGGCCGTTGTCCGCCGCTGCTGCCTACTGGGGATGTGGCTGTTGTCCGCCGCTGCTGCCTACTGGGGATGTGGCCATTGTCCGCCGCTGCTGCCTACTGGGGATGTGGCCATTGTCCGCCGCTGCTGCTGACTGGGGATGTGGCCGTTGTCCGCCGCTGCTGCTGACTGGGGATGTGGCCGTTGTCCGCCGCTGCTGCTGACTGGGGATGTGGCCGTTGTCCGCCGCTGCTGCTGACTGGGGATGTGGCCGTTGTCCGCCGCTGCTGCTGACTGGGGATGTGGCCGTTGTCCGCCGCTGCTGCCTACTGGGGATGTGGCCGTTGTCCGCCGCTGCTGCCTACTGGGGATGTGGCCGTTGTCCGCCGCTGCTGCCTACTGGGGATGTGGCCGTTATCCACCGTTGCTGCTGACTGGGGATGTCGCCGTCGTCAGCCGCTGCTGCCTACTGGGGATGTGGCCGTTGTCCGCCGTTGCTGCTGACTGGGGATGTCGCCGTTGCCCGCCGTTGCCGTCCAGCGTTAAACTTACAACTGACTTGTTAAACTTGCACTTCTCATGGACAGGCCACGTGGTGGTTCGCAATGTGCACTACCGGAACAGCCTGAATCAGTACGACTGCCACTCGTTCATACTGACAGCTTTCGGTTACATTCGGTTCATATCGAAACTTCGTCGAACATTATATGAAGTCATCAACTTGAACCGGGGCAAATTGCTTCGCCGTTTAAATGTTGTAAAAATGATCCGGCGGAATAGGTTATGTCATCCTGAATGCTGCAAGCTTAATGTCCTTATTAGTGTCACACACAGTTAATTGAAGCACACACTGGGAACATCCCTACATAGGTGTTCTAATGCTACGGCACCAGTAAAACCCCGCCAACGTTTTGTCCTACTGTCAATCACCAGAGATATGGAACGAGTAACACAGCACCAATCGGTATTACACTTTCTGACAAGACACCATTTCATGACAAACTAGCATGGTGATAGAAAAAGCACATTCAACAAAGATGGCGTTATCAATTGTTACTGAGAGGATATAGTGTGCCATGGACCAGTGCAAAAATATGTTTTGCCTTGTTGGATATTTCTAAATGTTTTCACATAAGTAATCACCAAAATTTCCTTTAAAAATGTAGTGGGATGGAGATACCGATTGGTTTAGAAGCTACTTCGAACGTCATGCACATAAGGTGACCATTACATGACCGGATGGTGCGCCTGTTTTTCTAGTTATGGGAGGCTCCTTAAGTTGTGTACTGAACAGTATATACGCCGACGACATGATCCTCCACCTACATGCTGTTGAAACAGCGCAGTATTCAGACGATACCCGGCTTCTAATAACATGTTCTGCAAGTCAGCTTCCTCAGATTATTTAAACGTTAAAGTTTTGATTAGAGGGTGACATGCAACGCTTGTGAAACTGGTTTCTAGACAATGGCTTAAAGGTCAAGTATAATTGAAACACGGATATAATAATATGTGGAGCAGAAGAAATGCTTCGAAATGTGCCGCGCGTGAAGGCATGTGGATCCACAATCAATGGGTCAGATGTGGTAAAGAATATGGGCGGCTACATGGATTGGAACTTGACGTTTAAAGATCATGTTATATTTCTGAGTGGGAAATGTACTTGAGATCTAGCAGCATTTATTCAAGCAAGGCAGACCTAACCAATGCAAATAATTAAAGCCAAGGTGAGTGCTTCAATAGTGTTGCCGGCCCTATTGCACATCTTTATGTGGCACTTGCGGTGAATCCTAAATACATCGCACTGAAAAGATACTGAATTTCGTAGCCAAAGTTATAGTGGTCGCGACGACAGGATCACAGTTCTGACGTTTTGTGGCAATCAAGATGGCTGAGAGCAAATGAAATGGCGATCTTGAACCGCATCATGATGATTCATCGTGTATTAAATATATATATGACAAAACCCGGCACGCCTGTTTGACGGCCGTTTCACACCACCAGTGGGTACGCGGGTGGCAGGTCAGGAGCTGGTTGTGCCAGTCGAGTGACTGGTTCAGCTGCGCCTGGCGACCATCCGGACAGAAACTGGCCGACACCACCAGAGTGGGTACGCGGGTGGCAGGTCAGGAGCTGGTTGTGCCAGTCGAGTGACTGGTTCAGCTGCGCCTGGCGACCATCCGGACGGAAACTGGCGAACGGCAGTTAGCCAGTAGCGGACAAAAACATTATAACATGGACACCATAATGGTTCCAGGCAGATAGTGTTCAATAGTGTGCCGCGACGTGAAGTACGTGATATTTCAGTGTCAGACGAAACATAGTATGTCGGCGCTATGAGATGTGAAAATGTACAATGATGTCCATGTACGAAGTGTGCTGTACATGCTGTTGATCTTCAACATTGTTTTAAATTCGGCGCTTGCTGCTGAAAGACCGAGCTACTCCGGAGTCAACATGACATACACGATACGCTGGCATAGGATGGGCGGGCTGTGGCTGCCGTATCGTGGTTCTCGACGGTCAGCTGGTGGTGCCGCTTTGACGTCACCGCACGCCAGTGGAAGGTGCCGTAGCTGGACAGTTGTCAGCCTGGTAACCAAATGCACTCGCACTGATCTGGATGCTTCCGCTTTATTGCTATGTCTCTAAGATCCAGGTCCAGGACAATAACTGTCATAGGTAATGGCGTAGGCATGTACTTGTGAAGAAGAACAAGCTCATTGTCATGCATTGGTGGCAAGCTGTGCAGGTGTGAGGTATGCACCTACTACCTACCTGCATACCTTGGCCTATGGTTGTGCTGCATTGAGTGTGCCACTTTGTGGCCATGTGCCTAGGCACTGCGAGACACATGCATGTCAATCACACTGAACTGAAACAAACGACTCACTTTAGATTGATGCATGCCTTTATGCTTTAAATGAAATGGTTGTAGGTCTGGCATGACAAGTTGTGTGTTCTAGTGCATAGAGTCTTGTAGCTACCTAGGTTTATTTGATGTAAATGCGCATATTGTTCAAGACAGTGACAGTGATTTATTTACATATCAACAGGGTGCGGATTTTTCATGTTTTAATTAGAAGCTCATGTTGTTACTATTATCTTGTTTGATTCCTTGGTAGTTGTCCTCTTCTTGTATGCCTTGTTCATATTCATGCACGATAAGTTAGCATAGGTTGGAGGACTGAACAGTCTGCGTTTGTGATCTGAAGTGATATTTGTTTATGATTTGGTAACATATGGTGCGGCTAGTGAAAATTGTAATCCACATTTCACATCAAATGATAACTAATGTTTTTCATTGTCTTGTTAGCTGAATACTGCATCTTGTTGATGGTGCACATTGTATTTATTACTGCAACCAATCAGGCTTTAACGATTGGACTTTTTATGCTCCAATCACCGCTTGCAAAGGAAAGGCTTCATTTGTCTCAAGCTTCGTCGAAATTGACTATGCTGCACAATTTTTTTGGTATGACAGTGTACTTTTCTCTCTGATTCACTCTCAAGGAGAAAAGGGAGAAAATAATTGATACTCTCCTCAAGACATTGTTTTGCGACATTATTACTTGCATGTTCACCTTGGTGGTGGTGGTTTCCGATTCCATTCCGATTCAATTTCCCATGCGTATTAAAATTATATCATTCCTTCCAATACTTTGAGGAGACATCTCTACCACTATCCGGTAGAAACGCTGTGAAACTTTATGTTGAGGTGCAGTCGGACGATATTTTCACGGCATCATATATGTTTTTAGCCATAGCTAGTTTTAACAAGAAAGCATGTCAGATGTGGTAGTGAAAACAAAAGTGAATCGTTTTATTTGATTATTATTTGATACATTTTATTGTTTTAGTGCTCATGAAGCAAATATTATGAAGTTGTGGATTATTTGAATGTATGAATAAAACCCAGTATAATAGCTCCTCCGGTAATGTGAACGTTGCAAATTTAGATTCGCCAGTAGGTTGGCACTACCAGTGTATTCCTCTATGAAACTATATATTTACATACACGTAACAGCCATCATGCTATTTCCACTCGAAGTAACCTTACTGGTGCGGACATACTAATTCAGATAATTTTAACCATAGTCCTAGCTTGCAGATGTCGGCACTAGCTTCCCTCCGCTTGCATGTGCACTGGCACGTGTTAATCGTGTGTATAAATTCAGTGAATATAATTATTCAGAAGCAGATGAGGTTGACATGCGCGTATGTTATATTTTGCACACATTTTCACCTGTTCATAAGCCGTGAAGACGCCAGAGACATTTTCATAACGATTTGTTTACAAACAGCATAAGCGCCAGTTTCAGCGGCATTGTCTACCTGCAAATAATGGAATCATTTATGTATGCCTGCTGTAGTATTTATATATATATGAGTTCATTTTAAATGACCAAGGAAGGCGGACGCATTGTTTTCTTGAACAACAGCAATTACTTAGTGGGTATGTAGCTATCTACCTTCCTGCGTAAGAGGGAAGCCACACGTGAAATAGTGGGTATGTAGGTATCTACCTTCCTGCGTAAGAGGGAAGCTACACGTGAAATAGGTGGGTTGCTGAATGTAATTATAAATACTATTCCACAATGTCATTCATATGAATGTGATTGTAGATGTCTATGTCGATTGCAACTTTGATGATGGCTGGGAATTGATAGAACAATGGAATGAATCCAGTTGAAGCTACTTCTGAGTGTGTTTAACTTACGGGCTCACACGATAATGAGTTTCGCGATGCATTTGATGGTCAGTGGCATCATATATTTATCAGACAATGAAAGCCGAGCATCAGCTGACTCCAGCATTTTATTGTGTGAAGTTATGGTTGGAGATGAGAAGGAAATATGCTTATATTTGTTCACTTTTCGTTTCTAGGACAAAAACTGAAGACATAATCCGTTATATAGAGTAGGGCGTGTGCAAAGTATATGGTGCCACGCCATGTGTGCAATTGCACATAGTACACAGATGATACAGACACTAAAGGAATAAGCCTCCATTAAAATTGTCTAGACAATGGGACAATGTAAGTCGTCAGAATCGTATATCTGCCATTTCATGCCTTTATCTCCCGATTATTTCAAATTTCGAAGATGTCATAAATAGCAGTTGGAGCGTACCCATTCTCCTGACATGTCCTGCGATGTATTACCACCGGGATGCCTGTTCGGTTTTTTCATCAAGCTCCACGACCAGCATCTGAAAGGGTTGATAAAAATTCCATTCGGATGAAAAAGCGAATTACTATACGAGGCACCATAAAATGTCATTGGGAGCCGCGCGTGGGGCTGCCTTCTCGTCACCCACTGTCATTTTTTGCGCAGTAAAATGTCCAGCCGCCGCTGTGGCTTCTAATCCCCACGAGATCCAGCGGCACTGGAGGCGAATCTCGCTGCAGCTGCCACCGAATGGAACACTATCATCTTCATCTCCAGCTCGACGGCTCCCAGCACAGGCATGCTGGTGGCGTCCGGTGGCTAGTTGGACGTTCTGGAAGAGAGCGAGCGTCATTGAGCGACGTGTTCTGAACCCACCGTGTACGGGGAATACATGAGGTACAAAGCGAAAGACGAAATAACATTGAATCGTTCATACATTCACTTCTGGCAAATCTATTTGGGTTTTATGACGGAATGCACTTTACGCTTGCACATGCAGGTGCTATTTCCAGCCAACGGGTGGTAATGGTTCAGAAGCCCCACAAAGAATGTCGCCACGTCGCAACTCTGGCCAGCATCACAGATGTCCTTTGGTAGACAAAAGAACCGAGCCCGTATTCACGCAGACAGGAATATTTATGGGCAGCCAAAAGAACAACCTCGTAAAAATTACTCGCGCAGCCGTAAATTAGCCCGTCGAGAGGATTGATTTATCGATATTGCTTCATCAGTTTTGGAAGTAAACAGGCGGCTACATGCGACGTGCCGCCAAGCCGTGGGCGCCACCCCGATTGCCACTGTGACGGGCCGTCATTTCCTCGGCGCGACCGCGTCGTCACGCGGCCTTCACGGCGACTTGTCGCTGCACAGTGGACGGGCCGCTGTTGCGCAGCCGCCGGTCACACTCCGGAAATGTTGCGGCCCGTGCAGGCTGGCTGCCGCTGTCCGACCTGGCCACATGGCCGCCCCGACCTGCCCGCCGGCTGGCCGTCGGCAGAGGCGACGTGCGCGTCCGCCATTAACGGCCGCTCGGCTGGGTAATGCGGCCTCACAGCGGCACGCTACGCGCTCTCCTGCATTGAAATCATGCATTCGGCTTTTTGTGTCAGTAGCATTAATGCGAGCTGTGATACATGTTCTTGTTTTTCTTGTTTTGGAATGTATAAATGTCCGCCGTGCAGCGGGACTTTGGTTTATGGGAATAAATTGAGGCTGATAATCTGGGTGGTCCACTAATTAATTCAAAAGTGGGCGCCCTCGTTGTGGTGGCTTGATCTCTACGCCATCTTGGCCCTGAGAAACATTGCTTGTTGACTGCAACTCGGCTTACAGCTTAAGACTTGTGTCATGAATTGCCAGTGCAAGGAAGGTGTCGTAAGGGGAGCTGGACGAGGGAATAGAAGAGGCGGGCGATATGTCTAGTGCTGCAGGCACAAGATCGGGCCCCATCTGACTCGGTGCCTGAATAGCCGACGCATAAGTTGTCTACTTGGACAATGAATGTAAGTGCCTCATTGCAAATACTATGGTGCAATTCGAGATAAAATCAAATTATAAAGTGGTATAATTTTGCGTGAAGAAAGCTGGACCTAACAAGTTGTAGCGAAATAAAGTTGACATTGTTCGAAAAACGTGACGTAAACTCAGATCTGCTTAGGTCGTTCATCTTAGTTTCTGTCGTGAATATATGAAATAAACTGGTTCGGCCTTCACTTTTGCTTGTAATCAAATAATCCGTAATTCAACTCGTAAATCTCTCTTGTGTAGATGATCTCTTACCACTACTATTTGTGTGGAATTCCCGAACGGCTCAGGTACAATTGTGTCCCAACATGTTCTCGCTTGGTGAATGAGGTACCACGTCAGTGGTACCTCATTCACCAACGACGCGTCGTAAAAAAACAATAATCAGCCAGCCAACCATGGCATCAAACTTGGTGATCGTGTGATCTATTTGCTGAGATGACGGCGCCGCACATTTAACGAAGCGAACAAGGATAAACCACCATAATTTTTTATGTTTATCAAGAAAACACATGATCTTCTCTCTTCTATCATGGAATAAACACGGAAAGAGCTCATGCCCTTGCCTTGCCTTGATGTACACCAGTATTTTCTAATACTTTGAAGCCTAAGGCTGACATGATAAAAATGCCTTGGGCGCAATGGTATGATTTCTGCTGGTCTGGAGAACACATTGTATAAAAACGCGTTTTGAAAATACAAACTATCCTTTTAAACCGGGAAGCCGATTTCTCAAGTTCCATGAAAAGCAGTGCAAACATGTCGAAAGGAGCCTTTTTGAGTTCAGTGAGTTCACTGGACAAAGCGCAGATGCTTTTCGATGAACAATGAGCTGTTTTCTGAAACTGCGACTGTAGACAAGTCTTGATACAGTTAGCCGAGCGTGATAGGTAATGGAGAGGTATTTGATGGGTAAGGTGATGGAATATGTAATGGGCGGGTGTGCTAAAAACTTAATATGTGTATGATATGTGCTATCCAGCCCAACTGAATTCGCACCATGAAAACGAGTTCGCTGAAAACAGTCCTAATCGGCTAAATGCATGCTTGAAAAGTGGCAGAACTTCCGGTTATGCCAAACAACTTCCGCTTGGCATGCATGTGGTGAATAATTATTTCAAGACAAAAAAAGAGAAGGCAGTGGTCCTTTTCACAGCGGTAAAACATTTCTGACCGTTTATATCTTTCGCAAATGTTCTGATTTTCAGCTCTGAAAACAGCAAAGGATGTGAAACCTAAAATGTTCGGTTCTATGGAACACTCATACGGTTTTATCCTCACCTATTTCTATGATGGTTGCGTTCACCACACTTGTGGAAGGAACCTTGTCGGGTCACAAGTGGAGCATTCGGAGATATCACGAAAACGCCTATGGCGAGTTATATGACAATTGTATGGAGATTCTTTGCAGCGTAGCAACTGCGCAGCATCCCTCTCATGAATATTGCGATGATGGGTGAAAATGTACACTGCGTACAGCCAGGAGAAGGCATGGGCATCGCCATCGCTGGGGCCCCTGGGGTCCGGAAGATCCCACCTGGATTTGAGCTTGGACTTGCTTGTGTTTTTTTTTTGTAGGCATGCACCATGCACCATGGCAATGACGAGTGCACTCAACATTTGCTGGTAGTTAAAAGATAGGCCATATGCAAACGATCATGGCCTTACCTCTCTAACTTGAAAATCGTCCCTAGGGCCGTGGAGACTGTTACATCCCACCTGAAAATTGATGGCGGTGATGCCCTTGTATGCCAAGCATTTCTGGAAGCTATTCCTCGAGGGCGTTTTTCGGAGGCATTTCCCGAGGGCATTTCTCCTTTTTTGTTGCTTTGGGTATTCGATAATCCGCTTTTGGACCTGATGATATCATTTACTTGATGATGACGTAAAAAAATAACAACACCAAAAAAGACAACGGGAGGTGGTGGGGGTGACAGAAGTGAATTCACCAGAAATGCGTTTCCCCTTAACAAGATTATCGTCGTTCAGCATTGTTTAAAGTGCGAGGTCGTCCAGCCTAGAGGCTGGACGACCTCGCACTTTGACAATTAATCATTGTCCAGATGCTATCCAGATCAACTTCAATCCAACACAATTTGCAATATCGTTCATCCCAAGGTGCTCGGCCGCACCGCCTTCACCGACGACCGCAACTCACGCACCTCATGACACCACCAGTTAGGGCCGCATACAGCCGCATACATTTATATATTTATTTATTTCAGCCGCATACATGTCCTCCAGCCGCATAGTGGCTGTTATGGACATGGACTGTATGCGGCTGTATACAGCCGCATACAGCCGCATAAAGCCGCATAAAGCCGCGCCGCCGGTCGCCGGCATCCGTTGCCACTCGTGATTCCATCGCCGGTCCGCCAATCCATGGGAAACGGCGCCGAGCGGAAACAAAGAGCGTCCCAAAATGGCCGTCACGAGCGGCGTCGGGGCGCCGACCGAGCCCACGCCGGTCCCGTCTGGCCCGGCCGGCAAGTAATGGCGCTTCTGCCGAGCCGTGTCTGGCCCGGCCGGCAAGTAAGGGCGCTCCGCCCCGGCAGGGTGGTAGCCGTGCACAGTGTACGCCACAGACGTGCGCCGTGCACGCCGCAGTCGTCCATCCTGTGGTCGTGACTTCACCGACTTCGGGGGCTCAGGTACGTGCACACACGCGCAGGGCGTGCACGATTGGCGGCCGTGCATGCTCGGATTGCACTGGGGATGGCTCGGGCGCCGTAGTGGACGCCAGCCGTAGTCGGGCACGGTCATTGGCCGTGAGTGGTAATGCGGCGTATCGTTGGTAGTTATGCGTCAATGTTGTCTCGTGTCCCTCCAATTTTGAATTGGGTTCTTCCATTGCTTATGTGTGCCCACCCACAAAATTGAGTCTGGATAATTCAGAGCGTACCCCCATCTCCCTTGCTAAGCAGCAAACTTTTCCTCGTCCACCACAAGCAAGGACTTCCAATTTACGGGTGCATCTTCATTTGTTTCTCAAATAAACCTGACCTGCCCACCCAACTGGCTTATATGGCCAAAATGATTTGGAGGCTGGGGAAGCCTACAAATGGTCGCTTCCACGCGACATATTAGAATTAATGTTAATTATTTTAGAAGGTGTTATAGCAGAAGCTATGCCTGCCCTATAAGCTCCTTCATATCTTAATTCAATCCCTCACATCCCCAACTCGGTTCTATACAGCAACTTAGCAATGAACATTCAACGGCAGTCTTGTCGGCAGCTGATCTGGCCCGTAGCATGCCTCCGTAATTGTGTTACAACCCCATGCCAGCAGTACTACAGTGCCGGGGAGCCGTATCCGGAGCCAGGGCAGAGTTCTGTCAAAGCGATTGGGGAAAGGGTCTAAGTAGTTTCATGCGCTATTGGATCTTTTGTACTTTCGCACGGATTATAGCAAGAATGGTATGACTGTTTTTCAAGGGAGTGAGTTTTCTCCTCCGTCGCCTTTACTTGGAAATTACTTGACCTACGCCGTTTTGACTAAATCGATTTAACTTTTTTTCCTCATAAAAACCTAAGCCCTTTTCGCTCACAACCATATTGACCTGTTGCAAATGATGTAACTGGCCTTACTGGCAAGATTTAGCCTGGGGGTGAATTCACGTACAAGCTCCAAAGGTACCCAGGCAATTCAGTTGGTGAGCTTGTGATGGATATGTGGACGCGGTGATTTATGATAATAAATAGCGTAGATGGAAAAGGTGTTTCTTGTTGAAAACATGTTCCTTGTGTAGGCTTATAAATGATCTGCCTGATTTCCATCTGTATTGAGACTTCAGTAGTAGAAGTAGTAGAAATAGCAGAAGAGCTTAAGGGCAGTGCTGGCCTAAGCAGAATTCTGCAGATGGCTAAATATGGTACGCGATGAAATTAGTCGTTTCAAGTTCGGTTTCAAGACAAAACATTTTGAATATGCTTAGATACAGTTGTGTCGGAAGCCATAGGACGCTAAGGTCCCCGTAGTCCTTTTATTACTATGCATTCCTTAATTATTCATTTGCTTAAATATTGTAAGGTGGACAATAAATAACTTGTTCACAAAACGCCGTTTTGAAAGACACATTTCGTAGCACACAGCCAACAGAACATGATTAGAGATAGCTTTAGCTAATTTCGGATTGGCGGTATCACTGGAATGTAATCCTGGTGTTCCAACGTTCAACTGGTACCTGGCGTGTGTGGTAGGACCTGGCAGTGTGTGGTAGGACCTGGCAGTGTGTGGTAGGACCTGGCAGTGTGTGGTAGGACCTGGCGGTGTGTGGTAGGACCTGGCAGTGTGTGGTAGGACCTGGCAGTGTGTGGTAGGACCTGGTAGTGTGTGGTAGGACCTGGCAGTGTGTGGTAGGACCTGGTGGTGTGTGGTAGGACCTGGCAGTGTGTGGTAGGACCTGGCAGTGTGTGGTAGGACCTGGCAGTGTGTGGTAGGACCTGGTGGTGTGTGGTAGGACCTGGCAGTGTGTGGTAGGACCTGGCAGTGTGTGGTAGTACCTGGCGGTGTGTGGTAGGACCTGGCAGTGTGTGGTAGGACCTGGAAGTGTGTGGTAGAACCTGGCATCACTGGGCAGCACCTATCGGCAAGTACTAAGAGGGCCTCATACTCGTTGACATATCCTGTCCATTTCCAAGAGTTCTCCGTTTTCGCGATTTTGGTAGGATATTGTCACGAAACCGTGCTATTGTCCTGTCAAAAGTTGCCAGACACAATAACTTTTCGAATGAACAACATATGGCAACGGGTGTGAAGCCTCTCTGTGATTACCGAAAGGTGCTGCTCAGGCCTGCTTTATCAAGGCAGGTAGGTGTTGTCTAAAATTGGAGTGCCATCCTTAGCTTATCTGATGCAACCAATAAAAAGTGCTAAAACTGTCATTCTAAACGTTTCCTACCGAAGCGACAATATTTTTGGTAGGACATGCTGATAGAATAGAATAAAAGATAGATAGGCTGATTTCTGAATTTGAGCTTAATTTTGCAGAATGTATCGATTTGATTGAATAGTTTCCACCTTTTGCCGGGACAGCACGTCCATCAACAAACGTCCATCACTATATTACTGGCGATTTTGAACACGCTTGGAAGATTTCTTCTGTGTATCGCGACGCGTCTGAAACGCCAAAATATTTAAAATAATCGTAATAATGTTCTACCAAAAGTTGCCAGACCTAGGTGCTGCTGGAACTAGACAACATATGAGAACTGATGTGAGGGCTGGTCAGCGTTCACTGATTACCGATAGGTGCTGCCTGACGCTGCTATGTACTGCTCAGGCCGACTGAGGTTAAACATCCCCATGCCAAAACGCCGAAACAGCCAAGTTTGTTATAGCCAAGGACCGCCAAATTGCGGGGGCCGTTTGCACTCACGATTGCGCTGTTGGAAAAGGCGAACTTCAAGGGAAAGTGTGGAAGAGATAAAGATAGATATCTAGCCAATGAATAATGCTTCAAATATAAGGAAATATTTAATAGGTTGAATATTATGTAAAATATCAACTTTGTTGCAACTTCAGATCCAAGCAAGATTGGATAGGGGTGGATGCCGCTGCCAGCGGTGGATGCCCTCCAGGAACCGTTTTAGGAAGCGTTCATTAATTACGTTGTGCCCCAAGGGGAGTGGGGTAGCTCGAGTACATACCGGAGATGTCGCCGGGATTTTTAATCATGGGCATCTCGAGGTACCAGGATGGGAGAGGTGTGTAGAAGGACCGGGCATGTGCACATACTTCGGAGGCATAACCCCAGCCAGCATGCTCAGGTGGGCCCATGTGGGATAACTGGGACGAATGTGGGAGAACTGGACTTTTGTGGGCAAGGGCTATACATGGGTTGGTAACTGGGCCCATGTGGAATTCAGCTGAGCAGCCTACATAGCAACATTGTTTCATACAGGGCATGTCCCTACGTTGCATGTGATTGCTGTTAAACCTGCATTAATCCACAAATGTCGATTCAGTTATAAATAAAACATCAAATTCTTCAAGGTGGGTTCTTCATTGGCCATATGTGTACTGCCCCAAAAGCATGATGGAAGTTGATTTTTATGTTCTCCATCCTGTATAATGAAATAAAAATCCCACTCTGAATTGCTTTTGTCCTCATCGGAGCAGGATCTAATTGATGAACACTTCCTGTTATCCAGGCGATCATCCACCGCTAGCATCCGCATCCTCCACTTTTTCGCTCCCACTCCATGCTTCTTGCTCTGTAACGTATTACGCGCGAAAAAAAAACCGGATTAGCCGGCTGATACCCCGCTCCCGCCGAAGCGCTGTTGTTCATGGGGACATTCACCCCCAGCCCTTGTCAACGAAGGTAGGTGCTGTCTAGCATGGGAATATGAGGCTTACATTCCCCTGGTACTGTCGACACGTAATTAGCTATGTCTGCTGTTCTAAATATATCCTATTAAACGTGTCTGGGGTGAAAGCTTCAGGACTGAGCTTCGTGAAAACGGCCACTAACAGGTAAAACATATGTAGCTGAAAATGTTGCAGAACAATATGTAGCGACGTCTTTGATGTTAGCAGTAAGAGATAATACCATATGGTGAAATCTCTGACGTCCAAATTAACACGGCCGTGCTTAGGTAAAGGTTCGTATGACATCGCGATTATTGCAGTTCTCTGAATTTGACGATCATTTTTACGTCAGAATTCTCAGGAATGACTGCTTCAGCCTAACTAACGTGTCGGTACTAATATGCTCTTCAGCACGCATAATTTCTGCTCAGCTCAACCAGGCTTATGCGGATTCATTTTTCCAATCCCGTGCCAAGAATGTTGAAATGTATTCACCCTGCATCACGCTCATCATGTATTCATATTGCGCCACATCCATTTGCTTATAATTCCATTGGCATAACAACCGCATTCTTATTCCCATGTAAAAGCAAGGCGACTCCTTATATGACATTTTCTCCCGAATCACTGATCAGACAACAGATTAATTGCGAAATATCTGAAGCTAACCAATGATATCTTCCCGTACCAGCCTGCATTATCGGCTGGTGGAATACCATTTAATGGCAAATAGAAAATGTTTACGTCCAATCCTCTATAATATGTCCAGTGTGAAGCAAGTTTGGCATATGTTTACTGCCATGAATGGCTAGATCAATATTTTGTGTAAGCTATCTCTCATTGTTACAACTCGCATGTAGAGTTCTGGGGAATGTGGCTCTTATGACTCAATTGGGCTTAAAGTACTCGACAGTGAATTATGCTATGTAAACAGTAGGTTTGTCGGCAGCATACAACATTGCAAATTCCGATTTATGAGACGGGCATTCTCTATTGTGACTGTAAGCACAAGGCATTTTGTATCAATATTTCTACCAATATTTTGCTGCATTAAAAAGCCTTCATAATGTTTCTACTTAGTCCCTGTACTTACCATAAATTGTATGGCCTACCGTAGCACGGTACATGGCTGGACTGGGAACACCTACAAGCGAGGAATACACGTGCATTCCCATTAAATAGTGCCTGCCTTTGGCAGTTGACGGTAAATATTTTCATAAACTTGGTTCAAACCAACATAAAATCGCCTGTCATGAAAATTACCCTCGATGCAACCCCGTGCTGCGGAAGATGGATGGGGAACGTCGCACCTTTCTGTAACCAAACGTATCTACCATCTGATATTGCATATAAATAATTAATTTCGCGAGGTACCTTGTCATCCGAGTGGCGGTCCGAGGCACCCAAATGAGGTGAGGCGGAAAAATCGCGACTCTACCCCTCCCCTCCCCAGAACAAAATGTCCTCGGATTTTCCCCACTTTATTTCTTTGCTTCCAAAAATTCACAGCTGTTTCTCTCAGGGGATGCCTCTGGCTGAAAATTTTGAGGTAAGGATGCAATTGAGCTTTCCCGGAGCGGAGCCTTTTCCCGGCCGGAGGGGCACCACATTCCATGAGGGGTACATGCCTCCAGATCCCTCTGTATCCGCCCCTGCCTGGGCTTCCCAAAACACCGCTGACCTCCCTGGTTCTTTCTTGATGACGGGTAATTTTTCCTTATATGATAGATAAGAAAGCTATGTTTCAATGATTTATCAGTGAGATTTCGTATTCTTGATGATGGTCGATATTGGTGAGGATTTTATGGATAACAGATATCATATATACATACACACACACTATATATATATATATATATATATATATATATATATATATATATATATATATATATATATATATTATATATATATATAATATATATATATATATATATATATATATATATATATATATATATATATATATATATATATATATATATATATATATATATATATACATTGAGACAGAACGTGGATTCCACAGATCGAGGTGCAAATCCAGGAATAATGTTGGCTAAGATAAACAGTTTCTGTTCGCAATTGTTTAAAAAAAAACTACAATTCCTATAGTCATGCCAAGTTGTGCATGTACTTTTGTAAACTGAACCAAGCATTAAGCAAGGTATTTTACATCAAATGGGTCTCTACATTACTACTTCTTCACACACACATGCACAAAATATATTGTATGGAGTGTCAACAATTTTTCCTAACATAGGCAGGACTACTTTTGTCCATTCTACACAAGCATGGCACAACAAAAGAGGTATTTAAGAAAATCCAATCAGTTTTTCTTGCCAAATAAAAACGTTTTTACTGGTACAGAAGCCCCTGAGAGCAAATCAGAAACAAGAATGCATGGACTGGACTTGTTGAAGCTTACCCAGCAACTTCTTTAGGTGCCATTTCTTTGTGAAGCAGCATATAAGAAATATTTTCTTTCTTTTAAATCATGTCACCTAGCATTGATACTGTAGAAAATGCATTGATACATTGATGATACTCCAGTGGTGTAGTGGTATTATGTGATCCAACATCAGTTGGATTAGGTGATCCAATATCGGTAGGTTTAGGTGATCTTACATCAGTAGATTATGCTAGGTTAGGTCAGGTTAGGTTAGGTAATGTTTTTATTGTAATATTACATAATTCTTCAATATATGCTGCCCAACACAAAACAGCTTTTCTGTATATTTCCCATATTTTGTTGAAGTGAGAGGGTATGGCCTACATCTGCATTGTCACAAAAGATGTTATTTTCTGTGGTTGTTTGAAATGTTTTTTAATTGATTATTATGTTCTTTTTGGTAAATTTGTGCTTTAAGATGTTTTATGAATTCGTGGAATTTCTCATTACAATGCAATGTTTATTAAAGTGACTAAGATGATGGGACCGTTCATTTTCTGTGCAAATGCTTGCTTTTCAGGTTGTAAGCAAAATAACACCAACTTTGGTGACTTTGAGTTAGTTAATATCGCATAAAAATAAATGTTAAAAAAATGAAATAAAGATGCAACATCACGTAACCTAACCTAGACTAACCTCACTTTGAGAAAAAAGTCAAAAAATGAAAGTATAAACATCTTAAGCAATTTATTTTCTGAAAACTTTAAAAATAAAAAACAGCCCATCCTAACCTAACCTAACATCAGCTGCTTTTCAAGAAAAAAAAATTTTCCAAATAACAAAAGATACAAAAATTTTATAACTAAGAAACCTAAACTAACCTAACCTAACCAAACCTAGCCAATTTTTTTAATGCCAATTTGTTTAACCCATGCTTTATGGAGGCAAATGTGTGTAGAAACTTGTCTTGTTACCACCTTAAACCACAATAATACCTTCTTTTCTTCATGAAATGACTGCTTCTTGATATATAAGTACAACTTGAAGTGCTCACGTCTAAAAGTTTTCATTTCCCAAAGATATGAATTTAAAATTATTTCAAATTACATCAAGACACTGGAAAACACATTTTTTTAAACAAAAAGTTCCTAGGGGCTTCTTCTCCATATTTACCCAAATTGTATGCATTGCGCAGACTCGAAAAGTTTGTTTTGAGTCGTTTGGTACGGCCAAGTAAAAAATAATTCTCACAAATTGTCAACTTCCTTGGATTTGGAAAGCTTAGTAGGTGCCTAACTAGGTGCCTAAGCATGAGCTCAGAGCAACACTTTCATAAAATGCAACTAGGTTTTGCATAATTTAGATTGAAGAACAAGTTTATTCCAAATCAGGCTGTTTTTTTATTGTTGGCTGGACTGATATGTCCCTCCTGGAAACACCGGTGAATGCATGGAATTTACAGAGCTGACCAAGCATCACATCAAAGCCCAGTAAGAGCACACTGGTCACTAACAGACTTCCTCGTTGGGCTTTCGGCTCTAGTATTTGCCACATCTCGTATCTACCCAATGCCTTGGTCACAAATGGACTGCGGCGTGTTGGCGGGGGCCGTAAGTCCCCAAAATTGCCACAACCGTGCGGTGGCCGCACGGCAGAATACAGTAGCCGTTAGGCGATCTCAAGGTTTTTGCTCGTCGCAGGGGCTTACGATTTGCTACATTTGACATTAAACTTCTTTCCGGAAATCGCAAGGCCGTAGGCCGTAACCCCGCCGCATGTAGTATCGCAAGGTCACTGTGCGGTGGCCGTGAGGTGAATTCAAGGTCATCTCACGGTTTTTACCCGGTCTGGTGTGCCTAGAAAATCGTACGGCAGCCGCAACAACCGTGAGGCCTCCTTATGCCTCGGTCACATATGATGCTGCCGCCGGGTTCTGCGATCTGCTGTTTGTAGATGGGATTTTTACAAATTGTACGGTTTTGCAGGCTGCGGAAGCAGTGCTCACAAATGTTACGGGCTCCGCACGGCAACCGTAAAAGTCATGAAATCAAGAGAGGAGACAGCAGGGCGCTAGTTCACAAACAGCGAGGCGCCCTCACGGCGACCGCAAGGTAATCGCAAGGCGCCCGCTCGGTTGTTGCGGCCGCCGCAAGGGCGCCGTGAGGCCGCCGCAAGGTCTCCTTGTGGCGCCCTTGCGGCCGCCGACAATTTAGAAATAGTGACATTGTAGTATTCTATGACATTGTTGTGTTCTATGAGTTTTATGAGACATTGTCATTTAAGCGAGTTACATTTCAAGGAACGTATCTTTGCTATGCTCCACCTTTGGTAATATATAAGTTGTTTCATTGAGCTTTACTGAGGCATAAAGTAATGTTATATAATTTAAAATTGATATAATGAATATTGCTCCTAATATTAGACTTACATTCTTTACAAATTAAAGTTGTATATGTTCCGTTTCATTTATACCATTATTATCTTATTATATGCACCTTTATTTCTTAGAAGGAACACTCTTTATTAATATGACATGGACTGTATTCATATGACATATAGACATCTTCACCAATAATTTGTATTGTCTCTATATATACAAAGCATACCACTAGTCAATCACAGTACACAGTTCAGAGTGTCAGCAGTTGTAGTTCAGGGCCGCCTCTTGTCAGGGTATGCTACCAGCTTCGCTGCAGTAGTAGTACTTGAGTGCTGTGCGGAGTTGCTTTCCTTCACGGGTCTCACGGGGAGCACGTCCGACGATCTGCATTTCGTGCATCATGGCTTGGTCTCTCCACGCACCTGGTATTATCTGTCCGTCGTGTCTTTCCTGGTCTAGGTCTGCATTCTGAAGGTTGGGATATCTCAGTCGCATAATCTGGTGTAGGATGACACAGGCATTCGTAATCGAAATAGCGTTCTCGGGCTTGGTCTGCAACGGCATCAGCAGGCATCGGAAGCGCATGGCAAGTATCCGAAGGCGTTCTCCACCACCCTCCTGCCACGGGATGTACGGTAATTGGAGATTCTTTCTTCATGGTCGAGGTATCGGTGGGAATAGGGCTTGACGAGGTATCTGCTACGAGGGAAAGCGTCATCCCCCACAATAAAGTACGGCGTATCCTGGTTGTCATTAGGAGGCGGCCAGGCGGAGGCAGGCCAAGGGTTCCCTCATGAAGAGCGGGTTCCAGAGTTGATTCGTTGAACACACCGACATCAGATATGGATCCCCTCGCGCCAACGTTCACCCACAGGAACTTGTAGTCCGCTTCGACGAGCCCCAAGAGAACAATGGAGAAGAACCCTTTGTAATTATAGTATGCGGGCACCAAGATGGAGATAGTGTTATGGGCAACACGAAAATTGGACGCCAGACTTTTGTACGAGTCACCCGTCGCCAGAAAGCGCAACGTGATGGCCAGTCTGAGTCCAGGCGCCAAGGCAGGCCTGCTGTCATCCCTCTTCATGATTCTGGGAAGTAGCCGGTCCAGCATCTCACGAAACATGCCGGGCCCAATGCGCAGATGGGACTTGAAATCCCCCGGGACTCCCTCATGAGTTCCTGCATCAGGGTGTCGTAGTGTCCCAGGGTGGAACGCCGCAACAACCAGGGCTTCACCCACACCACTTGTCTTCTTCTCTCCTGACAGGCCCGGTCTTCTCCTAACACTACTATAGCTGCTATAATTTCTTCCTGCCGGCAGTGGATCTGCCTCAGTCGTAATCTCAGGTGTGCCAGGCACAGTCTCTGTGGTGGAATCAACGCCATCTTGACGATCTGATTAGTGTCACACCAGGCAATATATATACCTCTTCAGAAAGATGATCGTACGGCGGCCGCCAACTGTACGGTTGCCGTTAGGCCATCGTACGGCAGCCCTAAAATCACTGCACGGCCGCCGTACGATATTTAGAACATCGTGCGGCCATCTCATGGAGGCAGCAAGGCCACCGTGAGGTGACAGTATGGAGGCCTCACGGTTGTTGCCGCTGCCGTACGATTTTTTAGGCACACCAGACCGGGTAAAAACCGTGAGATGATCTTGAAGTCAACTCACGGCCACCGCACAGTGACCTTGCGGTACTACATGCGGCGGTGTTGCGGCCTACGGCCTTGCGATTTCCGAAAAAAAGTTTAATGTCAAATTAAAAAAAAATCCTAAGCCCCTGCGGCGAGCAAAAAATATTGAGATTGCCTCACGGCTACCGTATTCTACCGTGCGGCCACCGTACGGTTGCGGCAATTTTGGGGACTTACGGCCGCCGCCAACACGCCGCAAGCCATTTGTGACCAAGGCGCGATGACAGCAGGCCTGCCCTGTCGCCTGGACTCAGACTGGCCATCACGGCGCCCTTGCGACGGCCGCAACAACAGTGCGGGCGCCTTGCGATTGCCTTGTGGTCGCCGTGAGGGCGCCTCGCGGTTTGTTAACAAGCGCCTTGCGGTCTCCCCACGCATTTTGATTTCATGACTTACGATTGCCGTGCGGACCCCGTGACATTTTTGAACACTGCTTCCGCAGCCCGCAAAACCGTACGATTTGTAAAAAGCCCATCTACAAACCGTAGACCGCAGAACCGTGCGGCGACAGCATCATATGCGACCGAGGAATTAGTGGGTGGGTAGGTAACTTGCTCCTGCCCCATAATTCCGCACATTCCATTATTTTCACGAATCAATGGGAACATTTTTGTGCAAAACATGGCCCGATGTACCTCAAAAGTGTCCCTCACACACAGCGATCTCCATTAGAGTAGAACGGACTCCACTCCAAAAAGGCCGCATTCCCTGCGCTTGTTATGAAACAAAAGCGCAATATATGGCTAAATCTGCCAGAGACATGCCTTTGTCGACTGGTGAAAGAGCTGTTTTGAAGCTAAGAAAGCTTTGAAGCTTTAGCTTTGAAGTAAATGCGAACTTCAATTTTCACTATAATTACGAGTCACCAATGCATATTTGTTTCCAGTTTTTTTGCCTCAATTTTGCTATTTTCCACTGGATGAAAGCATCATTTGTACGAAAATAGCATACAAAAATACTTCCCCGCTCTACTCAGGTGAGGCAATGCCTTGGTGCCTTACATGGGCCGACCGCCCCTGTGACATCCTATTTTCTATGATTGTTTCCAGTGGTAAATGAACAACATTTTACATTCGATGTGAACAGTAACCATATATTGAAAACTATTGCAAGGAACATACCAAAGGGAGCAATTACAATGACATGAGAATACTCCACCCACTGGGCCTTGCAGTTATAATTCTAGACCCAGACTTCTTCGTGTAGAAGTGAAGAAACCCAGTGGACAATGTGTACTCATCGTATTGTAATTCATCTTTTTTATATATTCTTTGACATAATATTCATCAAAAGGTACAGTTGACATCGAACTCCCACTTCCCAGGCGCGTTCTTATGCACTGTCATCAATAGGCTATGGTTATTTATTTCGAGAGTAAACTACCCCTCGCTGGATTCAATGTGAACCTCGTTCCTTTTGGCTTCATTTTTTATTTTGCCTGGCAACATAGGAATATACAGTGCAATGGCTGTATCTCCCTTTCATTTTCATCACCGGAACCTCGCACGTGATGTGCGATGTAAGGAATCCTGCCTTGTGCTAGCGCTTTGCATGCGCCGTAGTGTTCACAGCAATCCTATCCAATAAAACCCTTGACCGCCACCCGTCCATAGATGGACGGGCCACCCACGAGGCTAGATTCGTGGGTGGCCGCACAGTGTGCCGACAGGAAATGTCGACCGACGCGACCGGCATTGACCGGGCGGCAGCAGTGCACCGACGCCCGGCTGGGGAGGGGGCACGCCTGACGACACTCACCTTACGTGTGTGTATGTGCATCGACAGTAAATCAGGCCGCCTGGCGGAGCGTCCACCAGTCGGCCGACCTGATTTATCGCCACGCGGTGGCCGCTGGTTCGCAGCGGGTGCGTCACCTCGGCAGCTGACGGTGACACGACATTTGTGACGTTGTGACGATGGCCCGTGGCGGGTGGTGGGTGACGGTGGCAGGCTCCCGACCCTGGATGCCGGCAGTCGGTGATTACAGCATCGGTGCTGCGGTGCTGGGGAGAGCGGTAATGTCAAACGTCGTCTGCGCTGACATCACCACCACAGCCCTCCCTGCTGTATAGCTCACCCTGACATCACCACCGCAACCCTCCCTGCTGGCTAGTTCATTCTGGCATCACCACCGCGGCCATCTCTGCTGTCTTGTTCATTCTGACATCACCACCACGGCGCTCTGCTGTCTCACTCTGACATCACCACAACAGCCCTCCCTCTTGTCTAGCTGACTGCGCTTGTCGCCGTTGTAGCCGCCCTGGCAGCTACACACTCTTCTGGTAAACACACTGGGCTAGCAAGCAATCTGGTGTGGGCGTCATAAAGCAGCGTCTTCTGAAGAACGCCAACTGCAAAATGGTGTCATGCATGCATCTGCTGAAAAGTAGTGTGTGTAACCTTCTCGTAATCGTGGAACCAGGAATTGAAATCAGAGCCGAAACCAATTGAAGTACAACGATGGGAATCGTTCAATCAGAATGAAAGTGTGAATGTTAGAGGAGAGTTGAATGCCTGAAATACAGGCATTCAACTCTCCCATGTGAGATACAGCTGAATCCAGGCACAGTTCATCTGCAAAAGCTAAAAGAATGAGTTGGAACTAGGCAAAAAGCTTATCAGTATCCGCAAAAAATCAATGCTGGAAGTGTGGACGATTCCAAGTATTCATTGAATATCAGAACGTAATATTCTGACTATTTTAGTGAATACGAAAGCTTAATATAATTTGTTGTCTTCATTTTCCAGTGAATGACAAGCAAATGTCACACATTTGATGAATACCTACTCAAATTAGACATAATATCAAGCGTAGTATGACATGAGACTGGGGATAGGCACAGCAATGTCCTTTAATAGCATTAAACCCCACCCTGGAGAGTAGGAGGAGGGGAGGGGTGTTGATGCAACCTCGGGGGTTGATGAGAAACACACATCCAGAAGTTTTGTTTTGTGTGGCCACTGAAGTGCGGCGTACTTCAGTGATCTGATTCAGCATCTGATCAGGCGTGCTTTGTCAGCCCTATGTGATCACACAGTCGAACGTGTATTTTCAGGTTCCTGACTTGCGACGTCATAACAGGGAGCACGTCGGGCGAACGTAAACATTATCGGTATATTCCTGAGAACAATTGGCCATTAAGCTGATCTGGGAGGTTGCCCAGTAACCAATTTTTTAATGTAAAATCCGTCAATTGCGAGACCTCGCCGCATACAATACTCCTAATAATCATTCTTCGTTTGAAAGGTAGCAAGAGCCCCCTGCACTGGAGAGGGTGGCAAAATATCGTGAACGGGTTAGGCTTAACCATCTGCGTCTTTGAGTCGTCTTAACACCACTGGCAGATCGAGATGTCGTTTAATGACCAAATATGGTCGATGCACCCTGGCCTGTTTGCACGCTGCAGAAACCCGGCAGACACCCGGCAGAATCCTGGCGCCGGCAGAACTGAACAGTCGACAGAACCGAGCAGAATCGAGCAGAGCCAGACGTCGGTGACGTCCACAGCCCTTGACACCACAGTATAAATTGACTACAGCACACAATGCATTGACCATAGCGATAATGATATATTATCTTTGTTCAACATCGGCGATGTTCGCGGCAGACAACCTGAAATATTTCAAATTGTCTGCCGCATTCTGCCGCCGGACGCGAGCCTCGGACGGCTTCTGTGGTTGCTGTTTGGCGTTTGGGTGGTTGCTACATTTTTTGTTTAATACTGTGAGTGTCATGGATATTGATGAGTAAATTGTGCTTTCCGTTGTCCTTTGCAATATACCCGGCACTGAAATCCAAATAAATGCAAAAGATGTTAGGCATCCAGTCCTTTTTTTAAGGAGGCTCATGCTACTAAGTGGAGTCTGCTTCAGGGATGGAACTTTGGTTTCTGAAAATTATTTAGGGCACAATGCATGAAGGCAATGGGCGGGCCCAAATGGAATGGGCGGAGACACACTCCATAAAGTCCCATATTAAAAATAGAAAATTATTGGGGGCAAAGCCAACATTGAAGGACACTTTCCCCCTCAAAAGTATTCAGTGGCACTCATGGCAACACCCATATGGTTAATGATCAACTTGCTCGAAGTTGGTGTCACTACCCTCTCTGAACCTCCATCCCCCGCTCGGTTCCCACGTCCCTCACCCTGGTAGGGATAAGGAACAGCTTTCAACACTCCAATTTCCGGTACCTTTTTCAGCTAAGTAACGGGAGGATCTTTTCCTCTTGGTCCATATTATCGTAACCTCACCACCACGTCCTCAATACAAAAAAGCCTACAGTTAACGTGCAAGAGACCTGCGTGTAGTGAGGTAGTACCAAATACCTAAGAATTAATGCTATGTAGGTACTACTCTGAGTTGTACCGCTTGAGTCAATTAGTATTCTAATGGATCATTTATGACGCAGTAGACAAACAACCGAGACGCTTCATGGCCACTGGATAGATGACGTCATCCTGCTAGTATGACGTTTGCAGAACGAAATGTGACGTCAAAGTCTGCCACTGTATGCTGCAATATGCCGCCGCCTGTTACTTTCTGCAGCTGCCTGCTATTTTCTTTCTGCAGCTGCCTGCTATTTTCTTTCTGCAGCTGCCTGCTATTTTCTTTCTGCAGCTGCCTGCTATTTTCTTTCTGCAGCTGCCTGCTATTTTCTTTCGCTGCATGTCAATTTCTTGCCGGGTCTGCCGACGTCAAAATTCTGTCGGAATTCTGTGTCATGTAAACAGGCCTTAATAAAGCTAAAAAGAATCAATCGACCAACCGCTAGATTTCCGTTGAGCGGGAGAACTGACAAAGTTTGTTTTTTGCAAGATCTTCCTTCAATTGAGGTGTTGAAACGGTTATCAGACTGCGATTAGGACGCAGTCATGGGTGCCACCATGGAGGGTACAGCGACATATATCTCCTTCTCTGAAGTGTATTACGTTAAGGGATGGTGCATGGAAATGGGCACCATCCTGTCCTGTCAGCATTCGCACCTACGAACACACGTCTTACCGTTTGCCAATACAATGGATGCGCAACGGTAAATATAATTATCAATGTGTCGGGGCTGTGCATATTTTGCTTTTTGCATGCATGCTATAAAATGCATGAGGTTCACAACAGCATACGTACACGGGCGTTGATTCCTGAAAAACATTCGAGGGAGCGGCATACCGGCATAAAGGCATAAAGGTATAAAGGCATAAAGGCAAATTTATTGGGGGGGGGGAGGGCACATTTAATAGCATCACATGTCCAAGGTTGAAATTATGGGAGGAAGCCAACATTGAAGTGGCATTTGCCTCATCAAAAGCATGTTAAACGACACCCCTTCATATGTACTTAAATTTAATGTGCGACATGTCTGTAATTTGACATGTGCTGTGTGCTGCTATGCATTTGACATAGTCTAGTGTAGATTTGTAGATATCTTCAACGAACACACGCGCACGCACACACACCCCCCTCCCCCACATATATATACGTATTATTTTTCTGGGGACCTCACATCGTCCAATCAAAACTCAGCAGACGAAGTCCTGGGAGAGTGCACATATTTCTGCATTTTCTGTTGTTTGCTTTCTCTGGAAATGCGTGTTAACGAATAGCCAACGTAGGATATAAAAGTTATATAAAATTCAAAAATGCAATGCATGTGAAATGAAAGGATATAAATAAGGTACTTACCCATACATATATTAATCTTCATATATGTATATATATATATATATATATATATATATATATATTATGTATGTGTTAATATAAATGGATATAAATATAGGTATTTACCTATACATATATATATATCTATATATATATATATATATATATATATGTGTGTGTGTATAATATATATATATATATATATATATATATATATATATATATATATATATATATATATATATATAGATATGAAGATTAATATGCATATGGGTAAGTATCTTTTTATATCCTTCCATTTCACATGCATTGCATTTTTTAAATTTTCTATAACTTTTATATCATACGTTGGCTATTCGTTAACACGCATTTCCAGAGAAAGCAAACAACAGGACAATGCAGAAATATGTACACTGTCTCAGGACTTGGTCTGCTGAGTTTTGATTGGACGATGTGTCCCCAGGAACAAAAGGATTTTCTCTGTACTTCAACTATCCTGAAATTAAGCTTTACCCAGTTCTTTAAATTAAGCATCATTTGGGTGGTTTGATGGAGGACACTTCACTGCGGGAGCTACTGCCCCCCCCCCACACATAGCATGTTTCAGCACCTGCTCACATAGCATGTTGCACCACCTCCTGTCCACATAGCATGTTACACCACCTGCTTCCTACATAACATGTTACACCACCTCCTGCCCACATAGTATGTTACACCACGTCTTGCACTCAGCCGACTGCGTTAAGCTGGTTTCTTTTCTTGAATACTTTCTGCAGCTGAACAAATTTGTGGGTGCTGAGTAAGGAATTATGGTTGTTGAGGAAGAAATTATCTCGACATGTCAACTGCGGACAAATATTCCTTGGTATTCAGCACCTTTGTCCGCGCAGTGACCGAATTTTGCTCCCGCACTTCCAAGTGAAGCATTGCGACGTAGCACGCCCCTCCACTTCTGCTCGACGTTTTTTATGTAGTTGTGATCAAGGTCAGGCATTGCATTAATAACTACACTCGCTGAAAGTACACTCTCATGCTTTGGTTGTGATTATTTCTTAGGGTATGCTCTGTCTTAAAGTCACGCGTGGAGGAGCATGGTGGCAGTCTCAAGTGACGATCTCAGGCTCTCTTGATGCCAATTAGATGACATGATCCCATGGGGAAGATTTTGTCACAATTCATCCAAGGCCCGGGGATGCTGCTCTCTGCCAGCCCTCCCAACCCTGTCCCTACCCATGTGCCTGGTGCCACACATTTGTGAAACTTCATGAAGCTAAGTAGGTGAGAAGGGGATATTTTGGTACACTGTAGTACGGAGAGCTTCATGCTGTGTCTGTCATGTCCAGTTTGGAAGGCATGGGAACTGGGCATAAGTGAATGAGCGATGGCTTACCTACTATTCAAAAGATTATACAAAAAAAACACGTCTGTGCAGTACCTATAGCAAAATCGGACGTTACAGCCATGCAAGATCAGCAATAGAATCGACGCCATGGTGTCTCTCATAGCAGTGTCGGCTCCAGCGGCACTTCTGAGAGACTCCGTATGGACCCCGCGTGCCGGAATCCACTGGAGCCTGTCGCTTTGGTAATGGCCGCCGTTATTTATTTCATCCGGATGTTCTTGCGCGAGCCGCCATTGGTGTCGCTATGGCAACGGGCCGCATAATGACGTGACGTCACGGGCCGACAGCGAGGGTTCAAAGACTCCGGCTGGCCGTGGCTAATAGCCCAGGAAGAGGTCAGGAGAGCAGGACATATGGGTTCCACTACAAGTGGAATGCAGATAATGAATACCACGACATTTGTGGCTATGAGCTTCACGTCTACAAGCGTTGCATGGATAAACGAGCCACAAACCGCGATATCCCCAGCCGTTTTGACGCGTGGGAAGTCACAACGGCCGGCAACACTGGTGAAGTTTGGAACGGTGGCGGCTCCAGGTGGCAGGAATTGAACTGTGAACGGAGTGGGCTCGCGGAGTTGTAACATGCTATTACGATGTGCAAATTCTGCTTCATGATGGCAATTATCAGTTATGGTGGAATAATTGCGAGGTCCCAGTGGCGGATCCAGGATTTGGCCATCAGGGTTCCAGAGTTTTCCGTATTTTAGTGCCCCTTCTCTCGCTGATGATCTTCCTACCATGACATATTTTGGTGACCGGTGGTGGGGTGGATCTTGCGATTCCAAAATTTCTGAGCTGTATTTCAGGTAGCATGCACATACCACAGCTGGTGCTCGTTTCATCGTTGTTTAAAATGTCTGACAGTGTACAGCGCATGTTTGCCTGGACTAATTCAATTCGCTTGAGGGTGATTACTCTTGTTGTTGGCGTGGCCTGATGTAGAATTTGTCGCACGGGTCCACAGGGGTGTTGGGTTGGGTGGGGGTTGGAAACTGCGCCCGTGGTACCTGTGCGACAATGGAGAGATTCCGTTAATGCAGGCGGTAATCGAACGTATATATTATATATATATATATATATATATATATATATATATATATATATATATATATATATATATATATATATATATTTGTGTGACATGCAGCATCATTTTGACCACACAAGGAAAACTACATGCCAAAAGTGCGACATCATTAGTTCCAGGATTTTATAGCCAAAGTGGTCTAGATCCCAGTACTGCCATTTTTTTGCGTGGGTCCAGGGTGAGGGTTGGTGTTATGCAGATCCTCCTGCTACGAAAATTCTTGGTGCAACGCTGCTTGCGATGCCAAAGTTTTTTCCGATATCTACACCTCAATAATTAATACCTCTATAAAAAGCTCACAATGGATGACGCTGGCCATCGACGCCTCGTAAAATTGATCGGAGGGACGAAAAAGAACGATTTAATTACAAGGTTCTCAGGTTGAATTCATATAATTCAGTGCGAAATACGGCGGGATTCAGGGCGGGAGAAGGATAATGAATCAGTAAAGCTATGTGGGATGACAGCCGTGACGATAATGAATCAGTAAAGCTATGTGGGATGACAGCCGTGACGATGTGGCATGAATTGACAGCCGCGCACTCAGCCATAGATGTGGACTTTGCTGCAACTACATACCTTTGAAAAGATATTTGGGCACTGAATTAGTTGCCTTCGGGACGCTAGATAGATTTTCGTGATACAGTCAAACATTAATGAGATCCGTGGGAGTGCGCATTGAAAGATTCGAGCCTCCAAAGAAATAGTGAACTCCACTTATGGGGTCTCAATCACGCTTGAAAGGTGGAACTTTCCATCCCTCTCAATTAAGTTCTGGTCTTAACATGCTATTGGAAGGGGCTTCCTTCGATTACTTTTTGTTCTAACCCATTATAGCATTGGTGGCTCCCTCACCACTTCTCCATAGTACTTTTATCCGAAGTCCGAAGTGGCTGTACTACCATACATTTTCTTGCAAAGCCATTGTTGACAAGCATAGCGCAATCTGGTATAATAAGGCAAAGACAAGTGTGCTGTCAGGAATTTCTATCGCTGTTTTTATTCAGCGTTTAATTTTGCTGCAAGATAATTTATATCAGTGTATGGATAGCGCTTGAATCAATTTGTGCTCTTCAGATGTGTGTGATCAATCATAGGTGTGTGTTAAAAGTCATGGAACACGTTTAGTGTAAACTACATCAAAACTGTGGTACACACATTCCCACGGTGACATCTTTGATTGCCTCACAAATCAAACCTTCACCTAACCGTTGGAAAACTAACAACCTTGATTGATTACCTCGGCGGGAAGAGTTCGCTAATTTACAACCGTCTGTTCCCATGGGTACTTTATAAGAACCTTGTCACAATTTAACGAGTTGGGAAATATGCAGCTCATGCTGCTACCTTCTGGTGTAATTTTATTTTGAATCGTTGCCTTCTAATAAAATAATATTGAAAGAGGTGACACATTTGGTGCAAACGAGATACACTTAAGACTTGAAATAGTGTGGCCGGGATTTCCTGGGCATCTCAGTGACTTGTGTCCTTTTTAACTGTGGCGGTTCTTGGTTTTTGAAGCTGGATAAAAAAAACTATAACTGCCACTCAGCTATATGTTCTCTCTCCCTTATCAACAGATCAGTCCGTTTTCAAACGTGTGCCTACATGTACCAATAAGTGTTGATTTAGTGCTTTTTGGGTGATGAATTGCTGCTTAGGGGGTGTTTTTTGTAGGTATGGCCCATCCTCAATGTTGGATCGAGCCCTCGCAATATGTCATCATATATGGATGTCTGCATGATTAAGGTGCAACATACTCAAATTGTCCTATTGGTCGCATCTTTTCCAATATATGCACCGCTCCTAAATTTACTTATTTTAACCCAAATGCATTAATTACGTTTGTTTTCCCCCTTTAGTGTTTGTGTTGGTCACACTTTCAACTCGTATATTATTTTTCACTATGCATGTTTCAGCCTGCATCCCTGCACAATGCTAATTTTAGAACACTGTTAATCCTAGCGGTAGCATTTTGCTCATAAAGATGTTCCAAAGCCATCTTTCAGTATCTTGAATTCAAATTTTGCATCGACATAGGAATGGGGGGGGGAATGGGAGTGGGTCATCACCCTTGCAGAGTTTTCGTATAGGCCTATAGTTGTTCATGGAAAATAATGACAAAATGTCCCGCCCCTGTCACTATTTCAGCATTACTGCACCCATGCATTTGTGGAAAGCAGAAGACCAGTGGTTGTATGTACATTGATTGTACATTATGTCAGAGAGCATGTAGGATGCACGTAAGATATCAAAGGCGCATGCAATAATATTTTCCTCTTTGGCTAATCTGGATACAAGCACAACACACTAGCTTCTATTGGGATGCCATGTCATGTCCCTATAAGGAAGCCCAAAGGTAATTGTATCATTCACCATTGCTATGCTTCAAATGCAAGCATGTATCATGATGACAACATAATTATCTAAGTCCAGCATACCCTAGCAGTGGCGTACCTAGGATTTGCACTAGGGTGGGGCAAACCGATTTGAAGGGGCCATCTACCCCCGTTTTTTAAAATTAAATTCCACGGATTTCGACTCCTATTTTTTCAAAGGCGCCCCTTTTTATTTGTTAAATAAAACAATTAGTGACCGACTTGATTGTCCTGTGGAGGGGCCCCCAATGTAACACCATCGTTTCTGTGTCACCGGGTTTCAACCCTAATTCCCCCATGATAAGTCACCTCACACTGCTGAAATTATACCTAGTTAAAATCACTAAAAATGTAAAATTTTCCAATTTTAGGCATTCCAGTCAACAACGCTCGGTCGCCAAAGCGTCAACGTTCGTGCACGTGCACCTTGCACATTCGGCCCATTCGCCATATTATAGTCTATATGATATATGATATATGACTATATGATAGTCTTGTGCCATATTTGACGTGTGAAATACCTCTTATGTGGGTTTGCTGAGAAAATTTGATCAAGTCAATTCGATGATTAGTTCTCTTCTTTCCACATTTTCTGGTGCCTAAGAAATTCTGAGACCCGTTGAGCTTTGATACACGTCATATCTTTGGTAAAATTTTCCAATTTTAAGCATTCCAGTCAACAACGCTCGGTCGCCAAAGCGTCAACGTTCGTGCACGTGTACACCCGCCTTGCGCATTCGGCCCATTCGCCATACTTCGTGCGATTCTCCGGTTTCTGCTAGGCCTCCCACGCTTTCTTAATTGCTGTCACGTGATAGTCTTGTGCCATATTTGACGTGTGAAATACTTCTTATGTGGGTTCGCTGAGAAAATTTGATCAAGTCAATTCGATGATTAGTTTTCTTCTTCCCACATTTTCTGGTACCTAAGAAATTCGGAGACCCGTTGAGCTTTGATACACCTCATATCTTTGGTGAAATATGCTCCCAGATTGGCTACGGAATCGAAGCCCTAGATAGGTGTTCTTTTTTGGACCCGTTGCTTTTTGTTGTCTACGGATGTGTTTTAGGGCTCCAGTCAATTTTTTTAGGGTACCGGCACATTTTTAGAACCACTGCTCTTTTTTAGAGCCTTAGTGTTTTTTTTTGTGCACCGACGATATTTTTTAGGTATCGGCGCATTTTCGAAGACCCCGATGTGTTATTTAGTACCTGGTCCTTTTGTTCCTTGTTTAGCAGCATGTCGCTTTTTGAGGGACCCAGCCTGTTTGTGAGGACCTCATGCGGTCTCATGGCCTTGATGTGCTTTGGGGGCCTCCCGTTGTGCTCTTAGGATCTCCCTGTATTTATTCGGGGCTCCTGATTGCACATTTGTGGGACCCCAGCACGATTTTTGAGGCTTCCGAATAAGTTCTCGGGATCCCGGCTCGACTTTTCGGTCCCAGGCGTGTGGTTCCGGGGAACCCTACGCCATGTTTCTGGAGTTAACGTAATTTTTAGTGATTTGATTTTTTAAAGTCCGATTCCCAGCCTGTTTTTGTTGTGCCCTCGGTGCCATATTTTTGCATTCCGCCACGTTTTTTTAATGTCTCCGATACGTTTTATTCGGGGCGTAGGGCAATTTCTGAAGGCCTCTGGTGGCGTGTTTTGGGGCTCCGGAGCGATTTTCCTGGCTCGGACATATATCTTTCGGAATCCCTCCTTATTTTCGAGGGCTCTGGCGTACAATATAATAGCGTGACGTACAAGTAAAATCTGGTACTTTATCCCAATACTTTGTTCAGCAAAATACGAAAATGTTCTTCCAGGAGTTTTTTTGCTCCTTTCACAACCTCCTTGTGACATTTTCAGTTGCATCTGAAGCATAACTGAGAAAAAAATCACTTATGTTAGCAAGATGCAAGATACTTAAGTGCTCAGTGTAAAACAACCAATGGAACTCTAGAGATGGGAACATTTGGCACATGACAGCTGGGATAAATAAACATGAAATGAATTTTTGTTTAAATAATTGAGAGAGGAAAATGTAAATATACAGGCGTAATTCTTGTAACTCTTCTTCCCGAGTACCGATGCGACTTTTGTGGCCACGTTGTGCATATTTGGGGCCATTGACACGGATTTTTTTGGAGCCCCGAGGGGAATATTTGATTCTTCGACCCGAATTTTTCGTACTACCGACGAGAATCTCGGGTCCCGAGGGTGATATTTAGGGTGCTCAGCGCGAGCTCGCGGGGCACGTTGTACTTAGCTGGGCCCCAGCGCGAACTTAGCTGGCCCCGGCGCACATTTTCGAGCTCGGTGAGAGTTTTTTTGGTGCCAGCTGTATTCATTTAGAGCCACCTACACCAATTCTGGGGCCCCAGCGCGAACTTATGGGGCCCAACTCCGTTTTTGGTGACCCCGGTGCGATTCTTGGGGTCTACCCCTTCAAAAGGGGTGGGGGAATTTTCCTGTTTGGTACGCCACCGCGGCTGCTCAATGAGTTTTTCTTTTCAGCCGATGGCACCCTTCAGAGTAAAAAGGTCCTTCGGAGAATATTCTTTTGGCGCCTGTTCTGAATGCTCCGGTGATTGGATGGATTCGAGGGAATCCCTTCGCAATTGTATGGTAAACTTACATTTTTGTAAGCCCCCTGCACGATATTATTGGGCCCAGTTACGATTCTTCAGGCTTCCGGTGCCCCAACACGTTTTTCAAACCCTACGCGTTTTTGTGTGTGTGTGTGGGGGGGGGGTCCTTGACGCAATTTTTGTGGCTGCAGAGTGATATCCCGGGTAGGAATTGACTTTTGGGAACCTAGCTGTGACTTGTGGGGCTCTGGCTTTACTTTTTTGCCTCCAATTCGATTTAGTTAAGGGCAGCAGCGTGAAGTTTTTTTTTCTCGACAAAGTGCGATTTTTGGGGGCCCCATCGTCATTTGTTGGGATCCCTAGCGAGAGTTTTAGCGGCCTCCACACGTTTTTTGGGCCCAACACGTTTTTGGGGATTTTGAAGCGATTGTTGGGACTCCAGAGTGATTATCCATGTCCGGACTGTTTTTTTTTCAGTTTCATTCTTTTGGCTGGTCTTGATGAGACTTTTGGGACCCGGTGCGATCTGTCAAGCCCCGAGCGTGATTTTGAGGGTCCCGGAGCGACGTTTTGGTATCCCCAGTCTCATCATGATTTTCAGGGGCCCAGCCCGACCTTTTAGTGTCCGTCGTTTTCATGAACCCGGCACGACTTTTTTGGGGACCACAGCGTGATTATGATGGCCTCAGGTGGGAACTTTTGAGTCCCCAAGCGTGATTTTCAGTGTCTCCGGCCCGACTATTTTGGGGCCCAGTGCGATTTTCAGGGGCCCCAGCCCGATCTTTTGGTGCCCAGCGTGATTTCCAGGGCCCCGATCCGACATTTTGAGGCTCCAGCGTGATTTTCGGGGGCCCCGGCCCGACTTCTTGCGGTCCGAGCAGTACTTTCATGGGTCTCGGAATGATTTTTGGGCTCCCAATATGATTTTAATGGGCCTTGGTGCGATTTTGGGGACACACGCCGTAATTTTCAGAGGCCCCTATGCGACTTTTGGTACTATCAATATGATTTTAGTGGTCCCTGTGCGATTTATTGGGGGCCTAGCGGCATTTTCAAAGGCCCGGTCCCATTTTTTTCAGACCCAGCATCATGTTATTGGTCCGGGAATTATTTTTAGGGACCCCAATGTGGTTTTCAGTGGCCTTGGTGCGATTTTGGTGGCCCCAATATGGTTTTTAGGAGCCGCGGTGCGATTTTGGGGCCCCAGCGATATTTTTAGGGAGCCTGGTGCAATTTTTCCGAAGCCCGGCGCGATTATTGGTGTCTCCACATCCTCTCGGGGGGGGGGAGCAACTGTCCCCCAATGCCCTCCCTTCGGTACGCCACTGTGTCCCAGTAGTAACTGAACCAGTCAGAACCATTGAATCTATCCCTGTACTATCCAAGAATTTAAATATGTTACATTGTCCTCTCTCAATTATTTTTGCTTTATTCATTTCAAGTTCATTTATCCTAGCTGTCATCTGTCAAATGTTCCCATCTCTAGAGTTCCTTTGGTTGTTTTACACTGAACACTTAAGTATCTTAGCATCTTGCTAACATATGTGATTTTTTTTCAGCTATGCTTCAGATGCAACTGAAAATGTCACATGGAGGTTGTGAAAGATGCGAAAGAAAACTCATGGAAGAACATTTTCGTATTTTCATGAAGAAAGTATTGGGATAAAGTACCAGCTTTTACTTGTATGTCATACTATTATATTTTATCAGGAAGTTAAACAGTAATTCTACCCTACATAATTAATGCGTATGAGCAAATGCACGTAAGCGCAAATGCATGCATGCGCAAATATATATATGCATAAATGTACATAAGCACATAAACGCAGAAGGACATATGCGCAAAAGTACACATGTGGTACGTGTGCGCAAACGAACGCAAGCGCAAATGGACGCATGCGCAAATGCACGCATGCGCAAATGTACGTAAGAGTAAGTGTACGTAGGCGCTTACTTTTGCCCTTATGTGCATTTGCCCTTGCGTACATTTGTTCTGAAGTGCATTCGCGAATACGTACTGTCGTGCTTACATGCTTTTGCGTTTATGTGCATTTACACATACGTGTATTTGCACACACGTACGTTTGCGCTCGCGCAGGCGTACTTTTGCACTGAAGTACATTTGCACATGTGTACCTTTGCGCATGCGTACATTTGCGCATGCGTGCATTTGTATGCGTTGCATGTTTTTATGCGTTTACGTACATTTGCCATACGTACTTTTTTTTGCTTACGTACATCTGCGCTGAGGTAAATTGCCATACTTACTTGTGTGCATACGTACATTTGTTTACGTGCATTTGCTTACGTATATTTGCTTACGAGCATCTGTCATATGTATATTTGTCTTAGAATCGGTCGGTGGCCATCATCCTGGTACGCTGTGCCGGGAGGCCTAAAAGTGAAGCGGCGCAGTATACCTGCCAATAGTATCTGTCCAGCGGCACAGTCTATGCCCCCCCCCAATGACAGGCCAAATCAGCCCTCCTCAGGAACATAATTCGGTAACAGACTGTACCATCAGTCAAATGGTACGCGCCACAGTCAAAAGGCGATCGACCTCAAAGGTCGTTCGATCCGCATGCGACTAAACCTCGAACTTCGAAACACAACATTTAGGCAAAGAATCTCTGTATTGCTAGAATCAATTAACAACCACATCAATTGCCTTTATGCTTGATATTTTCTTCTTTTGTATTGCAAACCCTCTATCTCCCTTTCTGCATCTCACTCTCTCTCTCTCTCTCTCTCTCTCTCTCTCTCTCTCTCTCTCTCTCTCTCTCTCTCTCTCTCTCTCTCTCTCTCTCTCTCTCTCTCTCTCTCTCTCTCTCTCTCTCTCTCTCTCTCTCTCTCATCTACCTTCATTCTTCCTTCGTCTTTGGATTTGGATAGGACTGCATTTTGAAGAAAAAAAAACATGTTTCAATTTCGATCGGTAGTACACATTTTGTTCTCAATTGGTTTATCATTTCGCGTTAATCATTCCACTGTCTTCTCCTTTCTGGAGAATATGAAGAGATGAAACTGACGAACGTAGCTTGTATTATTTTGGAAACAAATGTTTTGTTTATGATATATGTGCCATGTAGATGACGCAGTGGATTAACAAAAGTCGTACACTAGGCATGTAACACTTCGCAATCCTATATTTACAGCTCGTGTATGCAGCTCATCCTACTGCCCACCGACAACGTTCACTATAGAGTTGGAGATAGCCTACAGCTTAGCTTACGACCTCCCATCTTCTAGATACCTGCCAATAACACGGAAACACATTCATGCTTAACACCACGGCCACTCCAAAATTAAAGAGTAACGATGGAACACAAGGGACGAAGCGAGTCGATATTGAGTTATCTGTTCAGTAGCCATTATACCACAAGGGACACAAGGGACAAGGTCGATATTGAGTTATCTGTTCAGTAGCCATTATACCACAAGGGACACAAGGGACAAGGTCGATATTGAGTTATCTGTTCAGTAGCCATTACACCACCAGAGCACAACCCATCAAAAATCACCGCCTACCCCAGTCAACAGCCATACATCCAGCACTATACAACCAACAGACAACCAACAGCTGCAGCCTAACGCAGCTGAGCACACCGGCCTGTGCTGACGCACCATCAGTCAGACTCCCAACATTATACAACCAACAGACAACCAACAGCTGAAGCCTAACGCAGCTGAGCATACCGGCTGATGCACCAGCAGTCGGATATGAGACTGGCGACTAGTCAGGGTCATGTGCTGATGACCCATTAAGTATTACTGCTGCTCCCGGATACAAGCAGCACAGCATTAAAATAGTTCATAGTGCGTTACTGCAACGCTGCTTCGACGTGGAGAAAAGATGAATTAATGTTCGCCGAACCGAAGAAGACAACCTGCTAACTCGCATTCGAAGGCACCATTAAATCTGGTTTCAATTATCAGGCCCTAATACCAGGTCAAAGCTAAAAATTCCTATTCCGCCATCAACTTGCTGCACTTCTTTTCATTGTCATCAAATTAAAATCAGCTGTTGACCGGTCATCAAAGTGAACTTTGCTCGCAAGACTTGCGGCTTAATTTTCCAAAAAGTAGATATGCAAAAAGTAGATATGCAAGATGTTTCGGGGTTCGTTTGAAACCACAGTCCAAATTATATGACTATGGTCAGTAGCGCAACCAGGGGTGCGGTTAAGAGGATATAGCCCCCTCTCCTCCCCTCGTCGTGCCAGAGGGCCCCATTTTGGCAACCAATTGCCGCTGGGGATCAGCAACAACTGGGGGCCCCCTGGAAGGTGTTTTGCCCCCAATAATCGCGTCAGCGTTAGGAAAAATTGCGCCGGCACTCCGAAAAAAAAATTCCGTCGTCCCCAAAAAATTTGGATCGGGCCCCAAATATACATAGTGGGGGTCGAAAACTCGCGCCGGGTACGCCCAAAATCACGCTTGGGCCCCAAAATCCCGTCGTGAACCCACGTAAGCACAGCAGGGTGTCGAAAATTCGCGTCTGGAAAAATATCACGCCGGGTCCACACAAATCCCGCTGGGTCACACAACATTCATGACGGGACACTAACAAATGATCGTCGAGGGCCCAAAATAAATACAGCGCTGTCCCTATAACTCGCTCCGGGGTCCACAAATTGCGCTTGAGCACCAAAATTCCCGTTGGGGCCCTAAACGTTCCCGTCGATGGATCAAACTAAACAGGGGTCCCTGAAAACTTGCACCGAGACCCGAAAAGCTCGCCGGGACCCAAATCAATATTATTTTCTCTTCTGTGACCTAAAATTCTGGTCGGAGGCCCTAAATAAATGCAGAGAGACCTGAAACTTCCGTATGGTCCCAACAAATCGCGTCGCGGCCCCAAACATTGGGACCCGAAAAGTTCAAGCCGAAATCCATAAAAATCAAGCAAGGACAATGTAAAATAAATCTGGGCCCTGACAAATCGCTACGAAGAACTGCATATCGCGCCATAGCCTCTCACCACAAGCAATGACGTGCTGGGCCCGAAATAATCATGCGGGTCCCCAATATTCGCGTCGGAGTCCAAAAATATCGCGTCGTTGGCACAAGAATCAAGCTTGGGCTCCGAAGGAAAGACGTTAAAAAAACGTTGAACAGGAACGTGAGGGGTGGAGATCCAGTTGACTTAGAAAGCGATAGTAGTACGTTGCACCCCTTCCACAGGAAAGTTAACTTGTTACTAATTATTTCCATGGAAAATGTTGGCGTCTTTGAAAAAAATGTGGTTGAAATCCTGGACTTTAAAAAAAAATGGCTGTAGGTGGGCCCTCTAAATCAGTTTTCCCCTCCATCATGACGTGAATCATTGATGCCCCTGGGGAGCATCAATCTTCTAGTGGGCTAAAGCTCCAATAGGCGTATTCACATATTACTGGCCCTAAGAAGTGTTGGGGGGTCGCTTAAAAACGTTCTCAGATCCTCAAATCGTGCTGCAGCGCCAACAATCTTGAACTTGGAAAAAAAATCTTAAATTGCCTCTAACCTGCTCTAGAGGACCACATGCTTCTTAGGATACCCTAACACGTCTTTCATATCCAATGACAAGCTTTTGGGTCACCCAGTATGCCTTAGGAACTACCAAGGTGCCTTGAGGTCCCCATCATGATTTAGAGACCCCCAGTACGCTTTATGGAACTCCAACACACTTTAGCTGGATCCCAACACGAAATTTAGGGCCGGACATGTCTTAGGGGTCCCTAGCACAATCTATGAGAAATCACGCTTAGGGCCCCCAGCACAATTGAGGGCCCGCGGTACGCCTAGGCGCCCTGGTGGCTAGAATAACTATGGAACGCTTGGATGCCATTCAGTGCACTTATATCATAAAGCCAGGCGGGTTATTAGGGCTCCTTGCGTGCTTCTGCTGCTCCAGTGCGTTTTGGAGGTCGGAAACTTGTTATGGGGCCTCAAGCGCAAATGCTCTCACCCCCCCCCGCAGTGGGAAAAACAACTAAAATTAGGTGTGCGAAGTGCGCCAAAATAGTCCCTTTTACGCGACAGGGGCTCACTAATTGGTGGATTTAGACTGGGTGGTTGGGCGTAGGGCGCTGGAACACCCAGGATTTGCGTCAGGCCGTACAGGGAAAGGACAAATATACTCAGAGTGGGTGCGACCAATCCCAATTTTTAACCAGATAGACCAGTCACCGGATTTCGACCACTATTTTTTAATGGATAATTTTGCAAGCTAAAAACATGTAATGAGACTTCAATTTTTATAGGACCCATGTTTGGGCCTCCCGTTATGTTAGTTATCTCCCCGATGCGATTTTTCGTGGCCCAGGATGATTTTTTTCGGACCCCATTGCGATTTATGGTAGAATCGGCGGGATGGTGGTGGCCCGGCGTGATTTTTATTGTCGGAGCACAGCAGGTCATTTCGGGACCCTGGCGGGATTTTTTTATGGACCCGTAATGGGCCCACTATCTCTCGGGGGGGGGGGGGGAGTGCCCCTTCCACCACTTCGGCAAGCCACAAATGGGGGTGGATAACAACTGCCCATTTTCTGGCAATTTTGGTTCAAATTCGGCGTTTCTCGGATTGGGGATTTTATAAAACATGAGCTACGAGACAAGACTTGGTCGTATGCTAAGCTCCAATGGACATTTTTGGTAGACTGTATATACAAACCAGCATAACAAAAACGATAAGGAGAAAAACCTTAGCACATTAGCTGTGACACAGCCTTCGTCATTTTCTTCATTCCTACCGGTACAAGGGGTTTGATGGTCTATTCACAACGATGCAACGGTGCCTCTGCTGTTATCAGGGTGCTGCATACAGCTGCCACGGTGCCCCTGCAGTTCTCAGGGTGCTCTATACAGCTGTCACGGTGTCCTCTGTAGTTATCAGGGTACTGTATACAGCTCCCATAGTGCTCCCTGCTGCTATCAGGGCACTGTATGCAGCTCCAACGGTGCCCCTGCTGTTATCAGGGTGCTCTATGCAGCTGCAACGGTGCCCCTGCTGTTATCAGGGTACTGCCTAAAGCTCCAACGGTGCCCCTGTTGTTACCAGGGTGCTCTATACAGCTGCAACAGTGCCCCTGCTGCTATCAGGGTAATGCCTAAAGCTGACACGGTGCTTCTGCAGTTCTCAGGGTACTCCATGTAGCTGCCACGGTGCCCCGTGCTGTTATCAGGGTACTGTCTATAGCTGCCACGGTGCACTCTGTAGTTATTAGAGTACTGTCTACAGATGCCGCGGTGCCCACTGTAGTTATCAAGGTGCTCTACGCAGCTGCCACGGTGTCCTTTGTGGTTATCAGGGTGCCGTCTATAGCTGCCACGGTGCCACCTGTAGTTATCAGGGTACTGTCTACAGGTGCCGCGGTGCCCACTGTAGTTATCAGGGTACTTTCTACAGGTGCCACGGTGCCCATTGTAGTTTGCCCATTGTACAGGGTACTGCATGCATCTGCCACGGTGCCCTCTGTAGTTATCATTGTTCTGTCTAAAGATACCACGATGCCTCTGCAGTTCTCAGGGTACTGTTTGCAGCTGTCACGGTGCCCCTGTCATTATCAGGGTGCTCTATACAGTTGTCACCGTGTCCTCTGTAGTTCTCAGGGTGTTCCATATACGTACAGCTGCCACGGAGTCCTCTGTAGTTATCATGGTACTGTTCACAGCTGCCACGGTGCCCCCTGTAGTTATTAGAGTACTGTCTACAGATGCCGCGGTGCCCACTGTAGTTATCAGGGTGCTCTATGCAGCTGCCACGGTGTCCTCTGTAGCATTCAGGGTACTGTCTACAGCTGTCATTGTGTCCTCTGTAGTTATCAGGGTACTGTCTAAAGCTGTCATGGTGTCCTCTGTAGTTATCAGGGTACTGTCTAAAGCTGTCATTGTGTCCTCTGTAGTTATCAGGGTACTGTCTAAAGCTGTCATGGTGTCCTCTGTAGTTCTCAGGGTACTGTCTAAAGCTGTCATGGTGTCCTCTGTAGTTATCAGGGTACTGTCTAAAGCTGTCATGGTGTCCTCTGTAGTTATCAGGGTACTGTCTAAAGCTGTCATTGTGTCCTCTGTAGTTATCAGGGTACTGTCTAAAGCTGTCATTGTGTCCTCTGTAGTTCTCAGGGTGTTCCATATACGTACAGCTGCCACGGAGTCCTCTGTAGTTATCATGGTACTGTTCACAGCTGCCACGGTGCCCCTGTAGTTATTAGAGTACTGTCTACAGTGCCGCGGTGCCACTGTAGTTATCAGGGTGCTCTATGCAGCTGCCACGGTGTCCTCTGTAGCATTCAGGGTACTGTCTACAGCTGTCATTGTGTCCTCTGTAGTTATCAGGGTACTGTCTAAAGCTGTCATTGTGTCCTCTGTAGTTATCAGGGTACTGTCTAAAGCTGTCATGGTGTCCTCTGTAGTTATCAGGGTACTGTCTAAAGCTGTCATGGTGTCCTCTGTAGTTATCAGGGTACTGTCTAAAGCTGTCATGGTGTCCTCTGTAGTTATCAGGGTACTGTCTGCAGCTGCCACGTTTCTCCCTGCAATTATCAGGCTGCTCTATACAGCTGTCACAGTCCTCTCTGTAGCTATAATTGCACCTTTCTAGCAAGTTATATTGGGATCCAATCGACAGGCTTGCCAAATTTAGACGCTAATCGATGGCTTTGGGTCTGGCAAGCCTCATGGAAGAACAAGGCTGCCTTGTGACGTCATGACTAACGGATTCCAGGACAAACAGTCAAAAGACAAAAAGTGGACGGACACAAAGTCGAGTGGAGAATAGTCAAAAGGGATAAAAGTAAACCAGCCAAAAAGTGGAAAGGGCAAAAAGTCCAGACTAGGCGATACCGGGGAGTGAAACCAGAAAATTCACGGAGGAACGGCATCAGGGAGCGTGACTGGTTAATGGGAACTGAGAACAGAACCGAAAAAAAACTCTTGGAACATGGTCGGGGAACGGAACCGGGGCACGGAACTTGGGAAGGGAACTATATAAATATTTCGGGGTAGTTCGATGCAGAATGGAACTGCGTAACGAGACAAGAGAGTCAAGCTGGCTATATGTCCCCGTTTCACAGTGAACGGCGATGGAGAAAGGGAGCGTTATTTGAAACCATTGCACAGTGCACGCAAGGACAGCGGCACGACCCACCACATCGAATTGGATACAGAAGCAAAATAGGGGTGACAACCAGCACCAGGAAAGGACATTGGTAAAGGAGACAAGGAAGCGGAATCGGGAACCGGGAAACGGAACCGAGGAACGAGACCGGGATATGGCCGCGATTTCGAAACGAAATTGTAACATATGCTCGGGAAAGCGAATTGGTGATTGGTGCTAGAAAAACAGAAATGAGGAAAAAGTAACTGGCTCAGATAGTGGGAATTGGGCAACAGAACAGAACCAGGAACGGGAATGGGACCAAGGGCATCATCTGAGTAGGGAGTTAAATTTGAAGTGATGTAATAGTACCTACAGGGGCTGGGGATGGTATCGCAGAACCAGATCGGGAAATGTCAACGGAACAAGAAACCAAGGAAGGCACCGGGAAACTGGATCTGCGAGTTCTCAGTCGGATGAAAACTACATCCTATTTAAGCTTCAGCCTTTCTGCATTTATTCAACCTGGCTCGCCTCCGATCTCTGCTGCCACACTCAATCTGATTGTGTAGTTGACGGACACGGACGCCGTCACCTTTCCAGACCACTTCCCAGACCACTTCCCAGACCACTTCCCAGACCACTTTCCAGACCACTTCCCAGACCACTTTCCAGACCACTTTCCAGACCACTTCCCAGACCACTTCCCAGACCACTTCCCAGACCACTTTCCAGACCACTTTCCAGACCACTTCCCAGCCCAATTGACGTGGCCCACGGATCCGCTCTCGGCCCCATCCCGTTCCAATTTTCTCTTGTGACCTCTCCCTATTCGTAGATAAGGCACACGTGGTGCGGTACGCGGATGATACCCAAATTTTGGTCTCTTGCAAAAACAGTCTCTCCCGCATCGAATAGCTTCGCTGGACCTTGCTTTTATTGGTCTCGGCCATTGGTTTCATTATCATGACCTTGAAGTAAATATCACAAAAGCCGATTTCATTGTCTTTGGCTCTCGTCCAAATTGACGCGGTATGACTCCCATCACTATAAACTTTAGAGAGCAACAGTCCCTGAGCACCGCACAGTGAGGAATCCTGGTGTGCTTTTCGACAAGCATCTCAAGTGGGATACTCATGTTTCTGTTCTCCTCAAAAAGTGTAACAGTATTCTCGTCGAGCAAACCCACGTGTGTCACTGCATTCCATCATTGTCTACTTTGAATTATTGCCAACGCCCTGGTCACTTCGCATGTTTGTTACTGTGTGACTATCTTTGGTAATTGCTCCCAGGAAAAAAAAACATGAATTGTCTTTGAAAAAATAACAATTTTGCCCTACGTGTCGTTTCTGGAGGGAAAAATTCGGTCACATAACGGACTTGTGAGATGAACTAGGCTGGCCAACCAGCGTCAACTGTGTGAACGGCACAGTCTGAACTTCCTACATCAAATTGGATCTTTCCTTTCAACGATTCACTTTTTCTCTTTTTCACTTGTTGTCGATTCAGCATTTATCGCTTCCACTTTTATATTTTGGACTTCGTGTCCGTTTGACTTTTTCCATTTCACTTCCTTCGGCTTTTGTCCTTTTGACTTTTGTCCGTTGGACTTTCATCCTTTCAACTTTTGGTTCGTTTGACTTTTCTCTGCTCGACTTGTATCCCTTCGACTTGTGGTTCGCTTGACTTTTTTAAGTCGACCTTTTGTCGTTTGGATTTTGTGTCCGCTCGACTTCTGTCGCTTCGACTTTTATGCTTTCGAATTTTTGTCTGCTTGACTTTTTCCATTTGACTTGATCCCTTCGACTTTGCTAAGTTCGATTTTTGTCATTTCGACATTTTGACTGTTTGACATTTATCGCATCGACTTTCATGCAGTTGACTTTTGTCCCTTTTGACTTGATCCCTGCTGAGATAACAGGTGCGTCCCCGGAACACTCAGTGCACCCCTATGTAGCTGAGATGATGCCAGATCCCTGCTGGGCTAACAGGTGCGTCCTCGGAACACTCAGGTTGCTGGTTTGCAGGTTTCTGGTTTCCTCCGTCGGCCCAGGTGCACCACATGCCGGCACCTCCATTCGACTTTATGTTCTTTGCCTTTTCGCCTTTTTCCTTTTTGTCCGGGCACCTGATTGACGTCAGATAGCGGCATGCTTGCTCAGGGTGGAAATTTAGTAATTTTACCAAAGCTAGCCTTCTAACCAACGCATCTCAACATCCAATACTACAGTTGTACGTGGCAATTATAAATTAATAAGAAGACAAAGTAGAGTAATATGGAAATTGGAAATACATACAGAGTTTATATATGACCGAAGGTAACCTCTGTGAATATGAAGTTGCATGTTGGTTTAATCTCTCTGGAAAATGTATTTAATGCCAAAAATTATGAATGATGGTTCCAATACAACTTGTCATTCAGATATGAATTAGCGCGGCTCCTTTTGTTTCACTTGTTTCTCCGAATGCCTTGTGGACCTAGCATAATTTGAAAAATGTCAGAGCCCACGTACTCTTACGCTTGACTTCTCGTCGTATCTTATCAGAGCATCTCCATCCTTTATCAGGGCACCTCCTGACTGTTTCCATGATGTTCATCTACAACAGTCATGTTGTCTCACGTCACTTACCACCTTTTGCAGCTGTAAAGGTGTCCATTGGAGTAAGCATGACAAACCTCTACAGCTGCCAGTTCGTTTGTTTTCAGGTGCGTCCCTGGAGCTCTCAGTGCATCCCTCTGTAGCTGAGATGATGGCAGATCCCTGCTGAGATAACAGGTGCGTCCCCGGAACACTCAGTGCACCCCTATGTAGCTGAGATGATGCCAGATCCCTGCTGGGCTAACAGGTGCGTCCTCGGAACACTCAGGTTGCTGGTTTGCAGGTTTCTGGTTTCCTCCGTCGGCCCAGGTGCACCACATGCCGGCTTGGGGCTTTCTCCGGTGACCCGGGCTCTTTCCCGGTGACTAGGGCGCTCTCTGTCGGACGAGGAACCCATTCCGCCGGTTCAGGTGACCCTTCCGTCACCTGTAGGTCCCTCCTCGTTGGCTCAGGGACTCTTTCTACTAGCCGGAGCCCTCTCTGTCAGCCCGGAGGCCTTCCACCGACCCGGGACCACTCCGTCCACCTAGAGCCCCTTCATGTTTGCCCGGCCGGAGACCCTCAACATCTGCCCGTGGGCACACTCCATCGACTTGTGGGCCCTCTTCGTCGACCCGGAACGGTCTTCATCAACCCGGAGCCTGCTCATCGGCTCAGAAACCCCCGACCAGGGGTCCATCACATCGGCTCAGAGACCCCCGACCAGGGGTCCATCACATCGGCCCAGAGACCCCCGATCAGGGGTCCATCACATCGGCCCAGGGGCCCCCGACCAGGGGTACATCACATCGGCCCAGAGACCCCCGACCAGGGGTCCATCACATCGGCCAAGGGGCCCCCGACCAGGGGTCCATCACATCGGCCAAGGGACCCCCGACCAGGGGTCCATCACATCGGCCAAGGGGCCCCCGACCAGGGGTCCATCACATCGGCTCAGAGACCCCCGACCAGGGGTCCATCACATCGGCCAAGGGTTCCCCGACCAGGGGTCCATCACATCGGCTCAGAGACCCCCGACCAGGGGTCCATCACATCGGCTCAGAGGCCCCCAACCAGGGGTCTATCACATCGGTCCAGGGACCCTTCATACCGGACCCTAGCCCCAGCAAGCCTCTCAAGCCCCCAAGGGGCCCTCCAGCTCACTAGGATCATTAGCTTTCAAATGGGGGCAGCGGCCCTATCAGGTCTCAAGGGGCCCATTAGTTTCCACTTGCCCTTCCAGCCCCCGAGCAATTTTTGTTCTCGTTCAAAAATCGAAATTGGTAAAAGGACGATTGTTGTATTATGGATGATTACATTCTTTCCCCTCTTGAATGGGTCCGATCCGATGCTATGAGAAGGCACATGCCTCTTGCTTCTTGTGTGCGCCTAAGCATGGGCCGACGGAGGGGGCCCAAGCCCAAGCAGAAGCCCAAGCGGCTTGGATTTATAAAAATATGCTCTGAAAACTGATTCGATGCCAGAAACCCAAGAAGACATAAGCCATGATGCGATACTATCTATACTACAGTCGATATATTTTCTGAGGACACCCTCCTCCCCTCGGCGAACAAGAAAACGAATGATAGGGACACGAAAGTCTGAGGATCGCCAGAATTTTGGATACCCCTTGGCCATATTCCAGACCCGCCACTGATCAAATCTGTGGTCGAATTTGAACTGAACACGGAGAACTTCGGAGAACTTACGGAGAACTTCTGTTGTCTATCTGACGGTATGTTTTTGTTTGCAACACGGCCCCGTTAACTTTCAATTTGCTTACTCCAGGTATTGCAGCTGGAAGACAGTTTCTGCCGGGATATTCCAACTAACGTTTTCAGCACTGGTACCGTTATAGCAACGTCGTTAGCGTCAGTCAGTCAGTCAGTCAGTCAGTCAGTCAGGTAACGTCAGTCAGTTTGCGAGTGTTCCATATCGCCACAACAACAATAGCAATTCTGAATATACCACAATAATTCGTCCCATTTTAGTGCTGAAGCATCTTGTTTTCTGGTACCGATGCCAGGCGGACTAACGGTGAATAATTTCAGATAAGTGGCATATTATTGTTGGAGGACCCAAATGCACTTATTATTGCCATAATTAATTATTCCAAGTGTCAAATACCACTTTGAATGAGTTTTAGAAAATGACCACATCCTGGGACAGCCCCTATAGCTCTATAGGTAGAGCCCAAATAGCAATGGCGTGGGACCGATCTCAGAGTTCGGGGTTGCAAAGCATATTCGATGTCTTTTCTTTCTGGAAATTCTCATTGTGCTCATGCTACAGGCCATCCAACTTGAGGGCAGGTGCCCGCGTGCAATGCGTGTTCGATGTCTTTTCATTCCATAGAATGCCAACTTAATTGTTGTTAAAAACTGATCAATTTTTTGGCTCACTGCACTGTACCCTCCTGTAGACACGCCAACACTGAATACCATATGTCTGGCACTGCAATTGTAGTTGGCTTAATTGGCCCATGAAGAGATGGCTCTTTTGGATGCTTACTGTCTTACTGTTGAGCATAATTTACTGTCTAGATACATTGAGTATCCTTCCAAATACAAGTGTTAGGGAACAGACCCAATAGGGATGTGGTAATAGTGAAGGCAAGTAGAAAATAAACAAATAACATCACTGATATTGTCAAGCATCCAATCCCTCTGGATTCATCACTGGATATCGGCATTCGGTGAAATGTGTAAAAACTCCATGTTTTGTAGCTTCGTCCTTCCACAGAAATACTCGTTGCTTTATCTTTAGTGAGGGTTTCCAGCTGATATCCTGGAAATTCCAGCACTTGGAAAGTATTTGGCATGTTTAGCTAAAAAAAGACGCCATGATTTTTCAATGGATCTGGGTGTGCTGTTAGAAGCAAGATAGGTCAATTAATTTGGGTTCAAATGCTCAACGCTGAGCCGTTCTAGGGCAGTGCGTTCAATCACAATCACTCTTTATATGGATTGGTGTACCCGCATGTAGTCGTGTGTCATTGGTTTGCATAGATTGGTGTACCCGCATTGAGTCGTGTGTCATTGGTTTGTATGGATTGGTGTACCCGCATTGAGTCGTGTGTCATTGGTTTGTATGGATTGGTGTACCCGCATGTAGTCGTGTGTCATTGGTTTGTATTGATTGGTGTACCCGTATGGAGTCGTGTGTCATTGGTTTAATACAGGCGGTTGGCAGTGGTAGTAAAATAACACCTCGAAAATGATCGGTGTTTTGTTCAACCCAGGAACACCGAAAGTGCATCAGAAGCAGTAGAACGTGTTCAATTGTCATAAGCTGAACACGGAGCCCGTCAATACACATAGTGTATTGACGGGCTCTTCACATTGCATTAAGCTACATGGCAAATTACAGTGAAGCAAACTATGTCATCATCTGACTGTATATGAAGCACGTCTAACAAATGGTAAGGTCATCCCGCAGCTCTCTGAAAGGCCAATTCTTGTCTACGAATTACATTTCGACATATGTAGCGCTATGTTCTCTAAATTGCTTGCTTCAGAAACCACCTGCTTTATTATCCAGCTAGCTGCCATGGAAGCCAGCTGTGCCAAATGACTCAGTAAATTAGTGCAGCACACTAACTGTGTACGAAAAAGCTTTTGTGCATGCCAAATTCTTAACCCACTTCGTTCGACAAGTACGGATATTTCACTGCGCATAGTTATGTCAGATGAGCACAACAGACACACCGTTATCTGGGAGTAACGAAGTCCACTGTATTTTTTTGCGAACATTTTTACTCTTTATATGGGCTCAGACTATGTTAGTGTTCAAACAGCTATTTGAGGTGCTATGTACTAAGCTGCTCTGTTGCTGCTCTAAAGTAGAACAAGTTGCGAAGTGTATGTCTTGCGTCAGACATTTATGTTGGACTTATAATTGTATATTTACCAAGCCCACACATTTCATCTTCCAGTGTGTCCATGACTAGATCACACTGAGGATATTTGGTGATGGATTCAGAGGACTCGCCCGGGAGAGCACTAATAACAACGTTTTTAAAAACAATATAACTTTCACAAAGGTCACCGGTTTGGGAACATTTAGGCTCCTTGAGTAGCGATGATGATTGTGCTGCTGTTCTAATATGGACTGAAGTTAAGTAGCACAATTATTTGCTCTATGCACACACGTTGGAAGAGTAACTAACTGATACCTTCCTGAATCCGCCAATCGATTTAATTTTGAAATGCATTTATGTCGAAGAATCGGTAAATGCTACGCGTCAACGACGATGACAACATCCCAGAGCTGTGCTTCCAGGAGAGCTGGCGTGAATGTCGCATCGAAGGCTATGCGGTACAGTCCAATGGTTGGCTTCAAACGAACGCCGCTAGACCCGCGTAAGACCTGGCTGGAATCTCTGAATCGACCCGCCGCAGGGCATTAGACGTCATCACCACCTAGTTCAGACCTTTTGCTCCAGGTGGCAGCACCTCTCAATGGCCTCGTTCCGGACTGGCTCGACACCCGCGAGAGAGGTAAAGTGGCTCACAGTTACGAGCGACCACCATCCGGCTTGGGCGCTGGTTGGTATTGTCCGGCCCAGGGAGAAAACGCAGCAATCACACAGCATCACGGCTATAGTTAGCGAGTAAAACATCATAATCATGGGAGTTTGATCGCCTGGGTTATGAACAGCAGTGGCGAGGGTACTTTGGTCTGGGTTCGGGATGGGCGGTCGAGACCACAGCAAAGGGAGCCATGGTCCCCATCAGGGAGGCAAGACCAAAGTCACGACGTGTCACAGTCCGGGTGAGGGAGGACGTGGGGGAAGGAGGAGGTGAGGAGGGAGGACCACAGTGACGAGGAGCTAAGAGTACATAAGCTTGATTCAAGATGGAGAGCGCAATTCCTGGTGACACGGCTGGGGATGAGGTCGTGCTACGGATTGATTAGCGACTGATATCACGGTCTCAGTGTACTGATACTGCAGTCACGATGGTGTGGTGGTCCAGCGACTGATGTTACGGTCTTGGTGGACTGATACTGCAGTCACGATGGTGTGGTGGTCCAGCGACTGATGTCACGGTCTTGGTGGACTGATACTGCAGTCACGAGGGTGTGGTGGTCCAGCGACTGATATCACGGTCTCAGTGTACTGATACTGCAGTCACGATGGTGTGGTGGTCCAGCGACTGATGTCACGGTCTTGGTGGACTGATACTGCAGTCACGATGGTGTGGTGGCCCAGCGACTGATGTCACGGTCTTGGTGGACTGATACTGCAGTCACGATGGTGTGGTGGTCCAGCGACTGATATCACGGTCTCAGTGTACTGATACTGCAGTCACGATGGTGTGGTGGTCCAGCGACTGATGTCACGGTCTTGGTGGACTGATACTGCAGTCACGAGGGTGTGATGGTCCAGCGACTGATGTTACGGTCTTGGTGGACTGATACTGCAGTCGCGATGGTGTGGTAGTCCAGCGACTGATGTCACGGTCTCAGTGGACTGATACTGCAGTCACGATGGTGTGGTGGTCCAGCGACTGATGTCACGGTCTCAGTGTACTGATACTGCAGTCACGATGGTGTGGTGGTCCAGCGACTGATGTCACGGTCTCAGCGTACTGATACTGCAGTCACGATGGTGTGGTGGTCCGGCGACTGATATCACGGTCTCAGTGTACTGATACTGCAGTCACGAGGGTGTGATGGTCCGGCGACTGATGTCACGGTCTTGGTGGACTGATACTGCAGTCACGAAGGTGTGGTGGTCCAGCGACTGATGTCACGGTCTCAGTGTACTGATACTGCAGTCACGATGGTGTGGTGGTCCAGCGACTGATGTCACGGTCTTGGCGGACTGATACTACAGTCACGAGGGTGTGGTGGTCCAGCGACTGATGTCACGGTCTTGGTGGACTGATACTGCAGTCACGAGGGTGTGGTGGTCCAGCGACTGATGTCACGGTCTCAGTGGACTGATACTGCAGTCACGAGGGTCTGATGGTCCGGCGACTGATGTCACGGTCTTGGTGGACTGATACTGCAGTCACGAAGGTGTAATTGTTCGGGAATGGCTGGATGAAGTCGATGTAAATATTTATGACATGTTCTTGAATTTCACATATCTACTTTATTATTTGAAGACAACAACCAAGCGATATTTTGCAACATGAAAGCACCCAAGCCGCTTCCGCCGTGTCGTATCAGCACCCAATGGTCGGATCGTAGTGCTAATAATCTGTGTGAGAACTCACGCCCAAAATTAATGGACGAAAGTGCGTGCTTAGCCTATGCCAATGGCATTGCTATCGAAGTAAGCGAAATGCAGTTTTCAAGATAAAAGTAATACAAGAGAACAATATTACGTGGCGACATTAGCTCCCAATGCTACTGTTGGAATTGTGTGATTGCGGGGGATATAACTCCCAATGCTACTGTTGGAATTGTGTGATGGTGGGGGATATAGCAATACAATTATGGTGCTGTTGTATGAACAATAACCCAACACCAACAATAAACGTCATCAAAATGATTATGGTCATGGTGATGATAATCGTAACAGCAGCGATAAAGCAAGAAGCCAATAAACCGAAAGATTGGTATAGCTTCAGTATTATAGTATTCCATCATTTCAATTCCCGAAGTGATTCATTTTTGGAAGGAAATCGATCGTAGATTCGAGAGAATTCATAATCTTTACAACTACTTCGATGGTTGATGTGTAGTCCACAGGACTATTCAATGCGACTGAGATCTACATATCCAAGCCCTCCTTACAAGACACTAGAGGTTCCTCGACAAAACCGGTACTGTGATCGTGCATCCGCAAAGGTCCACAGGCAGAACCTCCCCTTGGATCTTAAATTCAGAATTCTTAAATTCTTAAATTCAGAATTCAAAAAAACAAATGAACAAATAAACACTTAGATCTCATCACCTGCATTGTTGCGAAACAGCAGTTAAGCGATATGGCGCAAGCTTTGCGTTACTGGAGTGTCGCCGTCATGCTCATTAAGTATGGAGGATCTTTTACTCATACCTGGTGAATTCCTTGAATTTCAAGAGATGAAATTCGCTTCTAACCAACTACAAAGATGATCAGTCGCAAAAGAGCAGGCCCAAGACAGCTACTTTGTTTTCTTCCGTATTTGTGAATCGTGAGTGTTTAGCACGCAGTTGAGTTCTCGCTGCAATATTACCTAGCAATCGCATTATATGTGTAGCGCTGGAGGTAAGTGCACTTTTGTCCCGAGGTAATTTGGGACCCAGGGATTCCTTCATTGTCATGAAGAGCACAAACTTTGCATCGTGTAGCATGTGTAGGTATGTATTGAATGTGTAGATCATCTTCAATCCGGGAGGGTCAATATATCAAAAGGGTAAGAAGTAAGTGTGAGAATAGCAATTTCCCGGGTAGGCGATCTTGCATGCCCACTTGTCAACATGTCAGTGTTATTGGACAACATAACGACCATATGATGAATCCTGGTGTCAGAATGCTCCATCTTGGGGAGTATTTACCATACAGGTGTAACTGTTTGTAGACGTTCTTCATGATCTAAGAGAGGAAAGTGTTGGGAATATATCCTACATTTGCTGCCTCTGCTATATTTGCATGTTCAGACATTCACTAGCTTCGATATGTTGGCTATGATCATATTTAAAGATATGCACGCAGTAATCATGAATATTGCCTTAATTCCACTCTTGTTTCAATCGAGCCCAAATGGATGCACAAACGAACATCGATATCACACTCTTGATCATTTATATTTAGTCATGTAAAAAATCCAAGAACCGAGTTTTGTTCCTCGACATGCTCATATTTTCTCTTTTGTGTTTTCTTAATAAAAGCCGGCAAAACAATGTTTGTGAGTCGTCTAGAAATGGCTACGTGTCACTCAACCCAAGCATCACCTGGAGGACCGAAAGTGGAAATTGGTGAATGCCATAATCATGGAGTTCGCCTACGGCGAACTCCATGATTATGATTTCGAACCATTATGAAATTATTCTGGAGTTTTGCACCCCGGCTTGTAACTTCATGACAAATATGCTTAATTATTTTGCAATGTTCATCGTTCCATGCATTGTTTTATTATAAAAAGTGCCTGCCTACGATTTCCTTTTTGTGATGATTTTCTCACCAACACTTTTACGGTTCACAATCGGGGTCCCACGTGCTGCCATTGTCGGCCATATGTTGATCTCTCACATCGCTATGACGTCAATTTTCCGAGAAACTGGAAGCAAGTTGTAGTAGTCCAGTTCAATATCAAGTCCAAGCCTTACCACGAACTTGCTCCAAACTAAGATTATGTTCACTTCTCATTCCTGAAAATGCACAATAAACAGTGTATATAAAATATCCTACTCACCATATATACCCATCCACCCACATTGCAATGCTGACAGTCGAGTCAAAAGCCTGTCAGCTATGTCCGCTTCACGTGGCCGATAAGATAAGCCCGTTTCTCCTCCTTGAAAAAACTGCCGCGCTCCTGTTTTCCCTGCGGCTAGTGGCATGTCATTCCAAATTATCACGGCTAGTTGGGAAACATCTTAGCTGACTGCACGCGACATCTATGAGTAGAACCACGAACACGTCCTCCTCCGCCGTGGGTCGGGTCCGTCTCAGGGACACCTGAAGAGATGTCCGTCTCGTTAAATCGCTTCATTGCAGGAAAATTTGCTCGTTCAAAATAGCTGGAGCCTAAACCTGAAATTAAATGTGAAATTGATTGGTAGAAAAAGTAGGGTAATTGGTATCATAAGTAGCATCATGGAGGTTGTTGGTTTATTGGTTTTTGACACATCGACCGTTGGTTGTAGCGTCGCCAATCTCTCCGCCGATTGGTGTGCGACAGGTGAGACTCGAACCACAACCTTTCTTGTGACGAGCATGTTCCTAGACCACTCGTCCCCTAGCATCATGGAGAGGCGCTGCTTAAGAAGAACTAGCGTATACACGTTGGTGGCAAGTTGTGCATGCACCTGTGATACATGCCATTGATTGAGAAGATTTCCTATCTTCCTTGGTGGGTATCTGAACGGGTTTTGCATGGCATGCAGTTGAACAACACTAACGGAAGAAAACGAATCCTATGTTGATGCGCATTGCCTTACATTTTTTAAAAGAAAATAATTGCAAGTCAGACATGGCAAATGAAAACGTGTGTATTCTTGCCTACAGCCAAGGCAGGTGGACACTTCCCCAGCCCACATAATAGGTATAAATATATGTTATTCAAGCTCAGCAGCATGTGTGTGCATTTTAATTGCATGCACGTTTTACATGTTATGTTCTGAAGCTGGTAATAATAATTCTCGTATTTCATTGTTGCTACTAATCTTGTGCTTTGCTTGTTTTGTTTATTACCAATACACTAGCATTGGTTATATAACTGCACATGTGATCTGAAATGAAATATCCTTCTGTAAAATTTGGTTCTTCTAATAAATATTGGTAGGCCACTTTTTAAATGCGAAGTTAATTTTGCCTGATGTTGTTGCTCAAAACATTCCATGTTCTTGATAATCTAGTTGCTATTTATAACTGCAACCAATCAGGTTACAGCCATGATAGCTGTTTTGAAACGGATTGGATATCAGACGACGATACGCCTGGTAGCCGTAGCCTGGTACGGATGCGGATGCGGATTCAGATTGCATTGACTTGTACGGATGCGGATTAGAGCGAATTTGGGCAACTCAGTTCGTGTTATGCTCTACCGGCGGCCATCCTGGAAGACAGCACTTGATCAATGTGAGCACAAGAGCACCACTGACGGGTTTTGTTGCTTTGCACGGAACATTTATTTTTCGAGCCGTGGCGACTGCGTCATTGCATTTCCTCGGAACAGTGCTGGCTCGGCTCCCAAATTTAGATGGTGATCGATGAACACGTCAGTAATGTTAATGTCTTTTGAATGGGCCAGATGCACCCTAACAAATTTCACTGCCAGTCTACCAGCTCGAGCAGTGCTGGTAGGAGTACCAGCTAGCAGAAAATCGGTTTTTGCTGCATTTGCTGCATGTTTGCCGCCCGTTGGTACGGCAACAGCGAGGCAGCCTGGCAAGATCGGTCTCTATGTGGAGCTTCAGCTCACAAAATGCTGCCGAAGATGATGTGGCTTGTCAGATCATTTGTGGAAATATTGAGCATTACGGGTCCCATAATCCCGCTCTGCACGACGCCACACGGTGCTGCTTGCACCGCAGTTTCCTCCTTGACTGTCCGTGTTCTATCTGTGAGGCAGGTGTCAAGCCATTGAGCTAATATTCCGTACCATACCAGCTTCGACAGGAGGCGCCGCGCTCAATACAATCGAAGGCCTTGGACAGATCTAGTGATGTCACTGACGTCATCGGACCCTTGTCCTTGTTGCCAGTGATTTGAATGACCATGCCGAGAATGGTGTCCTTGGGCGAGTGGGCCGGTCGGTAAGCCAACTGTGGCGGGGTCAGAATGAAGTCGGTGGTCACATAATTTGCAAGTTGCAGGCTTACCACCTTCTGTGCTAATTTATAAATCACGTTCAATTCCCTCACTGTCCGGTCGGAAATTCGCTGGTGCCGTTATATCGCTTGATTTATGGATACGCATTACAGTGGTATGCTTCCAAATGTATGGAACAATACCAGTGACAAGCAAATGGTTCATGACGTACAAAACCTTCTTAGCGACCGCCTCGGAAGAACTGACGCTGCATCTGCACTGTAGTGTATTCGCTGTCCACCGCCCTCGAGTCGGTCATCTGCACTGTAGTGTAATCGCTGTCCATCGCCCTCGAATTGGTCATCTGTACTGTAGTGTAGTCGCTGTCCACCGCCCTCGAGTTGGTCATCTGTACTGTAGTGTAGTCGCTGTCCACCGCCCTCGAATTGGTCATCTGTACTGTAGTGTAGTCGCTGTCCACCGCCCTCGGGTCGATTATCCGTACTGTAGTGTAGTCGCTGTCCACCGCCCTCGAATTGGTCATCTGTACTGTAGTGTAGTCGCTGTCCACCGCCCTCGGGTCGATTATCTGTACTGTAGTGTAGTCGCTGTCCACCGCCCTCGAATTGGTCATCTGCACTGTAGTGTATTCGCTGTCCACCGCCCTCGAGTTGTTCATCTGCACTGTAGTGTATTCGCTATCCATCGCCCTCAAATTGGTCATCTGTACTGTAGTGTAGTCGCTGTCCACCGCCCTCAGGTCGATTATCTGTACTGTAGTGTATTCGCTGTCCACCGCCCTCGAGTTGGTCATCTGTACTGTAGTGTAGTCGCTGTCCACCGCCCTCGAGTTCGTCATCTGTACTGTAATGTAGTCGCTGTCCACCGCCCTCGGGTCGATTATCTGTGCTGTAGTGTATTCGCTATCCACCGCCCTCGAGTTGGTCATCTGTACTGTAGTGTATTCGCTGTCCACCGCCCTCGAGTTGGTCATCTGTACTGTAGTGTAGTCGCTGTCCACCACCCTCGAGTTCGTCATCTGTACTGTAATGTAGTCGCTGTCCACCGCCCTCGGGTCGATTATCTGTGCTGTAGTGTATTCGCTATCCACCGCCCTCGAGTTGGTCATCTGTACTGTAGTGTAGTCGCTGTCCACCGCCCTCGAGTCGGTTACTCTATCTCACATGAAGGGCAATTGCTATTATGGCCATCGTAGGGCGTGGGTGTGTGTTCTAAGAACCTCACCTTCTCTGAGTCTTTGAGTGATGGGTTTGAGACAGACACTTTCACCAATGGCCATTCACAGCGCTAAAATAATTAAATTGACAGTAAATAAGGTGGTTCCAGCCAGTGGGCTCTGCCACCAGATCCAGTAAATCACGGATTTATTGGTTTATTGGCCTCGTAAAATGCAGCCTCGGAGAGGAGATGGTGCCACATATAATCTGGCCTTGATCGGAAGGCTAACCCTTTCCCGGCGTTACCGTCCGAGCACGCGACGTTACGCTCGCCGTCGGCCGGCCATGTCTGCACGCGTCCGCGCATCGGCGCCTTTGGCCGTATCGAGACCGTGTTGATATACGGCAGAATTCAAACCGGTTCCGACTGTTCTCGGCGAGCACTGTTCACGCGAGTATGTTGTCATATCACCTTTCACGGCGTTGCTTTTTGCGCCTGCTGTGCCGTTGTCATCTTCAAACGAGAGACGCATTCGCCATGGTTTTTCAATTCAGTTTTCAAATTGATGGCATTGCTCTCGCTGTAGTTCACCACCCCGCGCTTGGCCCAGAAAGCTAATGAAGTTATTTGTATCATAGCCATGCTTCATAAAGCGGATTTGTTGGGTGACAGTGATGGTGAGATATTGGCACATCAAAATCTTTTCAGGTTGGAGCTGACCCTCACTGTGTATCGATACCTTTACCCCAGGATTCGACGACGACAAATATTTATACGCGCCATTCTGTGCGTCTCAGGCTGAGCCCCCGACACCTTGACAAAAGTCCTTGGAATTTGTTCTGCTGAGTAAATCATAGCTGCCCTGTTGTGCCCTGTTTCTCTCAAACATTTAGCGTGACAAATAAAGGCGTCCTGCCGGTTTTTTGTCTGCTGGTCGGTTGGCGTGCTTTCCCGCCACGTCCAGCCTGGCCTGCTGGTAACGCCTGCCTCCCCACCCCTCCCCCACACCGGCCGCCTATTCTTGGAAGTCACACTCGAGAAGCGCATCGAATGCAAGAGCCAGATGCATGTCACAGGCGACTGAGTTTATTTGGCTGCCGAGACGTAAGTACCGATTCTAGGCTAAGGGTAAATCACATCTTACCGCAAGCAAACCTGCAGAATATCATGTGGCGCGCAGGTTCAAACAAAAATACACACAGCACAACGTGCCCGGTGCTGTTCCTGGAGCACGGCACGGAGTATGGCTCACATAATGCTGGTGAATTCAATAGAAATATGATTGATAATAATCTTTCTCTTACTCGAAAATCGTCTACGGTTCCGGTGCTATTTTTGTCAATAGACCCATAGAACAGGCTATGGCTAGAGCCAGAAGATGTGTGAGGTATAGGGAGTCCAAATCCGCATCACTGAATAGGGCAGGCGATGAATGTACGGCTGTTGGATGTCTCCACTAGTGAGATATCTTGTGAGAACAGTCACTGTGTATTTAAGATGCACAGCGCCTCTTGAGTACGTCGCTGATGGGCGCGATGCAGTGTTTGTCTTGGTCCAGGCAAACGTATGCATGCTTCGACTCATGTGATGACGTTATGAAATGGCAGGCCACACAATGTCAGCTGATCCCATGCATGTCGGAAATAGAACGGATTTCACCCCTGGGACTGTACTGAGATAACTTCGGAGAGGCTGAGATGCACACAATGCCTAAGATGATGGGTGATGTGCCTGTACTGCATGGGAGTGGATCAGGCCCGGATGAACCCCTTCGCTATTGTTCGTTAGAGCAGCATAAATGCGTTTTCAGCTATTTGATGTCACTGGATATTTCAAAATTTGAGCGACAAAGGCTCATTACTGAGCGCGAAAGATAAATTACCGATTTGCTGGCTCGCTTTCCAATGCTAAGCACTCGGGTTTAGCTTCGCTGGCGCTGCCCCCCCCCCCCCCCCCCCCCCCCCCCCCCCCACACACACACACCCACAATCCATCTCATAAGAGTGTTTAATGGGATTAACAATTTTCCTTTGAAAAAGACTTAAAATTTACTATGTTGTTCTTCAAAGCAGTTACAATTATGCCATGAAAATCATGCTTCTGGCAGCAGTCTTAATTATCTATACTGAGACTTCAGAATGCACTAAAATCCAGTTATACTCCAGACAACTTTAAGTATGCCAAGGAAGTACTACGTATCAGAGAACTTATCCAATATTCAATGACATAACAGAATGAATGAATATATTTAGTTCAACTAGACATATTGCTTTTCATTGCAATATATCTAGTTGAAGTCCTCTCCAGTTATCATTCGGATAAAGCTGCGCTTTCCTCATCTCGGAGAAAAAGAAGAAAAACGAGAAAGAAAAACCTAGTGTCATTGGTTATATCTTATTTTCTCGTACGATTGTACCCTTTTTATATTACGGCCATCTAATTCAATATTTATATTGATATGGTGGTGCCGTTTTGTGTTTTATATTTGCATTCACCTCTCTCGTCCAATCGCCAACTTATTACGCCGCAATCGCACCTGCCCCCACTCGGGGACGTCATGAAACTATCACTGGCAAGAGATACGACAATCGGTGCTATAGGAACTGATATAGTAGATGTGCTCTTACTCGCAATGTATTAATCCATTAATCAGTCAAGATATATGGATATTAGCGTGCTCTGTTGCAAAGATGAAAGTATATATTGCAACTTCGTAGTATTCGCATATTATATTGTAGTATTCTGGTAATTTAGTTGTAGTATTCGTTACATATAACAAAGCCGGGTGTGGCTGAAATAACCGGCAGCTCAAAGTCAAGTTTAACAACATCGAAAGAGCAAGTACATCAGGGAAAGCACATCAACATGTTTTTGGTTTCGCCTGATCTCTGAATATCTATATTCATTGCTGTTACCTTTATTGTTTGACTTAGCGATCCAGAGAAAATAATTTGCCAAGCTAGATTAACTCACAAAAGCCGCTTCATCCCATTTAACCCATTTTACCAGAGGGGAGTGTAAATTGCCCCCCCCCCACCCCCACCTCTCCTGTACTTTTCAGTTAGCAGCTCCTGAATACTTGAGACGATTATCGTGAGCTGGGTAAGATTGCCTAGTTTTACGTGGGATTCTTTTTTACGTGGGATGCCAGCCTGTTAGTTCCACTTTGGTCAAGTGCAGCTCCAGCAGCGAGTTTCGGGAAGCATTTTCGAAAATTTCCGCAAACCGGTCACATCATAATATGGTTGAATCCTGCAGTTTGTATCTTCGAAAGCACTTGACCTACAGCAACCTTGCAGCAAATATCCAAAAGCCATTGCCTACTTGACTGCATAATTGACTACTGGACTTGATACTTGAAGGCAATAATATAAGCCTCCTGTCGGCTCATGTCTACGAGAGGCTCGTCCAGTATGGGTAAGAAAGGGCGTAGACGTTCGCAGTCGAAGTTCAGGTAATTGGTTGCATTGATCCACTGCAGTGCCACATGACCAATCACGGAAGACTTCGGAAAGTCTTAGAGGAACTATAAAGTATATTTTACTCAAGAACAGACCCAGGCAACTACATTCACAAATGTTCTTATTCTGTTAGCTTGTCTTACAACATCTGATTCCTGGAATCAACTTGAGATGCTGTCGCCGAACTTCGCAGCAGCTACTGCAAGGATATTTCGTAAAGTATTTGAAGTTCAGAACTTATACACCTACCAGGGGAGGATGCAGATTGGGTGAGGTGAGGGCTGAGTCTGGTTTTGCAGGCACAAATAGTCATTGAATTGCTCTTTGCTCCTGCACAACTCGTTCTGGAAGTTTGGAACTAACATTTTGAACAGAAATCGGCTCCAGACAAGATGTCTGAGATGTATGCCTTCACCAAAATGTGTCCATTCACGCGTTCTTCATCAGTTACGTCGACAATAATTGTTGCAAGGCGCTGATGACAATCTTCTATGTAAATAAATTTGCTCAGCAAGGCGGCTGCAGGTAGGGCTAAAAGTGATGAGGAATATTTTCCAAACTCCACATCCAAGTGCATGAAGTGAGGGACTTAGCTTCTGCATGAGGATTTGAGTGGAGACTTAAGCATCCTTGTCACGTGCTTACTGCATATTCTATATTAAGGCGACACCAGAACAAGATGTTTGAGAGGAACGTTGTGCCTCGGTTATATAATTTGTACAGTTCAGCGAGTTTATTCCGTGTTGATGTTGAACTATGAGGATAGCCCTCCCCTCCTATCCTAATGTTTCTGACTTCGCCTATGAAGGAAATGTTGATTAGGAGGGTGAACTTCTCGAGAAGTTCTAAGCTAGGCGTGTGCGTATTCATTATTGGACGTGCGATAATATTGACATTTGGTCACCATTATGCACCTTGACTTGCCTCCCGTTCTCAATTCACTGATTCCGATATTGGGAATGTATGCTAATGTACGTCATCTGCCTCTCAGATCATAACCTTTGTATTTTTTTGCTGGGCAACATTCATTTAAAAATTGAAGATATCGCAAGTAAAGAAAACATCCTAATATAATGCCTCAATTGTATTCAACATCGGCCCGCCTATGATTTTCTCAACTAAATGTATTCTAACTTGAGCTGAATGATGGCTGCATTGGCTACCGAATGACATGTGCAAGACATGACAAATCGGTTGGGAAATATAGAAGACAGCTGGCTGGGACGGTGGGACCGGCTCCCGAGTTTCCTTCCCTCTTGGCTCCTGCACAGGCTCCCGAGTTTCCTTCCCTCTTGGCTCCTGCACAGGCTCCCGAGTTTCCTTCCCTCTTGGCTCCTGCACAGGCTCCCGAGTTTCCTTCCCTCTTGGCTCCTGCACAGGCTCCCGAGTTTCCTTCCCTCTTGGCTCCTGCACAGGCTCCCGAGTTTCCTTCCCTCTTGGCTCCTGCACAGGCTCCCGAGTTTCCTTCCCTCTTGGCTCCTGCACAGGCTCCCGAGTTTCCTTCCCTCTTGGCTCCTGCACAGGCTCCCGAGTTTCCTTCCCTCTTGGCTCCTGCACAGGCTCCCGAGTTTCCTTCCTCTTGGCTCCTGCACAGGCTCCCGAGTTTCCTTCCCTCTTGGCTCCTGCACAGGCTCCCGAGTTTCCTTCCCTCTTGGCTCCTGCACAGGCTCCCGAGTTTCCTTCCCTCTTGGCTCCTGCACAGGCTCCCGAGTTTCCTTCCCTCTTGGCTCCTGCACAGGCTCCCGAGTTTCCTTCCCTCTTGGCTCCTGCACAGGCTCCCGAGTTTCCTTCCCTCTTGGCTCCTGCACAGGCTCCCGAGTTTCCTTCCCTCTTGGCTCCTGCATCCGCCCATCGAAATTAACTGGATTATATTTACAGGAGTGCAAACCATATCACACGCAATCGATTGCCGTTTTCCGCAAGAAAATCGACCGGTTATATTTCTAGATCGCAGGCGTTGGAGTGTCACCAGCAGATTCTAGATCGTTGGAGTGTCACCTTGCATATGCTAGGAAGGCCACTGGCCTCTTCAATTTGGCCCCCTCAATCATCGATTTGCCCCTCCCCCCTCCCATCAGGCTGAAGTTAACAAGCGGGCCTATGGGCGTACACTAGATACAAATGGTCTTCAGGACAGCTTTGGCCATCAAGGAGGTCATTTGCGCCACCCTCCCCCGTAACCAACTTCATTAAGTGAGATCCATGGGGGACTTCTCCCGGCAAAAGTACTTCGCGACACAGCAGGGCCCTTCTGCAATAAGGTTAAATTATTGAATGGGATGAGTCGTCAACTTGGGGCAGAGAGCGGAGACGACAGCGCTGAGAACTTGAAATTGTGGTACAGTGCGTCCCATCGTTGAGCAGATCACTGTCGGTAAATGCTAGTGTGTGTATTGTCATATGTTACAAAACAAAAACAATGAGTATATTTTTCCCAGTACACCAAAGTCTTCTTAAAAAGTTTCAGTGGCGCGACCAAGTTAGCTTAATTATGACATAGGTTTCCGATAGGCTCATATTGTAAGGTCTCCTACCCACCGCGTGGCTGAACTGAATCATGTTCCCCCTATGAAACTCATCATGTCCGATGAACAGGAACATGAGATTCATGAACATAAGTCATCTGCGTGCTTAAGAGCTTCATTGGTACATACAGCTATAAGCCTGTTAGACACGGTCTGGTTTCATGTCACTGGAAACGTTTCCTGAAATTATGAATGTTCAGGCAGGCAACATGAATGAATGATTGTGCTAAGGACACTCCATATTCAAAAATCCTTCCTGCACATGATGTACGCATTGATGCATGCATCTTCTCATATACGTTTATGGAGAAGGGCATATTGGAAACAGTGGAGATGAAAATCTTAGTGAGGTTATATCAAGCAAGACTAATGGGTGCATGCAGCTGCATCTCCATAAGCATGCAATGCAAGTGAACCAAACGTTACTCGTCAGGACACTATTCATGTTCATTCTCAACCAATGCAGGAATATAATTACGAAAAACTGGAGCACATCCCACTGGCTCTACACGACATCCCGCAAACAGCAACTGTTCCCAAATTGGCAAAAACTTGAGCCCGGCCGGATTAGGACACGCTGATAGGAAGCCAACATATAGCAGGACCCTTCGCTGGCTGCCATCGTGTCTCGGCTGCTGGACGGTGGACAGAGAACGCCACTCCCCAAACCAGCCATTCCAAACCGATGCGACCACACCAAGTGTCGGGTTGCATGCCGAGTCAATGTTAAGCTGCCTTTCCAGCAATGTACGAGCATCGTTTACGACAGTGGTCGTCTGCATGCGACGTCAGGACCGCTGACGGCACGTATGTTTGGCAGCCTCGGACCGTGCTATGCTGGCGCGCCAGCTGTTCCGTGCCCGCCTTCGTCACCCAATGCTACCGGTAAGCAATAATGCATTATCTAGCCTCTCTGAACGCGTGTAAATCATTTCAGAATAAGCCAGTATTAAGACTTGTGAAATCGTGATTTATGATCGTCACGGCTGCGTCACATATCTAGTCAGGCCATTCACTTGGTGGCGTCCGATATAATTGCACACGAAGCCTGGACGACCAAGACGCCATGTCTGAGTTGTTCGAATGGCCGGCGTCTGGGCCATGTCATAATTGCAGGTATTCGAAACCAAGGCGAAGATTCAGTTGGCTCAGAAAAACCGACTGTCTGTGTTCATCACAGTGGGACCAGCAGTCGTGCGGAGCGGCGTAAAATACGGCCATCTCTCCACAGGACACACTCAGATAAATTTCACCGTCTCAGAGTTATTCGCGCTCAGCACGCTTCAGCATTTCCAGTCCTTCATTGGCTCAGCGTGGCGAGAATTTTGATGCGCTGATATCGTGACTGGTGAGCGCCAAATTTAGTGTCCGATAAAGCCGCCCGGAGGAGCGGGCGGCAGCGCGGGCCAGCCGCGCGCCGCTCGCCGGCTGGCTGCTGCGTCCCGGAGATGACCCGCTAGATGTGCGCCGCCGGCTAGGAACGCGGAAGCCACTTGACTCTTGGGCCGGTCGGCAAGTAGCACGTTCGGCCGATCTCGACGCCGATCTGAACGGCAGCTGGGTGGCGGCCACCTCTCACTGCTATGCGCCACCAACACAGCTCTCCCACGTGCCTCCTCCGATTGATGACGTCCGCGTCCCACGTGCCTCCTCCGATTGATGACGTCCGCGTCCCACGTGCCTCCTCTGATTGATGACGTCCGCGTCCCACGTGCCTCCTCTGATTGATGACGTCCGCGTCCCACGTGCCTCCTCTGATTGATGACGTCCGTGTCCCATACTCCTCTGGTTGATGACGTCCGCGTCCCACGTGCCTCCTCTGATTGATGACGTCCGCGTCCCACGTGCCTCCTCCGATTGATGACGTCCGCGTTCCACGTGCCTCCTCTGATTGATGACGTCCGCGTCCCACGTGCCTCCTCTGATTGATAACGTCCGTGTCCCACACTCCTCTGATTGATCACGTCCGTGTCCCACGTGCATCCTCCTGCGTCTCCCACGTCCTCTGTCACACATGCCTCCCCTATCGTCCTACGTTCCCCAAGTGTCACATCCAACGCCTGACGCCCTACGGCCCGCACTCCTCTTCTCTGGTGCCACGTGTCCGAGTGTCACATGCCACGCCTCGAGTCATCTTTATCCCGCGCGTCAGATCTCACACCTCATCGTCTGTACCACCGGGCCGGTGTCTCATCTAATGCTCTCCGTGTCGTACATGCTACGTCCCACGTACCGTGTCGAGTGCCCCACGTGTCCGTCCCATGTACCGTGTCATGGGCCCCACGTAACCCTTGCACGTACCGTGTCGTGTTTCCCACGTGTCCGTCCCACGTACCGTATCGTGTGCCCCACGTATCCGTCCACGTACCGTATCGTGTGCCCCACGTGTCCGTCCCACGTACCGTATCGTGTGCCCCACGTATCCGTCCACGTACCGTATCGTGTGCCCCACGTGTCCGTCCCACGTACCGTATCGTGTGCCCCACGTGTTCGTCCCACGTACCGTCTCGTGTGCCCCACGTGTCCGTCCACGTACCGTATTGTGTGCCCCACATGTCCGTCCCACGTACCGCATCGTGTGTCCCACGTGTTCGTCCCACGTACCGTCTGGTGTATGCCACGTGTTCGTCTGAGAGCAGCGGCAGGCGCGGTGCGGGCAGCCACACGGGGTTGTTGACTGAGGCGTGCCTCAGTCGTGACAGCTCTTTTTCGACTCGTTTGCGGGAAAACTGGCAAAAAGCCCGACACTGGCTTCATTACGGCGTAACATAGCTGTAAGGCCGAGCATAAATAATAGGCGAGGGCGTGGTGAGAAAGCGCGCTATCAGATGTTGGGCGGCACTAATTGTTTCCCAGGCTAGCATAGGGAAGTGAGAAGCGGGACGATAAGTCTTGAGCAGTTGTAACGGTGCGCCTACAAATCGACGGGTCTTTAAAAGCACGATCTTTTATCAATGAAGAATCATCTCATTCATATCGAGCAACAATGATCAGGAAAGGCGATGAAACCATTTCACCGGGCCATTTTCCAGTGCTGGAAGCTGTTCCAGAACAAACGACGTTGCTCCACCCTCGGCCCCAGGCTATCGAAAGCGCTTTGTCCGAAAAATCCCCCAACCACCCAATACAACTGCCTCGCTGCCAAGTGAAACACCGAGGCGTCAACACCGTCTGCTACCAAGTAACACCCCCGTATATCTCCATGCGTTTTCTCGGGTCCAATCAAACTCCAGTTTACTGCCGAACCCCCCGAATCAAACCGGCCAATATCGGGGCGGACCGACGTCGCCACCTCTGAAGCGGCCGTCGGCGGGCGCCGGCCAGCGCTACAGACAGTCGTGTTTATTTCGGCGGCTGCGCTGCACTGTCTACCGATCAATAGCACGCCTGCCGCGGCGAACCTCTATTTCCGACCGACTGGTCTCCGCCGGCAAATTAGGGCGGCGAATTTCATCGGGCTGAAAATGCGGCTGGCTGGCAGCCTCAGTACGGCCCTACATGATCGGGCACGGCCGTCGGCCCCGGCCGTACATCCCAGCCGGCCCCCGGCCGTACTGCAGCCGCTGGGACTGCAGATGGCTGGCAGCACCGCAAGCCCCTGCCGGGTGGTGGTAGGGCACCAATAGTCCTTACTGGGTGATGGTAGGGCACAGGATGCCCTGCTGGGTGGTGGCAGAGCACACGAAACCCCTTCTGGATGGTGGTAGGACACAGGAAGCCCCGGATGGATGATGGTAGGGCACAGGAAGCCCCGGATGGATGATGATGGGGGACAGGAAGCCCCTGCTGGATGGTGGTAGGGCACAGGAAGCCCCGGATGGATGATGCTAGGACACAGGAAGCCCCGGATTGATGATGGTAGGGGACAGGAAGCTCCTGCTGGATGATGGTATGTATCATATAAATTCCTCAGCTAGATCCTGGACCTGACACTGTACGGTCCCTGTTGGGTGGTGGTGGCTGGCTGGATGTGGCTGGCGATACAGGACGACCCACTGGGTGGTGACTAGTGAATGCACTCATCCGCTCGGTGATGGGCCTGACGAAGTACTTCAGCTCACTGAAATGCCTGATTCACCTTACGCGACGTATAACATGTACTGTCCGTACAAATGAACTAACGGTGGTAATAGAATGGTACCTGACACGGTAAGCGGTATCGTACTGTCGTTCGTGTATGACTCACTAACTCTTTTATTGGGCTACTTAAAGTTACATTTCTCCCTCGACTGCATGCGCGAACCAGGTGCCATAAACGTCTTTACTACGTTCGTGAATGAAACCTTACGATTATTTTGATGTTGTGTCCGTAGCGTTTTGTGGTTTGGTGAGCACGGGTTTACTGCCACTCTGTAGGCTGATTGTAGTTTGATGCTCTAACCGGTAGATTATGCCAATTTTGACTACTACGGACTGGCGATTGCTGTCATGGTTTACGATCTGTTTTACGGGAACATGGCACGGCTTAAAATCAAACCTATGGTTACGTCTGTGCTAATAATCAATGCTTAATCCGGTAGCAGTAAATGTAACCGAGCAGTTGACGCCACGTGTGTGGATGTCACTGAGCAGTTGACGCCACGTGTGTAGATGCCATTGAGCAGCTGACACCACGTGTGTGGATGTCACTGAGCAGTTGACGGCACGTGTGTTAATGTCACTGAGCAGTTGACGCCACGTGTGTGGATGCCACTGAACAGCTGGCACCACGTGTGTGGATGTCACTGAGCAGTTGAAGCCACGTGTATCGATGCCACTGAGCAGCTAACGCCACGTGTGTGGATGAAGGAGTATATCAATCAACCAACACACCACCTAATGCGTCACCCATTGAAGAGCTGACACTATGTTGATATGCATATGTGAACGTCGAGTTTCGTACATGAAGCCGAGGGAGTGGTGCACTTATGAAGGTTGGACAGTGTGGATAAATGCTTAGCTATTACGCATTACCCTCAGATCGGAGGCTGGCGCCTTACTTTCGCGCTTGTGTTGTTTCGTTAGGAGGTAAGATGGTTCCCAAAAACTCCTTTCGGAATCCGAGTAGCGTTGCCACGTTTTCTGAAAATACGATGCATTGCGTTGATTTATGTATATGCTACTGCAAAAATAGTAAACTTTTTGCACTAACAATTAAATTCAGCGTGCCAATGCTGACATTAAAGCGTGGCCGGGGCTCATATCATCAGAGCTAAAGCACTGTATTACGGCAACCGTTTCCAAGTGTTCTACGTGCACCACGTTTCCGTTGGTCACAGATGGCTATCCCCGCGTCAAGACGTTTCCGTTGATCACAGATGGCTATCCCCGCGTCAAGACGTTTCCGTTGATCACAGATGGCTATCCCCGCGTCAAGACGTTTCCGTTGATCACAGATGGCTGTCCCCGCGTCAAGACGTTTCCGTTGATCACAGATGGCTATCCCCGCGTCAAGACGTTTCCGTTGATCACAGATGGCTATCCCCGCGTCAAGACGTTTCCGTTGATCACAGATGGCTATCCCGCGTCAAGACGTTTCCGTTGGTCACAGATGGCTATCCCCGCGTCAAGACGTTTCCGTTGGTCACAGATGGCTATCCCGCGTCAAGACGTTTCCGTTGGTCACAGATGGCTATCCCCGCGTCAAGACTCGGCTCACATTCCATCGCACATAATATTCAGAGCCACGTGTTATGCATTTCCAATAATCAATGGTGGTCGTCGCGAGACAAAGCGACGGCGCGTCGGCGTCGACGGCGAGCCGGCGGCCAGCGGAGCGTGTCGCCGCCGCCGCCGCCGCCGCCGGCGCCGCCCTGCTGCCAACGTGCTATTGGCATGCCGCGCTTATTAGCATGGAGACCCAGGATTTACAGCTTAATTTCGGCGTCCGAACAAACAGGATTTATCATAATGAAACGTGAGCCTAGTGCGGAGCAGTCGGCTGGCTGCGCCAGCGGATGCAGCCACCGCGACGGAAGCGCCGCCGCCGGACCGCACACGACAAAAACGGCGCACCGCCCAAACTATTCCAGGTATGGCGCCGACGGCGTCTGGGATCATCATCGACCTGGCGGAGCGTGCCCGCAGCGACGCAGTTAGCTGTGTCCAGCGGCGGCCACAGCCAGCGAGCCGTCCAGTTCGGCCGGAAAGCGGCCGACACGTGGCGTGGCCGAGGTACGTGCACCGACACCGTGGCACCTCATTACACGATTGGCGGCCGGCACGCAGCGCCGCCATATGTGCGTAATTCGGCCAGCCCGCGGCGGCCGCGCCGCCATTGTTGCGGTTCGTTAGCCGACGCTCGACGCGCAGGCTGTGCGGCGTCTGAGAACGCGCCGGCTGGCGAGCTGCGGCGGCTCCCCCGCTCGTGGGAGCGCACCGAGACGCCGCCGCAGCCAGCAGCCATGTGGACGACACCGCGACCGGCCCAACCCGGCCCCGTCCGCACCGGCATGTTTATAAATGGCACAGTCTGCATTTTATGTGTTTACTTTGAGCCTACCGAGGGCACGCAGACGGTACGAGGAGAAATGCCAGGCCTGGCAGCGCGCTGCTCGCCGCCGCCAGTAAACACAGCGCTCAAGAACAGCCGCGCCACAAATCGTATATCATTCGCGAGAATCACTCCGGCTAAGCTGGGTGCGAACGTCAACCGGTGCTGCAGTTCAAACCAGCTAATCTATTTACCGGATTTCAAAGACGGGTGCCTGGAAGAATTGACAACGAAGAGAACCGGGCCGCAGGTCCGGGCGGACTGTCCGTCAGCCTTTTCAGAGTCTGCTTCGTTTGGACGTGGTAGTGTACACAGCTGCTCATTGCTTCGCATATGTAGCGACTATAGCGGCTATAGCGGTCGCTCACATCGTCGTCTGAGAATGCACACGCACTGGGTACCGTTTCTGTCCAGACCGAGATCCCATCAGATGTCGGAGCTCTCCATCCGCAATACGGATCGTTGTACCGATCCACGTCAGACCCGACTTCTCGCAATCTCATTCGAATACGCCACGCAAAGCAAGCACACACCCATTCCCATACTCACTCTTGTGTTCATTGGATGCAAACTGAGAGACTCAAGTTCAAATCAACTCCGATCTGACAAGGAGACGCAGCCATTGCGTGCCCTGTACAGTCATTGATTGCTACCTTCAACTGTTGGACAGTAACTTATTGTGTGCAGTTTGTTCTGCAATTAATGTGGATGGTATGTAGGCTTGCTGTTTTATACTCAGGTTATCTATGATAAGATGGCAATATTTTGGCCAGTAGTGGCTCTTTAGATGTCATTGAAGAAGAGATAGTGAGCAGAATATGCTGAAGTGAGAAGACAGTCTGCGTCGCAGCGGCTTTTCTCACTGAACTGAAATGGAACTAGGTTTGATTGGCGCATGCGAAGTCTTTTTGGCATGTCGCCATTGGCATTTGTGCACAATCAACACTTGGCCGGGATCTTAAACTCCATTGTGGTTGGCCATGTTTGAAGCGAAACCGCCGCTGGGATCTCTAAGTGACTAAGGATCCCAAATATAGTCGAGTCACGCTATTCGTCTGCATGTAGGCTATCCTTACATACGTGCGGCCAGACGTTGCATTTTATGCACTTTTGAGGATACACGTGCATCCACGAACTGAAAATGTGCATCCAAGCTACCTGAACATTTTTGCATCGTCTCTGTTGAGGCACGATGGAAAACATATACAGAGCTGCACAACTAACACTTGACCAGCACAATGAACACTTGACGAGCACAGTAATCACTTGACGAGCACAATGAACACTTGACCAGCACCATGAACACTTGACCGAAACACAGTCCATGTTTCTCCGACGTTGCCGAATATTGTAACAGTTCACCGGTCCAATCTTCAACAAAAATATTCCTCAAGTAATCCAATCCGACGCTGTTGGTGTGCATTACCCACCAAGCGCATCAAGCTCCGCTACTATGCGCCACTGTGTGTACATACCTCCATGTTTCATAGCTCTCGTCAAAATGGAAGAACATTTGACATTCATCGCAATCAACTAATGTTTAATCAATTGCATTGTTGGTGAAGCAAGAGCCGGCCAACGAAGTACAAGATTTTCTACCTAAGCGCAAATAGTCTGGCACGGCAAACACATTCAAATTGCAGTCTGAACCAGGGATGTTGTCAATGAAGCCAAACCGACTACAAATCTCCCGCCTGGCGTTTGCATGGTCAGGAAGCCCATCAGTATTAAAGCAGATTCGTTGGTATCTAATTGTTTGTCACTAAATGAAGGCGTCTGCAGATTGATGTCATATAATTGTTTAAAATTCGCGTTGAACAGTCCTTAGATGATCATCACACAATGGAATGGCGATGTTTTGCATGTGATAGCTGGGTGATTTCAGAATTTAGAAATACCCAATGTCCACAGATGAAGTTCCGTGTTAATTTTAGAGGTGGTTTGCAAATAGTAAGAACCTCCGAACAGCCACAAAGCGATCAGCTACCCGCCAAATAGGACGAATGGCATTTGGTGACCACTGTGTGCCCGGCTATGGTGCACCTTCAGACATTATGTCGCTGTGGTAAATAATCGAAATTGGAAGCTGAAAACCCTGCATCTTGCGCGCACAGGGCTCCAAAATTGCAAATGTTGGCACCCTTATATGTATATATATATATATATATATATATATATATATATATATATATATATATATACCTATTATTGTGCATGCATTGGCCTGCATGTATGCATGAATGCCTTGCATGCTTCGGTGGCGACAGGACATTGGATAGGAGGGCCATCATCGTATTTGAGCCCATTCTTTCCATGTTTCCATGCAACGCCCATAGGCATACTATACAACTTCGAGACTGTTCAGGGACACGTCCCCTCCCCTCCTCTCCCACCGTGGCGCCGCCCATGGTTGCATGTACCATAAGCTTTCATTGGTCCGACCAGGTGGGCTGCGTTGTGTAGCTTTCAGCTCCACCGAGAGACAGTCATTCCATCGCTCACCATTCGGTGTGGGGAACGGTCTTGTATTGGCCCGGATCGGTGACGTCTCTACCATACCAGTGTTTTGCCAGTGGTGCTTGCTATCGCTATGGGGGTGGGAAAGTGGAACGAAAATACTCCATTAATGAAAGAAAATGAATGGAGCATTTCATTTAATGAAAAAAATGTTTCATTAAATTAAACTGACTGCAGACATTAAGTGAATGAATCGTGATAACTCGCACACGACGTGTATACGACGTGTAGTCCGAGTACATTTTGCCAATGGTTTCCGAGTGCCAAATTCTGGTGTAGTCCGACGTGTAGTCCGAGTGTAGTCCGACGTGTAGTGTAGACGTGACGTGTAGACGTGTAGTCCGACGTGTAGTCCGAGTACATTTTGCCAATGGTTTCCGAGTGCCAAATTCTGGTGTAGAGGCTGGCATTCGACCGTTTCTCCATCAAACCGACTGAGCTGCACAGGCATGTGATGGTTTTTTTTACTAAGCACATTTTCAGAGATCAGTTTGCTTTAATACTTTTCTCTGGAAAAGTGGAAGAGTACTTCAAATTCGTTTAATTCGCAAACATCTGAGAAATTGAGCAATTTCGGTACTTGGCCCCTTCAAACGGGTAATGGTGTTCTCCACATATGACCAGATTCCCTAGCGTAGGTAATTGGCGACTTGGTAAGGATAAACCAGAAGTCAATCACCGTTGCGTTGCCCTAACAATGTAGGATATAAATGCATAATTCCGAAATGAGTGAGGGAAGCTTTACATGATATTGCTTAAAAGGATTACAATGCATAGGAGTGCCCGGTGTGGTTCCATGTCGACTTTATAAATGTGTTATCCGCGTCACAGATACCCGGGTACCATCATAATTGTTTTTTCCACTTTGATTATGCAAAATGAAAGCATTTAGTTATTAAGGTAAGCAAAATACGTGTAAGGTGTCGATTATAGTGAAGGGGGAAATATTTGCTTTAAGGCGCACTATGCGGGCGGTGTGACTCAATACCTTGCGCTGAATGGTTGGAGAGAGACTAACATGTTAGAAGTATTGTATCCACCCATGATGCCTGGTGGACTCGACGCCTACAGCTGGATGAAAGCATCTCCATTTGTTCTTGATTTACCCTTGTTATATGCTCCGCACTACATGAATGGTCGAGTTATGATAGCTGCAAGTATTTTCAAAGCTCTCAAGGTTGCTTACCACAGCATTCCCCACTGTCCACCAGTACGGAGGTTGGCTCAACTCCCGCTCGTGGCGCTAGCGGACAGGCAGCTTCCTGAGTTCGATATATGAACAGTCCCTGACATCGCTTCTTTAACGATTGCCAGTCACAGAAGTTAGCAGCTGCACATTTCAATTATGTACCGGCTTGCGACTGTCGACACGTAGCCGACTACTACCGAGAGCTCCGTTTGGCCTGCTTTTTTGATACTATCCCAGGACACGAACGCGTCGTGTGGAAGAGCCGACGTAAGATTTACTCGACATGTGCTCGGGGCAAAAAGTTGTTTACTATCTCAACCATGGGAGGAGCTCAACCAAGCCTGATTTGACCGTTTTTTATCGAGCACACAATCGGAGAAAACACCTAATACCGTATCCCCTGGTGTGGCCGATGTCTTCATTATTCGTTTTGAACAAAAAACGCTCATAAAGTATGTATCACAGTTATTCCGTAATCAGCAGCTCGGTGCGCCGTCCGTACAGGCCATTCCGGCGAGGTCAACGCTTCGTCGTGACCTTTTGGCTCTGCACGGGCGCGCGTGGCGCTCCACCTCCACCACCCATGCTGGGCAGCGGCGGGAAGCCATCTCTCCTTGCGGCCGATAATGACTATATATAGACATGTGCATGCCTGGGAGCGTTTCTGATATATTCCGATGTTAATGCTGGAGAGGGCGTGGTGAGAGAGAGAGAGAGAGAGAGACAACGATAGATCTGCGGCTTGGACCAGGCCCCTGATGAAACGATGGTGGGTCGGTACGTTCGGAGCAAAGCCCACTAAAACGTCCCTGCACTCAACTTCCTAGACGCGGCTTGTCTTAGGCGTTTCTTCCACTTCTTTATGACGCGATTGCATCATTTAATATTTACAGCATAACTTAATGTCTGAGAAACGTACGACTGCCGTTTGATCTGGGGGTGGGCGACCGGCGTCGTTCTGGACGCTGCCGACTGCTGCTCTCTACGACGCCCGTATCCCGACGGCCCGTCCAGCGTCTGTCAATCGTTATCTGGCATCGGCACGTAATGACTATTCTGTGTAGTGACGTCGGCCACCGGTCGCCGTCGTCTAGCAGGAGGGACAGCACGCTGCAAAAAGGCGTGCAGCGCCGCGTCCAGGATCAAACATGGCCGCCGCGTCGTGAGCGGCTCCGGGCCGGCGGCGGGAGCGCCCGGCGCCGCCAAGGCCGACCGCCCGGCCGCATTCGTCCGCAGCTGGAGTGAACCTCAGCGCCCCGTCCGCCCGCTCTGCCGTGCTGTTTGTGCAGCCCGCGCGACCGTGCGAATCGCGGCATGCCGCAATTCCGCCTGCTCCGCCTGCAAAGGGAAACGCCGACCAGACTGCACGAGCGATTGGGTGACGGCGGCGGCGGCGGCGGCAGGAAAACCCAATATCGGGCGACGGCGCGAGTCGTCCGCAAAACGGAAGCGCCCGATCCAGCCGTGCATTAAATTGATTGAACAATTCTTGATTAAAGTGGCCAGAGCCGATCCGACGCTGAGCTGCACGTCGAGATAAAGGAAATCCACTGGGCTGTGCAGCCATTTGGCCGGGGGCCACCGGAGCTGGGCGGCGGCGCCGGCAGCTGGTGACGCGACACTGGCGCCGGTGACGACGCAAATCGCACTCCGGTGCAGGAGGCACGACGCGAAGGCCGGCCCGCCCGAGTCCAATCCCAAATAATTGTCGGACGTGCCGGTCGGCCGGCGCCGACCGACTCCCTCCAGACAGCTGCCATCCGGCGAACACTTTTTGCGCCGCGGTGCGGCCCGATCGACGGCGTGTCTCTGGTGGCGTCACGACATGCCGACCGGAGCAGATTTACAGCCGCCACAGGCACCGTCCAAGTCGCCGCCAAAACACACTAATTAAAGCCCGGCCAGATGCATAAAGTTCTGCGCCGCAGATGGCGCGCTGCCGGTTCAGATGGCGCGCTGCCGGTCGCCGTGTCAAGATGGCGTCACGCCGGTCGCGACCACTCCGCCTCCGCGCCGCAGGTTTTACATGGACGGAGTTTATTCTGCGCCGCCGAATTCAGCCGGCTAATTTCGCGGCCGCGCCGGCTGGCTCAATCTCCAGACGGAACTGCAATATAGTCGGCGGGGCGGCGGACAATTTCCTAATCCCACGAGATGCGGCCGCGCTGGCTGCGTCGGCTCCGCGGCGCCGAAGCACCGCCCGGGGACGGCAAGAAAATAGAGACGAAAATCCGCCGCCGCTGCTGCACCGCTCCCGAGTTCAATTTTCAAAATGGATCAGGCCGCCACACAATGTCCGGAGCGCTGATATATGGAGCAACTTTGCGCCCGCCAGTGCCTTAGTTGGTAAGTAGTTTCGTCTAATTGAGACCGGGTGCTACATTATTATAAAACTTGGGAGCGAGGACGAAGAAAACCAAAGGCGGTGCGGTCACAATGCTGGCGCTGCGTAAATACTCAATTTGAGACTCGAACAAATCCTGGCTGTTCTGAACAAGGCCTGCTGTTATGGCATTGTTGCGCACCATGCATTGGCCTTCCTGTTCCATTCACTTCGTTTATGTGCTACGGTCCGCACTGGATAAAGATGTTGGGGTTAGGTGCTGGTGCAGTGCACCTACAACATTGCCTATACTAGCTTCGCCAATGTGCAATTTTAACAGATTCCATGCATGTTGCAGTCATCTCGCCCACATTGCGAAACCTTCCGATGCACTTCAAGCGATGTCAATGGGGGAAGCTGATATATTTTGTTTTCTCTACACTTCTTTAATGCTGACTAACTACCTCCAATTCAGATACGCTGGAATCACTCCCAAGCACACCGTGTATCGCTGAATGACGCCACCCACCGAGTCACCACAAGTCCTACACGACTGGGTTGGCGCCACCGACCGAGTCACCACAAGTCCTACACGACTGGGTTGGCGCCATCGACGAGTAACCACAAGCCCTACACTACTGGGTTGGTAGGGCCTGACGAGTCACCACAAGCCCTACATGACTGGGTTGGCGCCATCAGCGAGTCATCACAAGCCCTATACCACTGGGTTGGCACCACCGACGAGTCATCACAAGCCCTAGACAACTGGGTTGTCGCCATCGACCAGTAACCACAAGCCCTACACATTGCACATTTGTAATGGAATCACCCTTCCGACACGTGGCTGTATCTCTGTTTTTCCACTGTGATGTACCCCCAGGTATACATGCTCCCTGCACCGCCGTTGAGCTGCGGTTGTGATATAATTACAGGCGAGGGCGAGGTCTCAGTGAGTCTATTCTGTGTTATGGTGCAACAGCTCAACTGAAGGCCCCGGTCCGACTCTGCCCGGCTCGATCGTCACGTCATGTGTGTGTTGTCAGAGGAAGGAATTTGCAGCGACATTGTGGGGCGCGGGTAGGTTACCATACATCTCGCACCGCAGACGGCTCTCGCCACCAGCACCGGGACGGGTGGCAGGAAGGTGAAGTGGTTGATTAGTATCGTGTGGTCTCCAGTTCAGTCCCAGGGTGGGGGTAGGCTTCATATCTGCCTTCAGTAATGTAGTTGAGTGAATGCATTGCATCCAAAATATCTTTAGCTCTACATGCATGTCTGAAGGCGCGTGACTGTGTAAACGCTCAAGCGAGTGTGCCGATGATAGGTGATATTCACATATATTCGACTGTACAACGCTTGCAGCACTTGCCCTCGCTTCTCCAGCGCCCCTGGAGGCGCCTCGCAGCGCCTTTTGTCTCATGTGCCCATTTTCAGAGGTGCCTTGTCGTCTTGGATCCAGTCATTTCGGACGCTCAGAGGGCAATGGCTGGATTCCGCTCACCTTTGCCCGCGACCGGCCAGCAACACCGGTTAGCGGCTTGCGTCATGAATGACGACTGTAGCCTGCGGGTCCATCTGGTTCGGGCCGAGGACCCGGTAATCACGTTGGAGCCCAGCGCTGCCGTGGGCGGCAGCCTAATCTCTGCGTTGATTAGGATCACCTGGTCGCCTTCACCGGTACTCTCTGCCTATCAGCAGAGATCCCGTTCCCGGAGATACGATCTTCTAATCGGTGTACTCACCACCCAATCATCAGCTGGACATTCTATACGGGGGGATAACTGTACGCACTGAGGGCTTCAAAGTTTTACGCATGCGTTAGGAATGTATCGTGCCGTCTCTCACTTAAAACTGACCACGGATAGAGTTGCTACGGTAGGCTCGTTTGGGGATTGGGTAAGTCAGTGGCGGCGCGGGTGCTATAAAATTGGTTAAATAGCTCAACGTTGCCGGCAGAAGCAGTGGGGCACTGGGGAACCGCTGCCCCTAAGCGACAGAACTTGGCATTGACCCTGTGACCGCGACGATGACGTCCACGTCTTGACTTCAGACCTGACCTGCATTCTCCCGTGAAATCCCCATGTTCGCCCCCTCCCCCACAGCTTTTTCCAACCATGGGGATTGAGGGAGATAGACCCCCACTTGTATATTTATAAAACAAATTCAACATGAAGAATGTTAACATTGCGTGGAAAATAAACCTATAAATCTCAACACCTGCCTAAACTATTTGTCGTTGCGCAGCATCACATGCAGCCTCGCATTGCTTCGACTGAAGGTCATGCCACTCCGTGAGTGTGGTGTGTTATAATAATGTGAGTGCGGTGGGTATATACCGGTGATCGAGGGCTATAACTGCAATACGGTATCAACCATTATATGCATACAATATAAATCCGACCGGTGTGGATCACGCGGACTTGAGACAAAAGCATCACAAGGTGGCAAAATCATGCGATTTCTCACGAATTATATCGCAATTTTCTCCAAAGGACTTGCACACTGACAATGTGACTTCGATAGCGCTGCACTCGCTGTTTCACTGCAAATTACAGTGGGGTTACGAGTGCGGAGGAAGTTTGGTAAACATACACTTATTATTACCTCTGTAGAACATAAATGCGCGCATACAATAACACCACCGCTTTACCATATTCTATGGAAAGCTATGATTTCATGGATCACTGGTTAATTTTCTGAAATATAGGCAACATCATCTTTTGGTTGTGTGGTTCGTATGGTTCGCCAGGACGATATGCCCTGGTGCACAGAGGATCCCAAATTTCGTGATATTTCCTACGGTTCAACACATTCGATTAGGATTGCCACTTCCCAGACTGTTGCCTATCTATTTCAGGTTGCTTTATTTCACCAGTTTACCGGAATATTTAGTGAACTTTCATTATACCCGAGTAGCATAGCTGAAAAGTGTCAGAAGATCAAGAGTTCTATTGACTCCCCCGCCCCTAAGCCAAAGGAATGAGCATTGCTATCTTAATGTGTGCTCAAAACGCCGTGTGTTTTGACGCCGGCTCTGAGGAAGGATAACCTAAGAATGCAAATATTTCCTCCAATAACTCAACTATTGTTAACCTAGCTGACGATGCTACTCTGATATGGACGATAATCGACGAAGGGAAGGAAGTCGTGGTTGCCCGCAGTTTTTAACGGAACAAAAATTGGCATGTATAAGGTCTGGATGCGCTATAGTAAAAGAACAAGCCTATCGGTAGAAATCATTTGACCTGGCAGCTATTTAAGCTTGTAACTTTGTTGATATGAACTCATTGGTGCAGTTAGATGGACGCAAGACATTGTCATTTAAATTAAATTGCTGTATGGAGTTGACGCAGTCACATTTTCCTTTTCTGTGTCTGTAGGTATGTTGCTAATTTTCCAAATGTTCGGAGCCCGGCGGCTCCCGGTGCACCCATCGCCAGATGGAAGCTTCACCAGGTGCACCCATCGCCAGATGGTAGCTTCACCAGGTGCGTCCATCGTCAGATGGAAGCTTCACCAGGTGCACCTATCGCCAGATGGAAGCTTCACCAAGTGCACCCATCGCCAGACAAGAAGTGCCACCGTGGCAGAAGCCGACATACTGACCGTACTCGGAATGTTGGCGCCCCGACCCAACAGGTCCGCGGCCATTGCGTGTCACACTAATCGGCCGGCCGGCCGCGCCAACCCCAGCGCCACGTCGGCATTTTCGGCCCCGACAGCCAACATGGCCGCCGCGGTGCTGTGACGTCAGACGGCGGCCGGGCGTGCCGTCAGAAGGTGGCTGGGTGTACCGTCAGACGGTGGCTGGGTGTACCGTCAGACGGTGGCTGGGTGTGCCGTCAGAAGGTGGCTGGGTGTACCGCAGACGGTGGCTGGGCGTGCCGTCAGAAGGTGGCTGGGTGTACCGTCAGACGGTGGCTGGGTGCACCGTCAGACGGTGGCTGGGCGTGCCGTCAGAAGGTGGCTGGGTGTACCGTCAGAAGGTGGCTGGGTGTGCCGTCAGACGGTGGCTGGGTGTACCGTCAGAAGGTGGCTGGGTGCACCGTCAGACGGTGGCTGGGTGTACCGTCAGACGGTGGCTGGGTGTACCGTCAGATGGTAGCTGGGTGTACCGTCAGACGGTGGCTGGGTGTACCGTCAGACGGTGGCTGGGTGTACCGTCAGACGGTGGCTGGGTGTTCCATCAGACGGTGGCTGGGTGTACCGTCAGAAGGTGGCTGGGTGTACCGTCAGACGGTGGCTGGGCGTGCCGTCAGAAGGTGGCTGGGTGTACCGTCAGACGGTGGCTGGATGTACCGTCAGACGGTGGCTGGGCGTGCCGTCAGAAGGTGGCTGGGTGTACTGTCAGAAGGTGGCTGGGTGTACCGTCAGACGGTGGCTGGGTGTACCGTCAGAAGGTGGCTGGGTGTACCGCAGACGGTGGCTGGGTGTACCGTCAGAAGGTGGCTGGGTGTACCGTCAGACGGTAGCTGGGTGTACCGTCAGACGGTGGCTGGGTGTACCGTCAGACGGTGGCTGGGTGTACCGTCAGACGGTAGCTGGGTGTACCGTCAGACGGTGGCTGGGTGTACCGTCAGACGGTGGCTGGGTGTACCGTCAGACGGTGGCTGGGTGTACCGTCAGACGGTGACTGGGTGTACCATCAGACGGTGGCTGGGTGTACCGTCAGACGGTGGCTGGGTGTACCGTCAGACGGTGGCTGGGTGCACTGTCAGACGGTGGCTCATAGTCACCTTTACAGCTCAATATAGCCCACACATACGTGCATTGCTCACCAGATAACCAGGTACTTCAGTTCCATTAATTCCAACGATAATGCCTAAGTGTGGGCTTAAACAAGAGGGACCGCCGTTGCATTGCGATCTTATGCGAAGCTTACAGCACGTGTCACGGGTTTGGATTCTGGTAGATGAAGGACACTGGTAGCATCTTAATCCATGGCTTCCCATATCATTTGATTTGATGACAAATGATGTCTGATGTTGATTTTGCCAAAATATAACACAAAAAGGCAATCCAACTTGCATTTGTTATATACATATATATATATATATATATATATATATATATATATATATATATATATATATATATATATATATATATATATATATATATATATATATATATATATATATATATAATACTGGCAGCTGCAATACCATGGTCAGGTGCTGACGGTGCATTTGTACTATCATTATCATTCACTGGGAACGTATCTATTGCTCACTTCTGTGAGTAGGAACTTAGAAATGGATCTTAATAGAGCCCGGTTTGTTTTTCGACTGCCTGTACAGTGGACGGATTGTGTAAGTGTAGTTGTGTAAGATTTTGTAAAATATATCGTGTCAGGTAAAAGATGCGTTGTTTATGATCATGATATCACAATATGCAGCCTAAGTTTTTCGCACCCAAGACGTGACTTGCAATATGTAAAAAAGGCACCGATTAATAATATGACTCAGCCAGCTGAAATTTAAAGCCATGGCTTTGAATATGATGGCCAATATATGGTTAACTTGTCATCATTATGCTGGACGGTCACGTCAAGCCGGCTTAAAGGCGTAACGTCGCGAAAGAAAACTTATTAATGCTCACACAAAGGCTATGGATGCTGCCACAAACCTTTTCAGTGCTCAAGCTGTCACGGGCGGTATTTGACATCAATAAATTAGTTATATTTTATGAATTCCCATAGGTCTGATGGCGTAGTATTAAGCTTACAGGACATAGCAGAGCTTTAAACCACTTACAGGACATAGCAGAGCTTTAAACCACTTAATTGGTGTTGAATCACAAGTTATGATCGTGAACCATCCTCTGAATGGGCACCACATAACCAATGCACGCTAAGCTCAAATTACTAACAAAATCATGGCGCTGCCACATTCAGTCGGCGACTTCGAGAGAATGGAGTAGAGGGAAAGGCTCTAGTCTCTTTCATCGTCGCCGTGAATGTTCGGGCTGTATATTCGCTTGTAAGATATTTGATTGACATGTGATGCATATGATCGTTTTGCTGTGTTTTGGGTAACACCTAAGCACTAGCGGATCCAGCGATCTGATTTAGACAAGGTCAAAACTCACTCAAGGGTAAAATAATCCTGGACGATTGAAACTGAACTGCTATGTTCAGATTGTGATAAAAAACACGAACGCCTTTCTTGTATTTTAGGTGCAGGGGATTCATCCAGACAAATTGATGTTAGATTGTGCGTAGTTCACGAGAAAACTTTCATACTTGGTTTCGTGGTTTAAGCATGGCCATAAATGTTGAAATGTGAACTCTGCATCCATTAAATAGTCCCCTGACGAGTGTAACCTCTAAATTACCGGAATAGTCCCATGGTGAGTATCACATCTACATCACTGGAATAGTCCCCTGGTGAGTGTCACGTCTACATCCATGAAATAATCCCCTGGTTGGTGTCACCTCTGCATCACTGGAATAGTCTCCTGGTGAGTCTCACCTATACATCAATTAAATAGTCCCCTGACGAGTATCACCTCAACATCAATGAATTGGTCCCCTGTGAGTTCACCTCTACATTAATGAAATAACCCCCTGGCAAGTGTCACCTCTGCATCACTGGAATAGTCCCATGGTGAGTGTCACCTCTGCATCACTGGAATAGTCCCCTGGCGAGTGTCACCTCTGCATCACTGGAATAGTCCCCTGGCGATCCGACGCCAAAACAATATCAATCCCAGCATTTGCCGTGGTCGAACGTTTTGCGGGGATGCTCTCGTCACTACTCGTGCATTATTTAAGCACTAATTATATACGGATGATATTCAAATCAATGGAACTCGCAGAAATAAACAAATGACACAGTTTTCACAATCGCTAATAGTATAGGTCTTTGCCAGAAGGCGTCTTCATCCCAAATACTGTTGATACAATTTGCGAACAAGCCGCAAGAAAATAAAAGAAACATACCAGTGGAAGATGTTCAATGGGTGTTCATGACACCGGCAAACAGGAGTGCGATCAAGATGATCTGAAGGGGGCAAACCAATGCTCAAGGACAGGGTAATCGCTGGTACATACCAGGCTGCTTTCAGTGAAAATGGTGAAGATTGTCCTCATGCGCGGATGTTTCGCTCTGTGAACCCTCGTGGCTGCGCTACTGCTGGTAAGTAGTGACATTAAGTGTCAGAGGTGAACAAACCTGGAAACTTGCCACTGAGCGTTGGTGACATAGTAGGGGCTTGAGTAGACGTCAGGTGACAGATTTGAGATTAAGAACTAACAAAGTGGGAATGGAAGTATTACAAAATAACATTAAAGGCCACCACCACAATTGGCAGGCCTGAGCAAGCCCCCTGAGCTTGTTACGCACATCAAGCGAACTGGACGTGCCTTTGGCCCTTGGACAGCCTTTTTTCTGAGCACATGGAACTAATGTCCTACTGCCCACATGATATAAATTTTAGTCTGAAGGGCTTGTTGCATGGAACTGAATTGCATTGAACTAAACTGAATTGTATTGAACATCTTTCACTGGCACGTTTCTTTTATTATCTTGGGGTTTGTTCGCAAATTGGATCAACAGTATTTGGGATGAGGACAGTATTTGGGATGAGGACAGTATTTGGGATGAGGACAGTATTTGGGATGAGGACAGTATTTGGGATGAGGACAGTATTTGGGATGAGGACAGTATTTGGGATGAGGACAGTATTTGGGATGAGGACAGTATTTGGGATGAGGACAGTATTTGGGATGAGGACAGTATTTGGGATGAGGACAGTATTTGGGATGAGGACAGTTTTTATTTGGGATGAGGACAGTATTTGGGATGAGGACAGTATTTGGGATGAGGACAGTATTTGGGATGAGGACAGTATTTGGGATGAGGACAGTATTTGGGATGAGGACAGTATTTGGGATGAGGACAGTATTTGGGATGAGGACAGTATTTGGGATGAGGACAGTATTTGGGATGAGGACAGTATTTGGGATGAGGACACCTTCTGGCAAATGACGATTTGCCGATGCAAACGCCGATTGTAAAATTGTGACATTTGTTTATTTCTGCATGTTCCATTAATTTGAATATAATCCGCATATAATCCGTGCTTAAATAATGCCCGAGTGTTAGCAAAACATTGCTTCCATATCCGCTAACCTTGTCATCTTGTACCGAGTTGGAAGGATCTGTCATCTCCACAAAGGAATTCAGGCGACATGAAAAGGACGTTTCTACACCAAGGACTTTTTGTAAGCGGTACGAAAAAAAAACAAGTGATCGCTCACACTATTCGATGTTATTCAGTTTTGCTTTTGCTGGATGCTTTGCGCAGGACACCAACTTGGGCCCTTCGTCGCCATGGTGATGCGAGTTCCTTGTTGGATTGAAATGCATCCACGGTCAAGGAAGAGTGCAAAATGCGTGCATCTAACTAAAACTGCGTGTCAAGTTGAAAGCGCAGGCAGGAACTGCAAGCATCGCTAAGAACGTTTGGACGGTGGCCAGACCACGTCACTCGCAAATGGGTGCTCTGGTATGGTAGAATTGTGGGGAAGATGGCGCGTAAATACAGGTGAGCTAGATAAATCATAAGATACCGATGCTATACAATTAATGGGACCTCTTACAAAGGCAGATTGTCCCTGCAGAAATTCAGTTTGGGTGCGTAGCTAAAACGCATCCGCCCATTTGCTTGAAAGTATTGACATATTGTGATATGATTAGAGTATGATGGTTGCTTTTAAATAGTATTCTTACTGTAACATCTTTTTGGGAATGGCTTTTCATTCCGATACGTTTCTCAATATGGATTTGCTGTCCCCAAACACTCCCCTGATCTGTTGTTGCTTAATCAGTTGAAGATACAATGGTTGTATATTCTACTTTTTTAGCTTACAATTTCGCAAATTATCTCCATAATTAGGAGTTGTTATTCTAAAAACTTAAAACCAAAATAAATATTTCCTACGGTATTTACAGCATGTGATTATCATGGGAAAACCATGCTGGATGTTCCCTACTAGATTATAGCTCATTCCAGAAAGTCGTTGAACGAAAGATGTTAGAAAGAACTAAAAAGGTTTACTTCATGCTAGAGACTATGCTGAATAGTTCATTGATGTAAAATAGTAAGAATCGCATTCTGATAGAAGTACTGCTCTCCTTTGATGTAAAATAAGCGTAAGTAACTATTTTAAGCTCACTGAAGCCATATGCAAGGGAGTATAGGTCATCAATATGGCCTGCCGAAACAAGTGCTTTCAGCATCTAAGCTCAGAAAACATTGCTTTTACCATTCCGAAAAAAAATGTTCAGAAGACATTTCAACTGGGCTCCTCCAGTGCCCTACGAACAAATATAATGAACGGGGTACTGCTACACTGAACGGGGTACTGCTACACTGCTGCAGCCACATAGCAAATGTTGGGTTTCCCTACTTCACACTAAATTTGGTTAGAAGGCATTGAGGACAGGAATGCGGAAACATCCAGATTCTTGATTTCTGGCACCCAGAACATATACTTTGCGGAAATTTTCCTCTTCTATTTCACGCTGGAAAGTTGAATGGTGCTGTTTGCAATGGCTGCATAGTTGCAGCTCACTGATAAATATGTGCAAGCTAACTGGTAAGTACAAAGAGAGTATTCAATATCACATGCAAAACTAAAGTTGTCATCTCCACATAGGATGGCCAAAAATTATCCCTTCCAGATCGGGGGTCCAAAATATCAACTCAATCTGGTTCAGGGCAGGGGCTTCACAAAGGAATTTTGACTGGGGGAGAGGCGCAACCATTGGTAGTTGCGGGACCATCATTCTAGCAAATCAGACTCCCCTCCCCCACAGTAAAGCTAATACCATAGGGAAACGGCCATGTCTGGGGGAGTACTCCCTCAGTTGGCATGTTAGAGGAGGCCCTGGTTCAGGGTATCCAAGTTATCACAAATAAGCACTCTTAATAGTCGCAGCTGCCATTTTTGGAAAAGGAATGTTCACAATTATTGGAAGATTTCCAAAAATGAGAAGTTTCCAAAACTGGAAGCAAAACGACTATTGGATTTACCATTATTAAGCTCAATTTTAGTTTTAAACTTTTAATATCTGATTCAGTGCAAATAGAATGAATTACACTTATCGGTATCTTTACTAGTAATGGAATTTACTTCATATTAGTTCACTTTCCGTTTTATTTAATTTGCCACTTGTACCAAAACAATGATATGGTTAGGTGGCATAGACAAATTAAAAATATCAGGCAGGCATTTTTTGCACTCCTTCCCGAATAATCGCACTGGTTAATAATTGCAGCTTAACACGAAATCCTCTTAACAGTTCCTCTTGCAATGAGTTTGCCTGCTGGCAGTTATTGTCAGCAAGCTACCCTGGAATGTAAGCTACCCTGGAGGTAAGCAGAAGTGGTGCCTACCTTGCCTTGTTTAGAGATCGGATAATGGCAGTTTGAATCATTGGTGACAGGTAGCAAATTCCAGTTCTGTGCGGGCCACAGCTTTGCCCTTTTCTACCTGCTCTACGTGGATCGGTCTGTCTCATCGGTGGTAAGCCTCTTATTATATTTTGGGATGAGGTCACGTAAAACACAGATCATGCAGCTCTCAGCATGCTCCGGTATTGCTTGCTGACAGCAATACCGGATAATCTGGAAACATGTGCAACGTGTGAATGTGTGGTATCAAACGTCATTCTACGCAATTGTGCGGTCAAATCAAAGCAAAGTTTGTGTTCCATGCAGTGACGCGCCCACCTGGGCTAATGATGGAGGCGAGGTGGCAGCTTCAGGAAGTTAATTGTATTGGTTAGAAACATGCATAGAAAGCATGGGTGGGACATCATGTATACAAGTGGTATTTGAACCTATCTTCTTCACCTTTGGTGGTGGTAGACACATACCATCAGGTGAATTCGGCCAGCAATGCTTTGGTGATAGCATGCTTAATAAGCAATCTGCCTGAGGTCATCACACATAATTGAAATGAAAAGCTTGGTTTGCAGATATGGATGATTGACGGCTATAGGTATAGGTAGACGTATGTCCAGCTGAGTTAGAAATGGATTTATTTGGCATGTTTCCGTAAATATATCACAGATTTGCGTGATGGACAAGAGGGCGACAGGCCATGACCGGCCTCACCCCATGACACTACTCCACATCCCCGCAGAATATTGTAGGTGATGTGATTTTAAGTGATACGTGTTTTTAATGGGTGTACCCCAAATGTATGCGCTTTTTAGCTTTTGATGAGCGGTTCCTGCTGCAGCTGTTCATTGTGCAAGATAAGCTCTTCTCATGCCTGAATTGTAAATTGTATGTGAGGTTGCTGAATCCAACTTAATATTATTTCTGGAAAAATAAGCAGTGGTGAATTAGTGAATAAAATGAATGTACTCTTGCAGCAAGCAGTGGTGTGAATTATATTGCTGCACTATGACAAAGTAAATAGTGGTGTGAATAAATTGGCTGTGCGGTGGCAAGAGAAGCAGTGGTGTGAATTAAATTGCTGCACGGTGGGAAAGCAAATAGTGATGGGTATAAATTGGCTGTGCTGCAGCAAGACAAGCCGTGGTGTGAACTAATTGACTGCACTGTGGCAAGACAGGCCGTAGCGTGAATAAATTGACTACTGTGGCAAGGCAAGCAGTGGTATGGATAAAATGGCTGTACTGCGGCTGCCGTTCTGACTTCTCTGTTATCTGCGGCAGCCGCATCGATATATCTCTGTTCTTCAAATTAACTTACCTACAGATGCCTTAAGTATATAAGAGACATAACGTCTGAAATACCGTAGCGTTGACATTCACCAAAAAAACTCTCGGCTTATCATGACATCTTATCAGAGTAGCATACCATCTACTTCCAATGATACACATACCGCTGTGGATTTCACTCGTAAATGATACACATACCGCTGTGGATTTCACTCGTAAATGATACGCATACCGCTGTGGATTTTAGTCGTAAATGAAACACATACCGCTGTGGATTTCGCTCGCAAACATTTCTTTACTGACATAAGCGGCCAACAAAACTAGCATGGCTATGGTTGTCCAGGAACGCTGCATGATTCATGAAAGCTTCAGATGTCTGTAATAGTGTAAATAATGACAATTATGCGATGGCTGCCAAGGCGTAAACTTAGTTGCCCTTACCTCCTTTACGAAGTGTATTTGGGGTCAAAAGCCGATGTGTATTTTTGCTTCGTTAAAAATATACCCCTGATACAGGATGCAGGTGGCATGCGCTTATTTCTCCATTTAATGTGATTATATGTGTCCCATATGTTTGTGTGCAAAGAACTTACATGAATAAGAGGCTGCCTCAGGAATACCAATTCGCTACTAAAACCATGAGATCTGCCACCATTGGCGTTAAATAATTAGTTCCTGCAACTATATTTTGAAACTGAAGATTGCAATCGTCGACGTTGCATGGTCAGAAGGTGACCTTACAGCCCTGATATCTCACGTAATATTTTGCCGTCACGGACCACAACGGAAGCGTACAAAAACACAGCTACAGCAGGAAGTAAGGCTATCTAGCTGACGGCACAGTCTAATGACAGGGTGTAATTGTAGGGAAGAACGTACCAACATGGAGGAGGCCGCCTGGTGTGGTTTTAAGCTCCAGCTACCGTGAGAAAGCCACCGGATCACAGCAGTCACGAAACAACACTACCAAAAACCAAACCGACAAACCATACCAGGGCCAGACAGCGTAAAAAAATTGTGGTCTAGTGGTCATAGTTGCTCAAGGACGGAATTTACAGTTTTATAAGGGTAATCCAGCACGGCCTCCCAGGACGGCAAGGTGAAGGCTTAGTCGTGTTTCCGCCGGCTGACACCAGGCGGCAGGTGCGTCGGCGCCAGCTGAGTGCGGGTATCGACCAGCTGCCGGCCGCGGCATTATCATAATTTATCCGGGCCGGGTCGGCCGCTGATTGGCTGCCGGTGACATGGCGGCTCGCCGATTGGCCTCGCTTGTTTACAAGTGTGATATTGTGTCGTTTTCTCAACTTGTAATTGTCAAAATCGTTTTCCCGCGTGTACGTCGACTGTGCTAAGCGTGTATTTACACAATAATGGTGGAAAAATGAGTGGGTGCGGTGCTGACGCCACGGAGCGCGAGGCTCGCGACCGCGGCGCGCCGCTGGCCGCCGGCCCGGCCGCCACAATCGCCGCCGCCGCGCTGCTTCCGCACACCGCCGCACTCGCCGCCATGGTCACGCCGCTTTCCACCTCGTTTGCCGCCTCGGCCACCGGCGAAAAGTCGCCGTTCAGCACGGCGCTCACCACGTATCCGTTCGGCTTCGGCACTGGCTCGGCCAGCATGGCGGCCGCCACGGCCGCGCTGGCGGCGCAGATGTACCAGCAGCAGCTGGCCGCCGCCGAGCAGCTCAGCTCGTCCGTGATCGGCCAGGCCGCTCGACACGCGCTCGACTCGACGCACTATCCGTGGATCGCGGCACTCACAGGTAAGACCACTGTCGGCGGTGGCAGCCGGCCGCCCTGCCCTCCACACTGAGGCTGCCGCCGGCCGCCGCCGGCCAGCCACGCTTTGTCATCATGGCCGCCGGCTGCGGGCCGCGCACGCCCCTTTCCCGGGACGTGATGGCCTTGTGGCGACCCCTGCTCGCCTCGCTGGTCGGGCACTGGGTGCATATTAGTGCTGGGGTGTGGAGGATGCCCTGTGTAACCTTATTTTGCGTGACCAAGACAGGTTTGCAGTGTATTATGGGCACAGGCTACCAGGTTAGTAATTAGCTGTGGAAATTCCGTCAAAATGGCCGTATTTCGCGTGTTCCGAGAGGTCCGCTGCGCATGTCACTCCACCCGTATTGAAATGGTCATCGAATCATGCTGAGCCGGTTGAGCCGGCTATTTGCAGGCAATCGCGCTTTTCGTATGTCCCAGTTGCAATGCATGACCGCTTTGCTTCCGGGTACATCGAGGTAATTTTGGACCAATTGGTCCCCTGACACAGACGTGCCGCCTATGGCAGTTGCTCGGTTTGCCGCATCCATTATTCAGCTGAATGTCGATTGCGCCACGCAGCCGCCCACCGCCGCCGAACTGGTAAGTCAGCTGGTGAGTACACTGCTAACGAATGGGCTATAATGGACAGCAGACAGCAAACACAGGCGGCACACCGGGTCCGGTCGGCAATCACGGCTCGCTGGTAATGCCGGCCCGTGGTTCGTCAGCGTTGCGACGTCACCAGCCAGGTGTCGTTTCGAACCTTGTCACGTCAACAACCAGGTGTGGTTGTCGAACGTTGCCACGTCACCAACAAGGTGTAGGTGTCGAACGTTGTTACGTCACCAACAAGGTGTAGGTGTCGAACGTTGTTACGTCGCCAAGCATTAACGGGTGTTGAACGTCGTTGCGTCACCAACCAGGTGTAGTTTTCAAATGTTGTCACGCCACCAAACAGGCACAGGTGTTGAACGCAGCGCTGTCCCTAAGCAAGCACATGTGTCGACCGTGGGGATGTCATTAAGCAGGTGTACGTGTCGAACGCTGCTATGTCGGCAAGCAGGTGCCTGTGTCGAGCGTTGCTATGTCACCAAGCAGGCGCCTGCGTCGAGCTTTGCTATGTCACCAAGCAGGCGCCCGTGTCGAACGTTGCGATGCCACCAAGCAGGTTCCTGTGTCAAGCGTTGCTATGTCACCAAGCAGGCGCCTGCGTCGAACGTTGCTATGTCACCTAACAGGCGCCTGCGTCGAACGTTGCGATGCCACCAAGCCGGCACCTGCGTCGAACGTTGCGATGTCACCGACCCGCTTGTCGCATGTTGATGACGAACACTGTCGCGCCACCGAACATGCCTGCCCACCAGTGCCTGCCTATTGTGACGCGCATTTGTCACCTGGCCTATTGATCGTTAAACCTCTTCAGGTGCAGGTTTTATTAAGATTTCCCTAAGCGATAACCTTTCATTAAAATATTGACTCCCTCCAAAATAATTGTTCATTTGCCATTTTACACATTTACCTTCCCAGGAAACCTTTTCTGAGTGCACCCAGGTCTAGGTATGCTCGAACACGTAAGTAGTGTGGTACACTGTATTGCAGGACGTGCTTTTCCGTGTCTGCACTGCCGCGTAGGGCACACGTTGCCTTGGAGGTACTGCCTTGTAGGGAACGTGTTTCCGTGGATACGCTGCCATGTAGGGCATGTGTTTCAATAGATACGCTGCCGTGCATGACACGTGCTGCCTTGGAGACGCTGTCGTGTAGGAAACGTGTTGCCTTGGAGAAGCTGTTGTGTGTGTGGCACGTATTACCTTGGGACGCTGTCGTGTGGGATGTGCAGAGGTGAAGAATCCCATCTGTTTGCTAGAAATGTCTCTCAAGATTGTCTTATGCAATATTTCTACGGATGTTTCTCAGCCGACGGAGAAGACCTCCGTCTTCTCGAGCGAAGGAAAAGGTGCAACCAAAGAATCAACGTTCGCACCTTCTATAGATGACATAAACATGAACAATCAGAACTCAAAAGTGTGGTATTACTGTAAACGTAAAATATGGACCTTTCAGATTACGAAAACTAATGCAACCTGTAAAAATAGTTTGATTAAGCTTACATTTCATCAACTGACCCAATAGTCAGCAGAAATTTACCCCCATATTGGGTTAATTTGATGAACCGGTAGTTGTGAGGTGTTTTGCTCTTTGATGTAACACCCAGAGGATACGACGAAAACAAATTATCCTGAATGATATTAGAAGGGTCTGGCTTGGCGTAGGTGCAGCTTCTCATCGTAACCTACCCAAAGCGGTGAACCATTTTGAGCGTGATCAAGACTGTATCAGCTAGACACGGTTTCCGCTATCATTTTCAATATAACGCGCAATATTATTTTGCTAAGTCCCGAAAATGATCAATGATATCTGTAAACAACTTTGCTGAGGTGCTACCTACTTCCAACAAAATTGTCTAGAATGTCAGCAAATGTGTTCTGAAAAGGACAGCATGATCAAGTAGGCGAAAATATACGTCGCTTATTATTTTCCATATAAACCGCAATTGAAATCATAATACATCTTGCCCAACCCATTTTGCGAAGCCACAATACGCAATGCACCCGGTGTCACGTCTTGCCGTACGGTCGCTGCCGTGAGGATTGTGTGTTGCCGTGAAGACTCCGTCGTGCGGGGCATGTGCTGCCATGGAGACGCTGTCGTGTGGGGCGCGTGTTGCCGTGGAGACGCTGTCGTGTGGGACGCGTGTTGCCATTGAGACGCTGTCGTGTGGGGCGCGTGCTGCCGTGGAGACGCTGTCGTGTGGGACGCGTGTTGCCGTGGAGACGCTGTCGTGCGGGCATATGTTGCCGTGGAGACGCTGTCGTGTGGGACGCGTGTTGCCGTGGAGACGCTGTCGTGCGGGGCGTGTGTTGCCGTGGAGACGCTGTCGTGTGGGACGCGTGTTGCCGTGGAGACGCTGTCGTGCGGAGCACGTGTTGCCGTGGAGACGCTGCCGTGTGGGACGCGTGTTGCCGTGGAGACGCTGTCGTGTGGAGCGCGTGTTGCCGTGGAGACGCTGTCGTCTGGGGCGCGTGTTGCCGTGGAGACGCTGTCGTGCGGGGCACGTGTTGCCGTGGAGACGCTGTCGTGTGGGACGCATGTTGCCGTAGAGACGCTGTCGTGTGGACCGCGTGTTGCCGTGGAGACGCTGTCGTGCGGGGCGCGTGTTGCCGTGGAGACGCTGTCGTCTGGGGCGCGTGTTGCCGTGGAGACGCTGTCGTGTGGGACGCGTGTTGCCGTGGAGACGCTGTCGTGCGGAACACGTGTTGCCGTGGAGACGCTGCCGTGTGGGACGCGTGTTGCCGTGGAGACGCTGTCGTGTGGAGCGCGTGTTGCCGTGGAGACGCTGTCGTCTGGGGCGCGTGTTGCCGTGGAGACGCTGCCGTGTGGGACGCGTGTTGCCGTGGAGACGCTGTCGTGTGGAGCGCGTGTTGCCGTGGAGACGCTGTCGTCTGGGTCGCGTGTTGCCGTGGAGACGCTGTCGTGAGGGGCACGTGTTGCCGTGGAGACGCTGTCGTGCAGCGCCGATGCAACTCACGAAACCCCAACGTACGATTCTCCCGTCCCCCTCCCCTCCCCCTCCCAGCGCCCCTGGCCAGTCACTTTGCCGCCAAGACGGAGTGCCGCCATTCTGTTTCCCTGGAACGACAAGAGCCGCCAGTCACGCGATGCGAGTTACGTGCCCGGGCGGGTCAGGCTGGCGGTGATTGCTAAAAGCCCGCCGCCGGACGTGTGGTGGTGATAATGGGTGTGAATTTCGCATGATTGAGCTCCGGTGTATGTCCACCGGCCGTTTCCTTGTGACATATGGGGTGATTTATGCCACACATCCTTCTTGGTATTCCGGCTGCCCCTGTATGAGCACCCATCGGTCGGCTGACAACTGAAATTCGTCGATCCTGATATGCTCGAGGAATGTAATTGTACGTACCTCCCACGTGTAATTAAGAGTCGGCGAGGCTTGACATTTGCAGGAAAATGTGTCGTGGCATGAGAATGCAGCATCGCCGTCACATGCAAATGAATGGATGGCTCATCGGGGCGTCACCAAAATGCTCCCGTACTTTGGTGCTGTGAGTAAAGTACGGACCGCTCAACAGCCAAACGGGTGGATGACATCTCAGAAAAGCACTGCGAACACTAGCTCAAAAGTGAAAAGTTACTAAATGGTTCAATCACTGGTAGCAACAACTACGACGGGTAGCAGGTATGGAATATGAATTGTCAGTATGCACAGGTGTTGATTTCTGAAAATTATCGGTGTGGGGTGGGGGTGGGGGGTGGTGGTGGTGGTGGTGGTGGTGGTGGGGGGGTGCGGGGGGGTATGTATGAAAGCAATGGGTGGGCCTAAGGACTGGGGGCACACTCCATAGGGGTCCATGACGAAAGTGGAAATTATTGGCGGAAGCCAACATTGAAGGGGCAACTGCCGCCTGAAATTATATAAAACAACACCCCTGCCGGTATGGCAAACTACGATTAATTCCTGGTACATAGCACAAGCTCGCACCAGGACAATGCCCTATCGACCGCGGAAAAGGTCCCTTGCGAAATATGATGAAATGATTGCATGATTTTGCGAACTTATCTGATTACTTTCCAATGTTTGGTGGGTTATCTTTGATTAACAATTATCTGTAAATATGCTAAGTCTCGATGTGCCGGCTTCTGAAGGGGGAAGGAGAGGGGACGTGGAGAAAATCCTAACCGTAGTCTGATCGACAATTTCCCATCCGAACTTCATAATTAATGGTTAAAAAATTCGTGTGAAGTACGATTTTAGTGGCTGTGGAAAGTTCTTCCTCAAGGCGCATTTAACTATTCGGGGTTCCGTCGCCACCACCTTGCGCTGGATGGTCGCAGAGAAGCTGGCATATCAGGCAGTTCGCTCAATTTTTACCTGGCAATCTCCAGTTACAGGAGAAACCGCTTCTCTGTTGTGCAGTTTTTCTGTTGTCTGAGTTGGGGATGAATTGAATGGTGTATCAGCCGAATCATGATGTGTCCCTAGATCCTTTATCATAGACTATATCCATGTTATTTTAGTGCTACTCTTCCTGTCCTTTCAGACTACGCTTTCTGTTGCTCAATTTATCATTTGTTTCACCTTATTGGAATGAACTGCTTATTGTGTTACTGACATAGGTATATTCCGTTTGATTTTATGGTATGCCATGATCTATGTGTACTATTTGTTGATGATGCCATCCACCAAGTATTTTTTTCATCATGGCTATATCACAAATGCTACCAGTTCGGAACAAAACATAGCTAACATTCAGGAAGATGGGAGCTTAGACATAGCAAGAAATGATGTTGGGAAATATTTCCGGTTATAGGGATAGCATGATAGATTGTTGCACAATTTCTGATGTCTTGAATAAAACCAAGATATTTATGGTTGTAAACGTCATTTCAAGATCTTGAAAACAAGCTTGATTATGTCCTACATTTCTTTGTAAATTCTGCCATTAACGGGCCATTTGCTTGCATGCCTAAAACGTGGCTAAAGTTTTAACAAGTTTTAGCGAGTTTTAACAATTCATTAACATGGACCATGACAATATTTGTGCATCTATCCGTGACAGAGGAGACCGTAAGGCACATCTATATATGGTCACAGCATGTGTGAAGTAGTCGAACGAGAACATCTTGAATGTCAAGAATGGGTTTCATTTTTCATTAAAAAAAATTACGGAAAATGCAAATAACTCGAAAATATTACAATAGTAGAAATCGACTTCGATTCGCAAGTTTCGCACCATATTTATTCCTTGAATACCTAGGGAATACCCAGCATTGTATTGAACAATTGTGGCTCAGAACTTTGATCAAAGCCTCTTAAGTTATTCATCTGATAAGAACACACTCTAATTTATGAACCTGTTAGCTTGGTATGGATTTCTCTCAAAATGTAAAACGTTACTCGTATATGTAATGAATCATTTGATCGAGTAATTAATTTCTTTAGGAACGATACATCATATGTGGATACTTCTGGAGCAATAATTGATACTTTATATATCACTTATCAAAATATTTCGTAAACTGACTCTCACAAGATGAAGCTGAGTGTAAGCGAACTATAATGGTATATGACAAAACAAAAGTCATTGGCATAAACATTTGGGTATCTAACTACAAATTTTGAACATTTCCACATGCACACACGTGCCAGCATGGCATGTTCCCCCTAATTAAATGCTTCCAATTTGGTATCAGTAACTTTGTAAAACCCTTCCAGCCAAGTAGATTGAGTCTAATTTAAGCCCTGAATAACTCCGGCTCATTATGCTGGATAAATCAGCATGACAAAAATTATAAGCATCTGAAATACGAAAGCGTACTAAATCACAACAAACTCAAATAATGTAGAAGTGTCCCAGCAGCGTTATTGCAGATGCAAGGAAGCTGTACTATGACGGATAATTTAAGAATATAGACGTAATAGTACTGAAATATGGAGATTTCCCAATTCAATGATCAGGAAATGATTACGATGCATGCATCTTTCCTCAATGAAAAAAATTCTGCAGAAACATATGCAAATGAACGAATACCAGGTGGAGTTAATACCTTTGTTCTGCCATATGCTCTGACCGGAAAAAAGCACATTCCGCTCTCAGACAACAGCCCCTTAACGTTTCTGACTGTTTCCAAATATTACAATATAGGAAACCGATGTACACCAATCTTACTGAAATTAAAACATTAATTGAATCTTAGAATCCAATGAGAGGTGGTGCAGAACACAGGTGTCAAAATTTTGCTTTGCACATACCAAAGTTCTCTGCATCATTTTACAATCTTCTATGTAACACTTTCTTTGCAACAGCATTGTTCCTAGATATAATGGAAATGTACCCTTGTTGTATCTATTTGCATATCAGGACGCAAAAACCATGTTGCAAACTATCAACGACTCTCATTCTTGTCAGCCTACTAAACGTCTGGGCCAAGCAACTGATGCATTCAGCCCTATGTTTATTTTTGATTCACCATCGTATTTTAAATCCATTTCAATTTGGGTTTAAGAAACAGCACAGTACATATATGCCGTTTACAATTCTGTATAACGAAATGCGAAATCACTTCGGACAAACGAAGTTGCTTGTAGTATATTTTGAGCATGATACAGATACGTGGTACGGTTGACTGAGGTGTTCTTCAATACAATTCAATTTCGAGGAATAGCAGGAAACTTTTCACAGGCTCGGATTTACCTTTCAAACAGGTTTAAAAAAGTAGATGGAATTCTTCCTGCACTGAGACCTGTAAAAATGGGACTGCCATCGGTTCCAATTGTTTGACCTCTTTGTTTGTTTCCTACATAACGATATTGGGGATATTTCAAATTTCGTGCACGCATCGGCCCATTAACTATTGTACTGTTGCCTGGGCAAACAATTATGGAACCACTCCCGATACAATCATTAAGCTTGAAAAACGAGCTGTCCGAACACATGATACTCTCTTTAAATGTGCTAGAAGCACAAGCATACGTATGCATGGTGATCCAATTATAATTTTTACAAGCACGATATGCTTAAATTTCCAGGCATAGTACACAAACGATAAGAATTGCGAACATGTCACCTACAACTATAATTACATACGCTGTTTTCACTTCCACTTTCATGTCCACCCTCTGGTCATGTCACCGATCCTGTCACGTGAGATTTATACATTCTGACATGGAAAAATTATAATGTGCAGCTTGGAAAACCAGTGGAATGTTGCAAGAGAAAAGCAACTTTTTCTAAGCATTTCAGTGAATATTGGTTGTCCTGTTTGCTTTTAGCCTAAATTACTCGTACTAAGAGGACCGAGCAAAACGATAACTTGTCACAGAATTTCCGGAATTCCAGAAGTTGTAATGGCTGCTAGTACTCTGCGTACAAATCGCGGAATGAAAAGTTACCACGTCAGGTTTATTTATAGCTTCTGCAATGGAAAGGAAATGAACACATCTCGTACCGGTATGTCAGAAGACAGGAGTGCACCGGCAGAGCAAAGTTTTATGGATGGCGGCAATCTAACAGCAGCAGTTGCAGAAGAGCACCTTGGCCACTCTCCCAGTTCCGAAGTTCCGTAGAACAAACCATTCAGCAAATGAAGCGAAGGGCCGAAGTGCAGCATGAGCACCCAATCCGGTTCATTAGAGACAACAAGGCTAATGTTTACAATTTGGTGACTGTAACGCTTCCGTAACGAGAAACTCTCAGGCGTAGATTCAATTGTGTCCGGACAAGAAAACGTCACCAAAACCCTAAATCGCTTAGGAATTTGGAGGATCTGTCAGAAGACTTTGGGCGCACAATGAGTTAGGGTAAGTTCATCATTAATGGATTCCAAGTTGATTTGCCGACTATTGCTTTTGCAACCCGAGGACATGAACAGTTGTTGGTTACCTCTCATCACTGTTGGTGCCATGGTACCTTCCATATTTCATTCGCATCACTTGTTCAACTGCTTACCATGCAGGGGTAAAGTTGCAGGGGCACCGCTATCTTTGGCTTGCGCTCTACCTCCTAACAAGGAGCAGACGTCATATAACACTCTTCTTGAAACATTGAACGCTAAGTGCTGAGATCAATGGGCCATCAGTTCGGTGATCCAGCACCTGGCGTTATTTACGACTTTTAGCTCGTGATTATAAACGCAGCAAAACTGCCATGTCCTGCTTCAATTTTTGACTGTGTTGCTTTCATCTAGGCCAGTCAGTGCACAGCCAACTTCAGGCTGAAGGACTGTAATTGGGCTACATCAATCCGGAAAATGGAGATATTTGCGAGTTCAAGCACACGATGGTGGCCCTGACCCTTGCACATACCAGAAGATGACCAACGGGAAAAGCCTTAGCACGCTCCGAGAACACAGAGGAGCTTGTCCCAATGTTTGACTATTTTGATGGCACATATTTACGAGGAACATGGGCCAGGGAGCGCAGGTTCTCTGTACCACGGCGCTCTCCACCGCAGTTGTGAACCAACATGACGCAGCCGTCACAGCTGATCCACAAGCAAACAATGAAAACGAAGCAGAACAATAAGCTTTAGTCAATTGTCGGAAAAGCGTCCAAACTAATATTTTTACTTTCTTGCTGACTTAAAAAAGAGCAAAGAGATACGAAAGGCATGATGAAACACCTACGGGTCGTCCATCAAAACGTCAGTATACCTAGAGCCACAAATGTATACTCGTATCAACAAGAGTATTACAAATATTGCCACTCAGTACGCGGGCCGTGAAGTTATTTGCTATCTGCGATCAATTAGTCATGACCTAAATCTTCACGTTTGCTAATTATGTCAGCCTTCTAAAGAGCTGTAGAATAGCATCATTAGACGACATCAAGTCATCAATGCATGGCCATCAATATTAGATCAAATGCAACTAAAAATACAGATCAGTATGTCCCAACTTGTGTTAACCTGCATCAATCCAATACATTATTGTGCGTTAGTGACTTTAAGTGCAAAGGTAAAAACAGAAGGGGAAATCTCATAAATTATCTTTAGAACAACGAGAAGTGGCTGAAAGCTCACAGCATTACAGGTGAAAATGGATTACACTATTTTTGGAGACAAGTCAAAAACGCTTAAAAGACAACATGCAAAATTGCTGCTGGAACACATGGTCTAGGACCTAGACCTAGACACTAGGTGAAGCAGAGGTGAAGTATCGGAGATAAAATATGCGCAGGTAAGGCTGGTTGCAGGTGTGATCTTCGAAAGTGAAACATTTTCAACCACTTGAGCAGTGCATGTATGCTCTATTCCTACTTAGTGTTAGGTTTACTTTATCCCTATGGCTTTTATTCACTTGACTTTTATCTCTTTAAGTATATTTCCCTTTCAGTTTTCCCATCTGACTTCTTCCTTTCAAATTTTGATCCTTTGGCTTCCATCTTTTCGACGTTTTTCCCCCTGCCTTTTTATTTTGGTGATTTGTTTTCCGGATAGTATGCTTCCACTTCGTGTTTGTCATATTTTACTTTTTCCATTTTGTCTTTGCCATTTAACTTTTCCTTTCACTTTTTGTCTCTTGACTAATCATCATATAACCTAATTAGATGGCATATAAGAATATGAAGCCAAAACCCCAAATATGTTAACACTAAAGAAACAGGTGACGAGATTCTTCTACAGCAGATATAGCTAAGTTAATTACGAATGCATCCGGATAGTTCAAGCAAACAGCACTCGATATTGAATCCTGTTCTTCATGTTCAGTTCTTTCACTTCATGAGTGACCGCTCAACTTTCCAATTCGCTCCATCGTTCCATTCGTTGCATGCTATGTGTTTAATACGTGGTGTTAGTAGCTTATTTCACAGTTTTCATTGAGTATGCCGCAGAGCATGGTCCTCCTCAACATAGCATCTGCACCTCACTAATCAGAACAAATGGAAAATATACACCAGCAATGATATTGGAACGAAAAATTAGTGTGATGTGCCACGCTCGCTATTAACACCGGGTATGTTAAACGAATATGCATGTTATGGTCATGAGAACTGTGTTAAAAATGGACATTTGAACATAAGTTTCTAGATTTTGAAGAAACATGACCTACAAACTTCCGTGGAAGTTAATCTAGCAACTCGAAGTATAGAAAATCGGTTGTTCATTACGTGACCTCGTCACATGAAACACACTGGCTTTTGCATAAAAAAAACGTGTGGTTCGCACTTCCATTGGAAAGGGCTAGGGGTCGCAAATACATTCCTTTACTCGATAAGGTGGCGAAATGCCGTGCTCGGTTCAGGGCTAATAGTTAGTTAAATACAAACTAGTTGTGCTATTATGTAAAAAAAAATCCGCAAGACCAGTGGGATTTTGTTGTCTGCATTTCATTCTCGTACACTGTCTAAACGTGTCGCAAAATTGAAGTTCTCACATGCACTTCAGCTTGTTTTAATCACATTCCAGATTCTTAAACTGCAAACCCAGGTTGGATTTCACACAATCGGAGTGTCAAGTCTACCATGACTGTTGATTGCTATGGCCAATCGGAGTGTCAAGTCTACCATGACTGTTGATTGCTATGGCCAATTGCTGCAATGTCCCGCTGCACTTTGCTTTCAAAACGTGCTAAAATGCGGCGTGCTTGGTGCCGCTGACAATCACAGTTTACTGCTTTCGAAATGAACTAACCTATGCTGACAATGTTTGCTGATAATTTTCCAGACATCTTTTATGACGTAGACATGATTAGGAAAGATGCCAAAACATAGCCCTTGTCCGTGCAGAGGGATTGTTGCAACCACCTTCTGAGGGTTTTTTCCGCGACCACGGACAAAAGGCGCGAGTTGAAAATAAGGCATCTGAAGTGACCTGACAGGTCAAACAGTGACCCATGGTGTAAACTTTGGGGTAATAATTGCAAGACCTCATCACTTGCAACATGCTGGTTTGTGTAGCATGTCGCTAACTCTCTCCGTTTGGGAATGCTCGAGGGGTTGTAGCAGCCCCTTGCACTGGCGAAGGTAGCAAAGAGTCGCGCACGGGCAACAGTTAATCCATACTGAAGGAGAAGCGTGCATCAAAGTGCTGATGCATTTTAGTTATGTTTTACATGCTTTGACAAGGTGGCCTTCAAGTATTACCAGGATCGTTCAGATCACACCTGTTCCTTACCAAGTATCAATGTACCGAAGGCTAGCTTTATGCAAGCTTGAGTTTCATTTGGCGTTTTGCATGCTGTTCTATCTTGTGCTCGATTAAATTGGTTGAGCACACCGGACTTTTCGAGATATTTTGGCGTCTTACGTGTTTCGCATGATCACTGGTTAACTAGTCACCGGCTAAGCAAGTTTGATACCATTGGATTTGTCCCTGGGTCTGCAATGCACTAGTTTGTGTACCGCGACTCGATCTTAACAAAGAGTGAAATGGCGAGAGGTATGTACCAACCACCACTCGGATGCTATGACTGGAGATATTTGCTCTGTATTTGATGGTTATCATTAAGACAACCTTAATGTGATAATGAACGTAAGATGCTTTACCATGGAGAAGAGATGATTTGACTGACAAATGAGTCGCTGCGTCATGTGATCCCCAGCCACAGATTTCATTATACATAATGAAATTATGTATAATGAATGAATGAATGAATGATACATCTCACAGATTTCATTATATGGAAGTATATGTTTAATGAGTAAGTATATATACATAAATTTTGATCAGAAAGAAGGTCTAATAAGCTTCACGGATAAAACGTCTGTTTGTCTTCCAAACTCGAATGCAATTTATCAAACTTATCGGCCATGGCAGATGAGCTCCGTCTCAAATGCTGGATATACAACGCACTTGTAACAATCGCAGGTGTGGGTGACAGGGGCGGTGTTCAAGGGTCGGCAAGGCAAACAATAAATACCTCAAGCAGGTGTTATCCCCTTCTACCTAGACCGATTATTGTCCCATGAAGATGAATCCAAACAGGACAAAAACATTATTCAGCTTGTTTACCTCACGGGCTAGGAAGACACATATATTGCTAGACCTCTTCCAGGTTTAATGCACATAGTGAACAGAGGTCAGGTGTTTAGAATGCATGCTAGAATCCCAGATGAATACAATTAAAGCAATATTAATGAAAATACGAATACATTGACGATTCTTCTGTATGGACATCTGTGGTTAATACACGCACTACAACATAAATATTTCTTATTTTAACAATATCGTTTTAAAATTAAAATTTTGTTTGATAAACATGAATAATACTACCAAAAGTAAACTGAAGCATGCCCGATTTGGTGCCAAGCCAACCAAAACCTGTACCTGATTTAGTGTGCAGTAAAAGAACAGCTAGCTAGTTGGGCTGCGCGGACGGAACACGCGGCCTCCAACAGGTATGACGCTCTTTAGGAACGATTGTGTGTGTGTGAGTGTGTGTAAGGGGGATGCCGAGGTCACTGATGAAAACATGGATGTGGTATTATATATTGGTAGCTCTCGCTGCTTTACTCGAGAAAATATTTGTTCAATGAGTAGCGAGGTCGGAGGGATGGGATGAAACTTTTCGATGTCAGCAATGTAGCCTGAATGCAAATAGCGCCAGCCTTGTGCACCGGAGCGAAACGTGAAGGTACCGACTCAGTGACGAGGCGGGAATTATTTTGAGGGGGGGGGGGTGATGGTGATGCCAATTACGGACCAATGCACTGGCACCGTCAGGGATCTATTTCAGGGCACCATCAGGGCACCATCAGGGATCTATTTCGACAGTCTAATGGAGGTGCTGATTCAAGGCCGCTTCAAGTATTTCGTGTCTGGAAGGATGAGATGCTGATTCATGGGTATAATCAGGGCTTTTATGGATGGTGGAGGTGCTGGTTCACGGATGTCATGAAGGATTTTGAAAGTATTGAAGGTGCTGATTCAGGGGTGTCAGCAGGCAATTGTGCTAAAGTAGTGGAAATGGTGGAAGTGGTGGACGTAGGGAAATTTTCGACGATCCAGGAGCATTTCAACAGTTTTATTTCATGAGTTAGGAGGGACTAACTTGGAGGGCGCCACGAGGGCGCCATTTTGTCTCGACATAGTGGTGTCAGTGCCCATCCAGGGTCGTTCCCAAGATTTTGTGGCACGAATAATGAAATGCTGGTTCATGGGCTTCACCAGGCATTCTCTTCAGGGGATGGGTGAGATTATTTAACACACTCCGTTATATTAATGAGAGGTGCCAAATTGGATAGTCTACATAATCTGGTTGACACCCAATAAATTGACCTATTGGTTCAGGGGCAATACGCACTAGAGCCTATATATAATACAAGAGGAACTACACATTCTATGTTGCTTACCTACCTTTGCATACCCGGCTCCGCCCCTGATGGGTGAGTGACCAGATGCCCTGATATATATGTCGATTGAGTTGTACTATTTGACTTCATCAATGTGTGCTTCGTTTTACTCTCTGTGTACCAATTGTGTCGCAATCTGTGACCTTTTGGCCCACATTTACGTCCATGCGGTAATTTGAATGGGAATGCTAAATGTAAAATATGCAAACTATGTTCATGGATGAGGTTTCGTCACTTTTGGTGTTGCCGATGGAAAGTCAGTTATATTCAGGTATAGACCGTAAATGTGACGATGCATGGGGAAAATGAGATAAGAAGTGAATGGACTTACCATTGCTGAATCGCTGGTAGTGAGTTTCCGAATGCCATGCTTGGTTTTTGTTGACGCGAATGTTTTACCGTGTACAATATTGCACCGAAACGAAGTGCAAGTTGGGTGGGGTGGGGGTGGGGGTGAATTGACCCTGTTGCAATATTAGTTCTTGCCTATGTGCGGGTGACCGATATCAAATCTCGTCCTCATCGATGGTTTGTCTCCCCCTTCGGAAGATGTTCCCTGCGTATCTGACCATGGCCGTGTCAAACCGGAATTTTGACTTGACCATAGCTAACCCATCTTTTAGCGAACATGCTCATGTGTATTAGTTGCCATCAAAATGAGGGACGCTTGAAAGAGCAGGTATAACTCGAGCAACACTGCGACGGCTTCCAGATTTCGGGAAACATTGACCACTTGAAGCCGTTTGTGCACCGTCACTGGCATGGGGCTGTGTTTCTTTTTTTAAAGGAGGCGTAGTAGCCCAATCCACCACTGCTTCCGTCCTCAGCGGCCCTAAACACTGCATGTAGGTGACTTAAAGACAAATGAGGTGCGGGCTATCTCCCAAGTCATCTACTGTTTGCTAAGTTGCGTGAAGCACGGCATGCTTTTGACACTGACGTGGCACAGGCTGTTAAAATGTCACGACCTGCTCTGTCGATTGCACAGGCGCCATTGCCTGCCGTGTCTTGCTCCCATCGCCATGGCAGCTGGCGCGCACACGTGCCCCTTCGTGCCGACCTGTGTCGACGTCGACGTCGCACACGACGGCCATCGCTGCCGGTAGCGGCCGCACTAAACGGACTGCAAAACATGGCGTCAATCTTCAGGCAGCTCCGGCGCGACTGCCAACGCAGTCCCCCGAGACGCCGAGGGATCATATAGCGGAATGAGCTCGGATTCTATTTCGCCTGGACTCGGCCAGCTTAATTCTAAACACGACCGAAAATTTAAGCGATGCCGCTGCGTGCGGATCTGAATTGACGACATTGCGAGCGAAATTGGACTGGAGGGGAGTTGGCGCGGTGAGATGGTTGCGATGCGTATTTCTAAACCAAATTAGATGCCTGTGATGCATGCAAATGATGATCTTCATCTCACATAATAGGAAGCTTCGTCCAATAAAGTCCCTCGCCGAATCGAATAAAGCTTCCTTCTGCGTGGTAGCGCACCCTGACGACGGCATCATATTACCTCTGGGAGAGGGGAAGGATGGAGACAACCGCGCGAACCTGTCTACCAAGCATCCCACATGTAGTTATTGGAGAGCAACGACCCATATACACACGTATGTACACGTTCACCCGAAATTACGAGAAAGTGCCGTATGACACCAGCAATATTTTCCAGTTAAGATATTCCGCGGTTCAAGTGCTCTACGCACACATGCATATAGTGCTCCGCTGATCTTAGGTGTGGTTTTGTAAGCTCGGAATAGCCACTACATCCAAGCATATCAGCCATATTCCGCCAGACTTGCGCCATTTTCTTTCTCGAACGCGCGTGATTAAGCTCTCGTTGCCCGGCGTGAAATGGGATGCGATTTGCATCACCAAGCGGGCTCTTTTAATGCCAGCCCTTCGATATCTGCAGGTGAGGCTATCATTAATAATCAATTAATCGCCAATAATGGTGTCTGCCAGGCTGAGATGTGCTTGAAAGGCTCGAGAGCCCGGGCATTCACCTTCTGACGGCGGAGGGAACGTGCATGGAAATGCTCTTCTAACCACGACTGCAAGTTGTTGGTGCGGTCAGATACAAACGCCTGGCTGAGCGCTCCGAGGTCATCGGAAGGCAAGTGTAACCGACTGGAGCTGGAAATGATCATACAGTGGGCATGCTGATATTTCTGGAGGTGAAGGAAGTCTGGCCGAACGTTTGTTTACGTCAGGGGCCATGACAGCCGCATGGGGTCGTGCGTTGAGGTCAAAGGTTCATTTTTCCAGGATCTCTGGTGATTTATGACAGGCTGGTGACTCTTGACCTGACTCGTCTGCCACTGAACTACGACTGCCAGAAACAATGGTCGCCTGTCAGCTTTTTGCGCTCGGGCCAGGCACGTGGTGCACGTGGAATTTCTGCCTGAGCCACGAGATTTGAACAACATTATGTGATCCGCACACTGGTATAACATATTCGGATATCGGTGGCAGTTTAACACAAGCAATGAGGGTTTCAGTGCTGTTGTGAGTATCATTGTTCCATATACGCATTCCATATATCATTGTCAAATGTAGTCTTACGCCTAAAATGATTTCTAAGAATACATAATACAATTGAGTTGAAGTGATCTTTAGCATAAAGATTACATTAACGTCGGGCATACCTCGATACTTGGAGACTCCATCACGAACTCAGTAAATGATAACCTGCACAATTGTGGTGAAGGTGCCGCCACCACTACACCAGAACTTGACCACGGAGCGCAGCACCGGCAGCCATCGTACCGAGTCGTTTTCCGCCAGCTGCAGTAGGCATCAGCGTCTGAGACGTTGGACGGACGAGATCGGGCCGGGCCCGCCCGCCCTCGCCACATCATCCCGGCTCGTAACCCGCCGGAAGTGGCCACAATCGGCCGGCTGCGGTGCCGGCGGCACGCCATCTCGGCCGACCTCCAGCCCGTTGGGCGGTGATTTCCGGCCGAGGCGGGCGGCGCGCAGGTCCGGCTGGTTGCCCCCGGCCGTGGTCTCCACGCCGTCGCCGGCCGGCTGGGCTGTCGGCCCGTGGTGCATGGTGGTCTGATGGTTGACCGTCTGGTGGGTCGGTCGGCGGTGGTGGTTGGACGGTGGTGACGGACGACCGCCGTGTCCATAACCGGGAGCAGGAGACGCTCTCTGAAACAGACAGCAGACGGCTGCAGATAGATGCGCACATGGCTACACGCGCCAGTGGTGATCTATGCATCCACAGACATAGCAATGACATGAATGTGCCATGACCATGCATAGAGTGACAGAATCTGAGGAAAGGTTGCTGTTCTGTATGGATAAGCGAGGACGTTCTATCTCATGATCTAGCATCCTTCCACAAAAGTAAGGTTTTTGTCTTCAAAATTCAAATTACAAGTCCCAAATCCTTGATGCTCCTCCTCCAACCAAGACCATTGACCCTCGAAACATGTGGAATACCCTAAGCCCTTATGTCCTGGAAACGAAAAAAGGGAAAGATGCCACACCCCAAATATATCAAAGTATATTAAGCGTTTTTTTAAAAACATAAATTAAAATGAAATTAAACCTTAAAAACTAAAACATTCAGTGATTGATGCACCAACATGCATTTCAATAAACGACGCCACTGTCTCAAGCAGTGTAGCAGTTGCACAGAGATTCACCACCTCTATGCACCTGCTTTCATGCGCTCTCAAGCAATGCGGGCAGCATTCACGACAGCATTATGAAGTAGTTAACTAGAGGCCATGGGCAGAGGACGTCCGTCGAACAGGATACTATGGTCAGAAGTCTTTGGAACGGAAAACTTCTGCGGGGGTTATGAAACTGGACACCGTGACGAAAAATCTCTGGAACAGGTGACTGTGGTAGCGAGTCTCGGGGCAGGAGATCGTGATAGGTCTGTAGAACAGGAGACTATAACCATAAATCCCTGGTACTGGAAACTGTGGTTACAAGTCCCTGTATTGGGAGACTGTGATCACAAGTCCCTAGATCAGGAGATTCCCGGATCGGGAGTCTGTGGTCAAGTTTCTGTAGCGACAAACTGCAGTCAAATATTTGGAACAGCTGCAACAAGAGATCGCGGAAGATTTGTAGAGCAGGAAGCCAGATTCAAAGCTCTGGAACGGAGTCCGCGGCCATGAATTTCGAGAGCAGACGCGCTCAGTTGTGACGGGAGCGTAAGACCGCCGGAATTTGTCCTGAGATATCATCCAGGGTTGTTGCTGTAGGTCCTACACGTATATGTGAATGAGACAACAGACATAGTAACATTGATCGAAGGAGGTGGTGATTCACATTAGCTGAAACTCAAGCGATAGCGCGCGTATTACAACGCTGTTAAAAATTTATTGAACCTTGATGAGCCTCAAATGGACGCTAAGTGGTCGGGTGAATGGGCTCCATGTTTTCGTGTCGAGTTCCAAGCTGAAGCATGTGTGCAATCCTGGCCGACAGTCGGCACCGGGACCTCCAGGCTGCTACCATGGCGTAGCTGACAGTCGGCACCAGGACCTCCAGGCTACTACCATGACGTAGCTGACAGTCGGAACCAGGACCTCCAGGCTGCTACCATGGCGTAGCTGACAGTCGGCACCAGGACCTCCAGGCTGCTACCATGGCGTAGCTGACAGTCGGAACCAGAACCTCCAGGCTGCTACCATGACGTCGCTGACAGTCGGCACCAGGACCTCTAGGCTGCTACCATGGCGTAGCTGACAGTCGGCACCAGGACCTCCAGGCTGCTACCATGGCGTAGCTAACAGTAAGCACCGGAACCTCGAGGCTGCTACCACTGCGTACGTCCGACTTTATCAGACACTTGCTCGAAGACCACCTGCCACCTAATTAAAATGCATGCCAGTAAAAGGCGCCGTAGGGACACTCAACGAGCTTGTGTGAGTGCTAAAAGCGCAGTACAATTCAATTTCTGTGCATATCAATCATTGGCACATTGCCTGGAGTATCTATACAGTCACCCGCCTCCATGCATGCATGCAGAGCTGAAGAGGTTTCGGATGTAGTACATTAACCAAACGGCGTCACTAAATGCAGAAATAAAAATCGCCATGTAACCCTGGGACTGAACTCAGGACGCGGTGCACAAATGAACCACGTTGCCTTTTTGCTACCCGGAACAAATAAAAGGCCGGCTGAGGTGCGAAGTGTAAGTGCTGGTTGAGGTTCGATATGTAAGTGCTGGCTGAGGTGCGATCACTGGCGGATCTAGCCCACCGGTTCAGGGGGGGGGGGCAACTTTCGGTTTTCGGCGACCACTATTTGGCAAAGGGGCCCATTAAAAAAAGTAATAATAAAAATAAAAATAAAATAATAATTGACAACATAATTTCCTGTGTGGGGGTCCCAGCCTACCTCCACCGTTTCTATGTTACCGGATTTTTGTTTCTTGTTTACCAAAACGTTCACGTTCACGTTCAACGTCTTGCACCACGTCAACGTTCGTGCACGTGTACACACTGGCGGATCTGATTTTGTCAACTCTTGCTGTAAGCAGAACTTGAGCAGCATGGAACCCTCGATGTGTGTCAGAATCTACTATGCTACCATACTGGCTTCCAAACAATTATTTTAAATTAAAAAAAATCCTTTAAAATTGGAGATTCTTTCATCCAGACGCTATTTTTTAACCTCGGCAAAGGTTACTGCATTTTAATTTAGTTGAATTATGTTGGTTTCGGGGGCCCAAAAGACGCTATGGCCCCCTTTTAAACGCTTCGGGGGGGGCATGGCCGGAATGGCCCCTCCCTGGATCCGCCAGTGGGTGCGATATGTAAGTGCCGGCCGAGTTGCGAGGTGTAAGTGCCGGCTGAGGTGCGATATGAAAGTGCTGACTGAGGTGCGAGGTGTAAGTGCCGGTTGAGGTGGGATATGAAAGTGCCGACTGAGGTGCGAGATGTAGTGCCGGCTGAGGTGCGATGTGTAAGTGCCGGCTGAGGTGCGATATGTAAGTGCCGGCTGAGTTTCGAGGTGTATGGCAAGCTGCCCGCGAGCAATGTTCCAATCGCAAACCTCTTCCTTGAACAAAGACTACGAGTACTTCTGGATAAAAATTGTTACGGGCCCGGTAAATTTTTAAGCTGAAAAGAATAGATCTGACTGAGCAAAAAAAGAACTTGAAATGCTGTATTAGAATGGGAAACGCTGTTGAAGTTGCCAGCCAGCGGGAATGCTGCTGCGGACGTCTTTCCGCGAACAAACATGAAGAACACTTCATGAAGAATATTTTGATGCTCACTGATAGAGATTGACATGAAAAAGAACATTTCGCTCACAGTGAATATATTAGCACGGGAAACGCTACAACAAAAACTTTGTTACGGTTTCAGAAGTGTGGCAATATGGTCTGGCCGAGCCGGGATTCGCGGCTTGGATTAACTTCTGTACCTGTACGGCAGTAGACTCGCTCGGATTAACTTATGTACCTGTGTGGCAGTAGCCTCGCTCGTATTAACTTCTCTACCTGTATGGCAGTAGACTCGACCGGCAGTAGATTCGCTCGGATTTGGCCCTCGCTTGTAATCATTTGAACTTCTAGTGTGCCTCAACTTACAGCGGAAGCAGCAATAAGGTAGTTTACTTAAAGGAAAATTCCTTATCTTATGCATGTATTAGGTTTACTGCTAGCATTAAAATTGTTTGAGGCTGCAATAAAGTTCAATGAGAAGTAGCTTCAACAGGCGCGTATAAGTGTCATCTTTGTCGATGAATGGAAGTAAATCACATTCTGAAGTTGCTAATTTGCATGCGACGTCGCAGGAAAAATACATCTAAATTCTTAAATTTGGGACAGCTGGTGATTTTTGAGTCTGCGGACTTAGCCGGCGACAGTGAGTTATCCCCCTCCCATGTGTCTGTTCCCAATACACAGCAGCCACAGCCACTAGCGAGCAGTAATTACCAGGACCTGCACTCTGCTCTTAGAAACAGCGAATGTTTGCGCATTTCATGTAATATAAACGCCTAAGGTTGACGAAATGACTTTGCGAAATGATGCAAATGCCAGGCTTCACAGCTCCTCTGTGTCCTTCATGAACAACCATCCGCCAGTGGTGATTCATGCACCTATTATGAAATAGTGACTGTGATAGTTACAATACCTGTACTCTATAGTGACCACCTCATTTCACGACATACTCGTACCCAAGGCCATGGTAACCAATACCTGGTTTTATTCAGCTCTGTTCCAATGCATAGTTCGCTGTTTTCTCGATCCAATGCCCGTCTTTACGCTGGAAATACCCCAGGTATCTGAAATGAGCTATAGAAAACAATGCTATGGACAAACCATTATTTCAGGATGTGATTGGCGACAATTTACATCAGACATGACACCAAACAGACAGACGAGCAGGAGCCCACCCGCCGATCGCTGCCTGTGTACCGGGGACCGGGGACGGCGACACCACCCAATGACATCTGTGTACCGGGGACCGTGGACGGCGACACCATCCAATAACATCTGTGTACCGGGGACCGGGGACGGCGACACCACCCAATGACGTCTGTGTACCGGGGACCGGGGACGGCGACACCATCCAATAACGTGTGTGTACCGGGGACCGGGGACGGTGACACCATCCAATAACGTCTGTGTACCGGGGACCGGGGACGGTGACACCACCCAATAACTGTCTGTGTACTGGGGACCGGAGACAGCGACACCGCCCAATAACTGCCTGTGTACCGGGGACCGGGGACGGTGACACCATCCAATAACGTGTGTGTACCGGGGACCGGGGACGGTGACACCATCCAATAACGTCTGTGTACCGGGGACCGGGGACGGTGACACCACCCAATAACGTGTGTGTACCGGGGACCGGGGACGGTGACACCACCCAATAACTGCCTGTGTGCCGGGGACCGGGGACGGTGACACCACCCAATAACGTGTGTGTACCGGGGACCGGGGACGGTGACACCATCCAATAACGTCTGTGTACCGGGGACCGGGGACGGTGACACCACCCAATAACGTGTGTGTACCGGGGACCGGGGACGGTGACACCATCCAATAACGTCTGTGTACCGGGGACCGGGGACGGTGACACCATCCAATAACGTCTGTGTGCCGGGGACCAGGTCGGCGACAGCACCCGATCAGAGCGCATCTCGTCATAACTGCAATGTGGTGATGTCCATCCGAGCGACTTAGCAGACAGGTGCCGCTTCTCGCTGCTCCTGATAGTGCTGCTGCTGCTGCTGATACTAATGATACTGCCCATACTCATGATACTCCCGATTCTGCTGATGCTCCTGGCACTCCTGATACTGTTCCCACGTGAATGGAATGAAATTTTGCCTATCGCTGGTATCTGTCTACGGTTTTCACCCGGAGCCAGTTACATCCTCGGAGTGTTTTGCTACCTCTGATGAGCATCACCGGTGACGATCCAGAGGCATGCCCCGAGCAGACCGGCCTTCTCCACTGTACCTGACTCAGCCGGGGCACAACGCTGTTGGGCGCCTTCCAGGCTGCGTTGATAATTAAGACATCGCACCGGGGCACTCGTAAACCCTGAGTTACAGGCATGTTTGCAGTGCTTCACGGTCTATGGTGGCATAATCCGCATATAATTACATCAATGATGATGGGTTGCAAACATTCTAACGGAAACTGTCGTGAGAATTTCATTCCGCCACAATGCACCTATATCTAGCTCGATTTATTGTGCAGTGCAGCCAAGCAATGATCTATGGTGCCAGCCAATGATCGGTGGTAACTCTGCATGCACCGGTTGTACGGTATGGTATGAACCATACTCATTGTCGTGACAAAGGGTGGAACGGTTATACGGTATGGCGCCATACTCAGTGTCGTGACAAAGGGTGCTTGCTGTGCAGGGATGGACCCTTTCTGTTGATCAACTGCTTTCTGAAGAATGGCGAATTCTAGGCGATTTGTTGAACGTTGAGTGGGGGACGCGCTTCCGTCGGTTGCATTGGTGGCCACACACATCATCATACCGTATACCAGGATGCGTGTTACACCACATAACCCTTAGGGTAATGGACGGCGCAATCAGCGCATGGCATTACCATGTTGCATCGCAAAAATGTTGCGAAATATGTCCATTTTGCATGTCTAATGCCGGTACCTGGTTGGCCCGGATTGATTGGGGTGTACCTTTATCGTCCCCGGACGCTTCCACCAGATAATTCAAGAGATAGCCGACATACAATCTTCAATCTTGAACCTGATATTGAATTGCGGCTTGAACTTAGCTCAAAGCTTGGGCATTCAACTTTGAAGATGCTCTGGCCATCAATTATACGCCTTGTGCCAAAAGAAATTCATGGTCATGCTAAGTTGCTGCAGAGGTCGCAGATGTGCAGGATACTATTTTTCATTTCGACATTCCAGATTGGATATTCCTGCTGGGGTTTGTAAGTTAGCTCAGCATCACGTTCCTATCCCCACGTGTGGGTCAGTGACACATGACGTCAATGTAGACCACCACTAACCTCATATCAGGTCATGATAGGCTAAATTGGCCATGTCGCAAATGATAGGTATGGATACAAAATGTGTCCCTAGTATTGTACTTCATAGAATCAATACAACATTAATTCCATAGGCAAGAAAGATGAAGTCGAAGTGCATTTGACCTTGCACCAAAGTCATCACATAGGACTTAGGCATTTAGAGAAAATATAGATAAATATAAATAAATCGTTATGGACTAAATTGGCATGCATTGTCGATGGTATGTTTTACAATATTCTACCTTTAATTATTATTATTACCGTGTACGATGCCAACATGTGGTATTCTGGCAAATTGGGTAAGTTTAAAATGACCACCATTTTACGTGACCTGATCATGACGTCATCCATCACCCCAAAAGTGAAACCTCGTAATATCCAGCGCTATAGATTGTCGTCTAAATGCAGCCAATCCGTCGATTGGTCGTCGAGAGACATTGGGGCGAATGCGCGACTTTCGAAGAATTTCCATTTCACTTGACCTGAGCTGTGGCGTCATCCAATACCCTTGAGGTCAAGATGTTTCTGCCCGAACGCGCACGGTATCGATGGCTGCTTCAATCCACTTGATCCGTTCATTGGTTGGGAGATAGATAGGGGTATTAAACGTCACTCTTCCCCAGTCAATGGCGTTCGGCCAAGGACAAGTCAATGCTGGGTTTATGTTACTCTTCTAGCCAGATCCATATGTTGGGAAAACATTCAAACATTTCAAATTCACCGTGTCACATTGAGCGAAATACACACCATTTGCATATTTTGTCCGTATTTTTGGATTGGAATGTTTATCTACGAAAGTATAGCACTCATTCAATCATCGTCGTCTCATCTGTGGGCGGCAGTAGCGACAGCAGTGGCGGTGGCTGTGATGGCGGGGACTGCATCGGCTGTGTCGCTGCTGATGGGCGTGAGAGTGCCCACAGCGGCGGTACTGGAGCTGGTCGTGTCAGCTGTGGAGGCGGCTGTGATGGCGGGGACTGCATCGGCTGTGTCGCTGCTGATGGGCGTGAGAGTGCCCACAGCGGCGGTACTGGAGCTGGTCGTGTCAGCTGTGGAGGCGGCTGTGATGGCGGGGACTGCATCGGCTGTGTCGCTGCTGATGGGCGTGAGAGTGCCCACAGCGGCGGTACTGGAGCTGGTCGTGTCAGCTGTGGAGGCGGCTGTGATGGCGGGGACTGCATCGGTTGTGTCGCTGCTGATGGGCGTGAGAGTGCCCACAGCGGCGGTACTGGAGCTGGCCGTGTCAGCTGTGGAGGCGGCTGTGATGGCGGGGACTGCATCGGCTGTGTCGCTGCTGATGGGCGTGAGAGTGCCCACAGCGGCGGTATGGAGCTGGGCGTGTCTGCTGGGGGGGCGGTGTTGTGGGGGGGGGATTTTTTTTTCTGATGGGGGAGTGGGGCTGGTCGTGTCAGCTGTGGAGGCCGCTGTGATGGCGGGGACTGCATCGGTTGTGTCGCTGCTGATGGGCGTGAGAGTGCCCACAGCGGCGGTACTGGAGCTGGTCGTGTCAGCTGTGGAGGCCGCTGTGATGGCGGGGACTGCATCGGCTGTGTCGCTGCTGATGGGCGTGAGAGTGCCCACAGCGGCGGTACTGGAGCTGGTCGTGTCAGCTGTGGAGGCCGCTGTGATGGCGGGGACTGCATCGGCTGTGTCGCTGCTGATGGGCGTGAGAGTGCCCACAGCGGCGGTACTGGAGCTGGCCGTGTCAGCTGTGGAGGCGGCGAGCATACTCTTGGCTCTCCCGTCAGTACGAGTCCGCCGCTGCTCACGCCGCCTCCACCGCGCCGTCCTACTTTGATCCACTCCGCCAATGGATGGCTGTCGCGCCGTACTCTGGCCTTCAAGTGTCTCCCGAATCTTCCGGAGGTGCTACGCGGTTGGAGATAGCCAGCAGTTCCGACATGCTCGTGGCAGCACGAGTGGCGTCATACTGTGTAGTGGTGCGCTTTCTAATTGGGGGTTTGAGAATCCAAAGTTATGTTATCATGGTTCGCACCTTCTATTTCGTTTTCGCCGAGATCGATAACATGCTCCAGACTTCAATCATTTCAACGGTCACCTTCGCGATGCAAGTCACTATAGAAACATGCTTTTCATCAATACCTTGCTCCACCATCTCTTCTGGCCGCAGCACCATGTTTGGTCCTACGTCAGCACCGGTGGGTAGCTGGTTGGGCAGCAAGCTGCACCGTCTCACAGACAGTTGGGTATGATATTCCTGTATTTTAATACGGAACAGGCTCACTTCCATGTTGTCCGCAGAAGAGTCTACACAAGCGAGACGACATCGGGCACAGAACAAAGCTAATGGCGGACGATCGCAACAAGTGCCTATTGGTCCCAGGGCGTCAATCATAGACAGCGTTCTGCATAGAACAGGCCAAAGTGGCAGAGACATGCAAACAATAATCTTAAGGAATCAGAAACTTTAAAACTGCTCCTGTGGTCATTTTTTAATGATATTGCATTTATTTGGCCGTATTCGTAATCAGCGCCGGAAAAAATACACCAGTAACCAATCGGAAATCAAGACGTGAAAAGAAGTTGCAGATAGATCACCCTAATACACACACACACACACACACACACACAAAATAAAAAAATATATATATATATATATATATATAATATATATATATATAATTATTATTATATATATATATATATATATATACATATATATATATATATATATATATATATATATATATAAATAAGTACGTGTGTGTATATACGTCTTCCAAGCTCTGTTTGAGTTGTTAGTATAATGTTCATGTCCATTCATATAATGTAAATGCTTGGTCGAAGCCCCCCCCTTCCCCCTTCTTTCCTAACACATCTCCTTCAGCTTGCACACGGTCCAGTACACAGCAGACAGGCGCCGAGAACTGCAGCATACCCAGTGCCGACGTTCCCGTCTGTGTTGACTCCTCTCTGGCTACAGCTGTAGAAGAAAGAACCGCATTGATCCTTTTCACTGTTGTATCTCAATTATAGTAAATCTTAGGATCCACCATTCGGTCTGATATACTCTCCGTTAGCATGGGATGGGTGTGATTCAACCGGCAAGCGACCGGGATAAAAAGCTACGGGTCGCATGCAGGCAACACCGGCCCGGACGACCTCGTGGGCAATAGATTGCTGTCGTTACCTCGGCTTTGGCGGCCTCCAATTGGCTGGCCGAGCCCACTGTAAAACTGATTCATCGCTCCTGCCCAGATGTCTGTATCGCTGGCATGGTCCGCATAGAGCGGGCTCATTAGGCCTCGTACTGGCGTCTCATCCCACCGTGTGTGGTATCTGTGCCTACGTCCAGTCTGTGATGTGTGGCATCTGTGCACGTGCATTTGAGCCGGTGGGCTTCGTTACCGCTCTCTGGGGCGTCGTGGAACCGGTGGGCCTCGTTACCGCGCTCTGGGGACGGTGTGGTACATACCAGAGGCAGCAACGAAACAAGTATATGAATACTTGCATGTTCGAGATCCATATTATAAACCTGTGCACATTCTTCCACGGAAAATTGGGCTCATGGCCTCGTCTTGTTTACGTTGATCAATACGTGCATTTATCGAAATTGTTACAGGTGACTGGTCGTCAAAATTGAAGTCGTTCCGATTCTACTGGCTTCACAGTTTTATTACTTCATTGTTTACATGGCGTGAATGGTGCTCAATGGCAATCCTATGCATTGTCAGCTGCCCACAATCTCGTGAATATTCAGAAGGTATGCGACTGTTCGATCATGCCTTACTTCTCGAAATGAGTCATGCTTTACCTGTTAAAACACTTGTCATGCATCGCATACCCCGCGATCCATCTAATGCAATAGCTATAGCGACCGGATCAAAACGCTCATGGCATCCATGATGAGATCCTGTCATGCGAAACCTCTGTGCTGGCAGGCTTTAGGAGTGGTGTATTATTCCAGAGTCCCGAGTCTGAGGTGCCACGTCTATCTCTCGGCCACACCAGAGCCCCGAGTCTGAGGTGCTACGCCTGTCTCTCGGTCACGCCAGAGACCCGAGTTTGAGGTGCCACGTCTGTCTCTCGGCCACGCCAGAGACCCGAGTTTGAGGTGCCACGTCTGTCCTTCGGCCACACCAGAGAACCGAGTCTGAGGTGCCACGTCTGTCTCTCGGCCACGCCAGAGACCCGAGTTTGAGGTGCCACGTCTGTCTCTCGGCCACGCCTTCCCGCCAGAAATAAAAGAAGATACTAGATTTATAGAATTATATTTACTGTTCCATCGGTCGGAAGCAGTTCTGATATCTTGTAATTGAGCTCCTAAATATTCCCTGGGGACCATAAGCTGGACACTGATGTCTTGTTTACGATGTAATGTACTTTTACTGGGGACGGACGTGGTGGTTGAGTGCTGTGCAGACTGACACTTCTCCGCCACTACTGGCACTGCACCGCCACTACTGACACTGCATCGCCACTACTGACACTGCACCGCCACTACTGACACTGCACCGCCACCACTGGTACTGCACCGCCACTACTGACACTGCACCGCCACTACTGACACTGCACCGCCACTACTGGTACTGCACCGTCACTACTGACACTGCACCGCCACTACTGATACTGCACCGCCACTACTGACACTGCACCGCCACTACTGATATTGCACCGCCACTACTGGTACTGCACCGCAACTACTGACACTGCACCGCCACTACTGATACTGCTCCGACACTACTGATACTGCACCGCCACTGCTGATATTGCACCGCCACTACTGGTACTGCACCGCCACTACTGACACTGCAACGCCACTACTGACACTGTATCGCCACTACTGGTACTGCACCGCCACTACTGATACTGCACCGCCACTACTGACACTGCACCGCCACTACTGATATTGCAACGCCACTACTGGTACTGCACCGCCACTACTGACACTGCAACGCCACTACTGACACTGTATCGCCACTACTGGTACTGCACCGCAACTACTGACACTGCATCGCCACTACTGGTACTGCACCGCAACTACTGACACTGCACCGCCACTACTGATACTGCACCGCCACTACTGATATTGCAACGCCACTTCTGGTACTGCACCGCAACTACTGGCACTGCACCGCCACTACTGACACCGCACCACCACTACTGGCACTGCACCGCCACTACTGACACCGCACCACCACTACTGGCACTCCACCGCCACTACTGACACCGCACCGCCACTACTGGCACTGCACCGCCACTACTGACACCGCACCGCCACTACTGACACCGCACCGCCACTACTGGCACTGCACCGCCACTACTGACACCGCACCGCCACTACTGGCACTGCACCGCCACTACTGGCACTGCACCGCCACTACTGACACCGCACCGCCACTGCTGACACTGCACCGCCACTACTGGCACTGCACCGCCACTACTGACACCGCACCGCCACTACTGGCACTGCACCGCCACTACTGACACCGCACCGCCACTACTGACACCGCACCGCCACTACTGGCACTGCACCGCCACTAGTGACACCGCACCGCCACTACTGGCACCGCACCGCCACTGCTGACACTCCACCGCCACTACTGACACCGCACCGCCACTACTGGCACTCTGAGGGACTGAGGAATTGATGACGGAGCCATTGGCTTCCGTTGCCGAGCGTGGGCGGGGGAAGCCAATGGCTCAGTCACTACTTGTCGCGAGCAGGAGGCCACCTTCTCAACGGGAGGTCGAGAGATGTGTCCAGGCTCATCGCGGAGGAATCGGAAAAGCTTGGTCGGATCGAAAGGCGGGAAGAGAAAGAGAGAGAGAGAGAGAGAGAGAGAGAGAGAGAGAGAGAGAGAGAGAGAGAGAGAGAGAGAGAGAGAGAGAGAGAGAAATAGATAAAAAAACAGAGACAGAGACAGACCGAGACCGAGATGGAGACCGAGACCGAGACTGAGACATAGGCCGATACAGAGAGAGAAACCTCCGCTTCTGTCTCTGTCATAGACAGAAACAGAAACAGAGGCAGAGATAGAGGAAACAGAGAAGGGAAGAGCAATGGAATGGGTTCACCTCCCCTCTCCTTCCCATCAGTTTCTTCGGGGAATCGTAACCATTCGCCATATGTCAGCGCTGTATGAAAAACTAAACTTAATGATAATTACATTAATTGCTTGCGTCTTACTTTAGTGATTCATGGTACGAATTGACTCGTATAGATAAGTATGTAACGTCTATCACTGCACACTATTATTCATCATGGGCTTATCTTTAGCGGATATTCTTACTGCTTGAGCTCGTATAACTGACGCCAAGATCTCAACACCTCATTTGCCAAATATAAACAATGGACACAGTTTCTTTCGTATCCCTGAACTTTCGCTTAGGCCTTTGCCACCCGCCCGGCACTCGCGGACCATTCGCTTTATTGCTCGTTTTTGCTCGAATATGTAAAGAATCGAATGGCGCAGCACGCTAAGAATTAGTATGTTTTTACTTAATCAATCTGACAGCTGAGAACATCTCTTAGATTATACTAGGTGCCTGATTCAGGTTAATTTAATGAGGGCAACCTACAAAATCACTTAGTCAGCGCCGAGCGCTGACTAAGTGATTCTGGACTTGCGCTCTGACTTGGCCATAACGCAAGTCCAGATAAAAAAAACCAACATATTCTAACTTGCAGTGTTAGTAGCATGTTATAGATCTGACAAGTTGTTTATGTCGATTTATTGCACGTACCCGATCCAGGTCAGGTGAATTATCGACTATGTGTGAGATTTGATATCAAATAATGCATGGATGCGTTTCATTGGTCTGCGACATTTTCTAATGGATCTCCAATGTTATATTATATTATGACGTGACTACACCTCTCGTGATCTACCGCCAGTTCATCACCGCTTACTATACCGCCAGGTCTCCACCGCTTACTATACCGCCAGGTCATCACCGGTTACTGTACTGCCAGATCGTCACCGGTTACTGTACTGCCAGATCATCATATCTTATTGTACCGCCAGGTCATCACCGTTCACTGTACCGCCAGGCCTTCACGCTTACTATACCGCCAGGTACTGTTTACTGCACCGCCAGGTCATCACCGCTCACTGTACCGCCAGGTCATCACTGCTCACTGGACCGCCAGGTTATCACCGTTCAATGTACCGCCAGGTCATCACCGCTTGCTGTATGCGATGTTCGGTTGTTTTTCTGGAGCTAAAATTGTCTCCCAAGGATCAAATACTTCCAATCCTGTGGGGCACAAATATGCCGGATTCCAGTTTCGAGCAACAAAATGCCGAGGTAGTCAGCCAAGATAAAAAAAAATGCTAACGAAGGTCAGCCAATCTCACGTATCTCTGATTCCTATATGTTCCCAACCGAAGTCCTCAAATGGCGTAATTTGTATCATGCTACGTAAGTGTATATGTTCACTCATTGGATATTACCAGCCCTGTTCAGTAATATTTTTACATGGTGTTCCTGTTTGGTTGATGGGACGCAGAAGGTTGGGTATCGGTCCGCCAGTCTGTGCGGGTTAACTCCACCGAACTGATTGGTGGGTCGCCAAAAGTGGCCCGAGACACCGTGAAGGTGCGGGGTAAGCTCCACAAAACCAACGGATGAGTCACCAAAGCCTTGGATGACATGTCACGCAGCCAAGCCCCATCCCACTTCCTCTGGCTTATATATGCCTAGGGCTGGCTATACCGCTCGGCTTGGGTGTCAGTCATTGAGCATTGCATGGCCCCAGTGTTGATGTGAGAGGAACTCCACCATCACCAACAAGTAAGGCTAAATAGCTGCTATCCGGCATCGGATGGGTCAACACCTGCTGTGAGCACCGACACAGCTGTGGCAATGCTCGTGCCCACGAGCAGCTCGGTGGTGCATGCCTTTCATCCGGGTTAATTCTCTGTTCGCTTATTAGCGGTGACCCGATAATTTCATTATCGCAAAGGAACAACAAAGCCGTGCGCTACAGCTAATGCCGTCACACGAGCAGACAATAGACTTTATGGCCACGACTGAGGTGGTGAAATAGCGCCATGAAAGCATCTCTCTCGATGATGATGATCTCGATAAAAGTAGAGCTCTTAACCTTGTAAAAGTGGTAAACAGGCCTCGTGTGAGCCGTCCGGGCATGTTCAGTGGTGAGTTGGCCGCACGAGCCCTGTGCTGTGCCAGGATCAGTGGTGAACTGGCCGCACGAGCCCTGTGCTGTGTCAGGTTCAGTGGTGAACTGGCCGCACGAGCCCTGTGCTGTGTCAGGTTCAGTGGTGAACTGGCCGCACGAGCCCTGTGCTGTGCCAGGATCAGTGGTGAGTTGGCTGCACGAGCCCTGTGCTGTGCCAGGATCAGTGGTGAGTTGGCTGCACGAGCCCTGTGCTGTGCCAGGTTCAGTGGTGAACTGGCCGCACGAGCCCTGTGCTGTACCAGGTTCAGTGGCGAGTTGGCCGCACGAGCCCTGTGCTGTGTCAGGTTCAGTGGTGAACTGGCCGCACGAGCCCTGTGCTGTGTCAGGTTCAGTGGTGAACTGGCCGCACGAGCCCTGTGCTGTGTCAGGTTCAGTGGTGAACTGGCCGCACGAGCCCTGTGCTGTGCCAGGATCAGTGGTCAGTTGGCTGCACGAGCCCTGTGCTGTGCCAGGTTCAGTGGCGAGTTGGCCGCACGAGCCCTGTGCTGTGCCAGGTTCAGTGGTGAACTGGCCGCACGAGCCCTGTGCTGTACCAGGTTCAGTGGCGAGTTGGCCGCACGAGCCCTGTGCTGTGTCAGGTTCAGTGGTGAACTGGCCGCACGAGCCCTGTGCTGTGTCAGGTTCAGTGGTGAACTGGCCGCACGAGCCCTGTGCTGTGCCAGGTTCAGTGGTGAACTGGCTGCACGAGCCCTGTGCTGTGCCAAGATCAGTAGTGCTTTGTCCTGCTTCAGGTCATTTAGCGGAAAACGCGTGCGAGTTTGTGGAGCTGTCAGTTTTCGTTCCTCCCACAGAAGTGTCGGTGTGGCGTTGTTCTGGCACCGTCCTGCCGTGTTACTTTGACGCTGTTCTGTCGTGACATCGTGGCACCCTTCTGTCCTTCGTGAAGGACAGAACGGCGCAGAGGCGGCAGTGGCGCGAGGTGCCGAGTGCTCGGAGTGGATTACCCAGAGTGAACTACAGAGGCGGCAGTGGCGCGAGATGTTGCGTGCTCGGAGTGGATTTCCCAGAGTGCACTGCAGAGGCGGCAGTGGCGCGAGATGCCGGGTGCTCGGAGTGGATTACCCAGACAGGGCAGTAGTTTGCAGTAAATTATGAGCAGATCATGTGAGGAAGAACGGGTGGGGTGAAGAAGAAAAGTGCTGTGGAATTAATGTCGCCGGTCACTTCTTAAAATTATGACGTCCGCAATACGCCGACCTTGGGTGATTGCCAGTTCTCTTTTCAGTATGGTCTTGAAAAAAGCTACATTCGAAGCCTTTTACCCTGTATCTACATAGGTGGGGTTCTATCGGTACTTTTTCCAGTCTCGTTTTACAAGCTGGTAAATTTCACAAGCATGGACAGGGCTACATACGAAATACATTAGATGATCGGATCTGATCTGCATCACTATCATCACTGATCGGAATCATTCAGCGAATGGGACAATGGGACTGCATTGGACAATAAGACTACATCGAGTGGTGTTTGAGATACTCGATACATTGGACAATGGGACTGCATCGGGTGGTGTTCGAGATACTCGATGCATTGGACAATGGGACTGCATCGGGTTGTGTTCGAGATACTCGATGCATTGGACAATGGGACTGCATCGGGTGGTGTGCGTGATGCTCGATGCATTGGACAATGGGTCCTCTGATCGAACGTTCTTCTTGGTCAGCATAATCCAGCCAATCCAGTAAAATTAAATCCAGTTAAAGCTTGACACGTCGAGGCCGGCCCTTCTGATATCCGACCCATTGATTGACAGCGTCACTGGCGTACTCCACCAGTGACGCTGTCTGGCACATCCACATTACTGACCGCCTGTACCCATTGATTGACAGCGTCACTGGCGTACTCCACCAGTGACGCTGTCTGGCACATCCACATTACTGACCGCCTGTACCGAACGACAAACGTTGGGCTTGTGGAAGCTGGGAGATGATTGCGCTATGCCTCAAGCATGCATGGTGAGACGATGGTGCCACGTTTCAGCAGAGGATACAGATGTGCCACTTCGCTGCACGGTTGACATCCTATGGGATCTATTGGGAAGTAGGTGGAACGATACATGCATTCATTATGAGGCTTTAAAGTATTAGAGGTCTACTCGAAATGGTCTCATTCATCCCAAATCTGGAAAGCATGGGAGACAGGTAAGCATCGCGAGGACAGTGGCCACTTCAGACGTATATTAGATGACCCACCTGCCTTGCAGGGGGCTGGTCGCGGCCCGCTGGCTGATGTGACAGCCTCCACGGCCGTGCGTGCGTGAGGGATTAGTTGGCAGCAGGGGATAATTACACTGCAGGCTAGCCTGCAGCTCATATGCTTGTTTCGTCTTGCAACCTTTGTGCGGCATTTTGAGATTGCCTGATATGGCAAAACCAAATTGGCACTCTGAGCCTGATAAATATGGTCCCAGTGCCCGCTCCTCCGTGCAATCGACTCGGAAGGTTCATTGCGAAGCCGGTCCAAAATGGGCGCCAATGGGAGGACGACGACGAACCAGCCTATGCGCAGGCATCAATTCGACTGTCATTTTCCGCAATGCAAAACGTCCGGATGTGGATATGAGATGTATATATGAGATGTAGACATGAGGTTTTTGTCTAATCTTGTCCATCAATTTTTGAGCTGAAGTAACCATGTGCTCTAGATGCGTGTTGAACATGGAGATATTTGCTACATCTGTTTTTATCGACATTTGCACACTCAGTCATATCATACATATACTAGGTTCTTGGGCGTTTAATCCCCGATGCTTACATCAAGCCTCATTTTTGCGAGGACCCAAGATTCAAGTTTTCTCAAACCCCTTCCCCCATCCAATGATTTCAGATTCTAGTATGAAGCCTATGCGTAATGGTTGATGACAGCAAATGAAGCCAATGGCTGTTTTAAGACAACCATCTTTAGCGTGCGTGTCCCCATGGTGTCTCAGGAACCAAGATTAGCCGTACTTCCATGATTAGTATATAGCTGCTGTCCCCATTCATTGCTTTCCTTAAAGTTTAAGTTTTTTAAAATTCATTCCAGATGAATGCATCAGTCAACTCAGAAACCCACACAAGACAGTCACACAAACCCATACATGGCATCCCGTAAGCCCACACATGGCGTCCCACAAACCAACACATGGCATCCCGTAAACCAACACATGGTATCCCACAAACCCACACGCGGGATCCCACAAACCCACACATGACAATCACAAACACACACGTGTCATTCCAGAAACCAACACGTGGCATCCCACAAACCCACACGTGGCATCCCACAAACCCACACGCGGCATCCCACAAACCCACACGTGGCATCCCACAAACCCACACGTGGCATTCCAGAAACATACACGTGGCATCCCACAAACCCGCACGTGGCATCCCACAAACCCACACGTGGCATCCCACAAACCCACACGTGGCATCCCACAAACCCACACGTGGCATTCCACAAACCCACACGTGGCATTATTTCAAGCAGTGACACCGATTGGACGGCGATTGGCTTTGTCATGTCATGACATGTCCGATAAGCTAATGGCGGCTCATCCACGTTTCGTTTGCCCTAAGGCGCTGCTGTCGGGTGCTTTCCAATCTGAATTATGCATACTGTGCCTGCTCATGTCAACCCTATCGGTCGTCTTGCTCATGTCATCATAATTTGTGCATTAGTGTGCATGCACCCACAACTCCAGTGAGTAAGCACCTGAGCTCGCTAGATTCACCATACAATCTTACCCACGATTGGCTGATGCATTTTCTTTCATTATTCGGAAACTGAAATGTGATTTAACTGTTGTTCATGAAGGTAGCTCCATAGGTGGCGCCACCATGATGTACACGCCATACCAGAATCAAGCAACTGTTTGTATATTCATCTGTAGGAAGAGTGCAGGATTCAGCACTTCAGCATCAGTCAAAGGTGCAAAAATGTGCCAATCGGATATGCTGATATGCTGCAGTTATAAAGGTGCAGCATGAGCATTCGTTATGCTAGAACTGCAATATGTCAACCAAGAATGTCAAATCAGTGTGCCTACAGAACATACCAATTTGTGTCACAACACACTTCAGTTGCTAAAAGTGAATGTAGATAAAATTTCAAAGATCCCAGAACAAGCTGAGGTTGCTAAAACCATAACATGACAATAACGCTTCCAAAACTGCATTGCAACACCATGGATACAGGGATTAAACAAAAGCAGACTGGTCCTGGATCTTTGCCATCTAGAGGATTGTCTTCCCCAAAATAAAAATATCCTCCATCTTCTAGTTTGAAGGTTGAATGGTGCCACATTCACCGTGTTGACTTACTATTTGGCATAAGGTTCGCAACTCACTTGGAAGTCACAGGGTGTTTCACATACTACCAATAGGAAGGACACTATCCTCACAGAGTAGGCATGCTCACAAATTTTCCTCTAAATCTATGATTCAAAGACATACATTAAACACCAAATGCTGATGTCCAAGACATCACAAGAGAACATGAAAAACAAAAAGGTTAGGTTAGGTTTTTATGTGCAATTTTTTAAAGGAAAAAAATGGCTTCAAATTGTTCTTTTTAACTTATTCTCACGTTTAATGATATGCTGGATTAGGTTAAGTTATGCCACATTTTTTTAAACATTATTTGGTACGCCAAATTACCCAACTCCAAGCCCATTGTTGGTGTTATTTTGCCTGCCATCTGAAACGTATTCAATTGCAAAAGAAATGAGTGGCCACTTCGTGTTAACCACATTCATAAACGTTGCATTGGAAAAAGGAATTCCAAGAAGTCCAAAAATTACCTTCAGGTACAAATTTACCCAGCCATGTTCCTAGGTGTTTCTGAATGACCCTTTGAAATGCATGCTATTTCTTTTTAGATTGCTGTGCAGGCTGTTCAGGTTCTAAGAGCAGTCATATTTTTGGAATCTGGGAAATTTCCATCCTTCCAAAAATTAATCTTGGACATTAACCATGCAACACAGATGACCCACAATGGCATGATGTGATGAATATTTATTGGAAGAATTGCATGATTGACATTAGTTAAATTTTGCAAGAAAACAATGGTTTGATTTATATGTTTGAATTATGGAATTGGGAAGAATGTTTTTAGATAATCGGACATAAATATGGAGATCATAATTTACTTCGTGTTTGTGATATTCGAGACAGCATTTTTAATACTTCAGTTGGTTCTGACATATGTATGACATAGCAATAAGCTTGAACTCTGCAAAACAACACATGCATGGCTTAACAATCGCTAGAGAAGAAGGCTATGGTCTTCATGACGAGATGATGTTTTGGATTTTGGAAATCCTCGACCAAGCCGTTTTCCTAATCATGACCAGGACTCCAATGAACCCTAAAGTCCCTTGCTACTCACAATTAGGTGCATGATGCACAATTAGAGATGAACGCACGTTTCCAATCGCTGTTTATCATATCCGTTGGCGGCCGACAAGGAGACATTCACGACTGTTGCAGCCGCGTCATAACTGTATTGGCGCCTAATTATTGATACATGTTGGAATAATTTTATTTTGAGAAAGTAATGAACGAAGTGAATTCTTTTTGCTTTGTATTTATACCTCACACCATTGAAACATATTTACGTTTGCATATTTAGGTCAGAATTTCTCCACATCCCCATCATCGAACATTAATTTATAAAGTACTGTACACTACTTGGCCACCGGCCCAGTTAGTGCGAACATGCATCCCATGTGTATAGAATAATAAGAAACACAATTAATACAAATGTAGCGAAATTTCGTTGAAATTTCCGACACACCAGCTGCAAAATCAAAACCCAAGATTTATTTTACAAAATCATCTTCAACAAAATGATTCTACATGTTTTATCGCTAGATACCCGATATGCTTTGTCTTGGGCCAAATGTCTCGGAGAGGGTGAACAGACCATCACTTTCTTTAATGGATTATCCTATCTGAACCATCGCACCAATCAGCTTACGTTTCCCTGGTATTCGACCAATCAGATTTTGGAATGACCTACGGTAAAAATGATATAGGATATGGACTGTTGCTACCACAACACGAAGTGATATCCCCAAATATCTTCTAATCAGAGGCGGATACAGGGGGTTGGGGAGCAGTGGTGGCATGTATCCCCTCCGCATGGAAAGGTGGCTCTCCTCCAGGAAGGCTTGAGTGCACCCGCCCACCTTCCGCTCCAGGGATTTCTCAGCCAATGGCTCACCTCTCGGAGGAAAAGGCGAAAAGGCGCCACTTCAGCATGCTGGAGTGCACCCCCTCCCCCGCTCAGCGATTTTATGCCGAATGCGTTGTTCCGGGGACTTTCGCAGTGGTGGCCCTCCGATGAAATGGTGCTACTCCAGACAAGTGAATCCACCCACTGAAAATGTCTGGATCCACCCCTGCTACAATTTTTCCAAGTTAATACATGCAATATTGGTGAGCATCTTCATTTACATGAAACATCCATTTGAACACAGCGGGGCTGCTAATGTTTTCGACAAGATTGTGCTACCAAGGAGTTGCGTTATCAGGTCCATCTACTACCCTCAATGGAGTGTAAGAGGGTACTTTTTTGCACCTCTGGCATCAGTGAAGGATTGCTAATAAAGCTGGTGCTGCAAGCTACACCACGGGTGAATCGACCTGAGGGAAAGCTGATATTGTCAAGCTTGCACAAGTAATGCATATTGTTGGAAAGCTGATGCTTCCACCACAGAAGGTCATGTTACACCTGCAGAGGCGCAGCCAAGGCGGCCTCCTCTTAGCGACTCAAGAATACACTATATGAAACAGTAAATTTTGAGATTTTCACCACGCGAAACCATAATTTTTGGCGCGCTTCGCACATCGAAAGCATTCTCTTTGCCATGCCACTTTTTTGGTCAGGTCCCCCTTCAGAAAATCATGGCTGCGCCACTTTACACCTGCACTACTTTTCACATCATCCACCCATGGCATTAGGCACGGTAGAAGGACGGACCGAGGGACATGGAAAGAATGAACACAACATCACTTTCGCACCCTACTGCCATTCGTCGTCAGCACTGGCCTTCAGGTACCCTATTCGCTGATAATTGTAAAATCCGGAAACATATTTCGTTTGACTTATCCAACCTTTTGCTTTTTTTGGTCTTCCGGACTGGAGGTGGGAAATACGAATAAATTTGGGACCGAAGTCCGGGACCGGCCAGTCTGATGTAACCAAGCCCGGCTGGGGCCCAGTCAAAGTGAACTGAAGCCGGTCAAGCCCGGCTAGGGCCCAGTCAAAATGAACTCAGGCCGGCCAAAGACCAGTTTTTAGTGCATGTTTTGGCATATAAAGTAGTATCATTGTTTTTTTCTGTGTAAGTAATGCCAAATGGGCCGTTCACATCACCTTGGAAAGCCTCATCCACTCCCAGAAAATGGATTAAATGTAACTTCTATATTAAAATTTTCTTTTTGTATTAGCAGGTGCAGCATGGTGGTTTTTGATAGCAGCAACATGGTGGTTATAAAGCAATTCTTAAAATACATAAAATACATACATACACAATGTCTATTACTTATCATCCTCCATGCAAGTAAGCAGCAACAGTACGACCACCAACCTTTAATTCATTCAGTATTCAATAACCTGTAAAATGCTGCACTAAGTATTTAATAATCATACCCTACTATCACAAGGTTCAGACATCCAAGCTGTAGTATTCTTTAGCCTTCAGGTTTCATGATAATCCACATATGTGTGGGCTTCTGAAGATGATTGGTATTCCCATTACAATATTATTGGTGTCGCGAAGCCTAGTTTTCAGCCCATTCTTTCCATGCAATGCATTGCCCTAATGCTAAACTTTACAAATGATTGGAGTTGCATTGGCAACACCAAATGCACACAAAGTTCCACACCTGGTAATCTACTTCCAAAAACAATATACCTGAATGATCTGCCGTACTTTCGCCTTTCCTACTAATACATTAATATACTAATACATTACAAATACAACCATGCACACACATCAATTTAATTGGTACATGATCTTAATTAATACAATGTGCTACAATGCTAGTCGCATGTCATGCTTTGGTCATTTTTAGTTTGATTCGAACCATATCCCTACCCAATACCATACTGGTTGATTTCGGGTGAAGCAAACTGATTTTCTTAACTGTATTGCTGTAGCAAGTCTTTCTGTTAAAAGCTGCGTATCACGGATAGGTATGATATTCATACATGTATAAATTACCCGGAAAATTATCACGAAGCCACTCCCTTTTCTTCCAGCGCTTGGTGTAAGTCGTCATTCGGCGAGATTTTGTCGTGCTTGGTGGTGAGGTATCCTTTGAGCCTAAAATTTTGGTTGTGCGATTTTAACACGCGCACTGGAGGGGGGGGGGCGAAATCCGCCCACCCCTCCGATTTTTCGCAAATAACTGCAGATTTTACCAGTCGATATACGCGATTTTCTGTGTACCTGCTTAGAAATGAACGGCACGTCGTTTAAAGCAAGAAAAATGGAAATCGGCCGAACATTTTTCAAGTTAGCGGCCGCTAAAGTCAAAAAAAATTATACCGCCAGACCACAAAAATCGGCGCTAATGCGCTTCCCGTATACTCGCAAAAGGGAAGTGTTCTTGGCAACACTAGCGACTTGTTTGATGTATATTGATATGTTGTATAGTTTCAGGATCATGTTAGGTCACCGAGGTCAAGTCAGGTCAAGTTCATAACAGGTTAATGGAACAAACTTGATCAACTGGAATGTTGTCATAAAAGCACTACTGTTTGTCATTTGTACTGTTTGTCATTGCGTTTCCATACTTTATTCATGTACTTCACTCCTTTCTTCACGAAGCCGATTGCTCCGAGCTGCCCGACGGAGCAGTCGGGCGGGCGGCCCGGTTCCGGTAGCTGGAACAGGTAACTGACTTGATAAAGTGGTGCTATATAGGTGACCTGAGGTCAAATGTTTGGTCTAGCATCTGCATTGCATCATTAGTAATGTCCAAAACATCATTTATGCCCATTTTTTAGCATTTAAACACAATCGCAGCGATCCATAACGATGACAAGGCAAGCCACGCAAAACCAGAAAATTTTGCCAATTTGACCTCATTTGACCTTGAAGATATTGACCTAAGATCACGAAATTTGCACACAATAGAGTTCACTACCGTACCCATCCACCCTGCGAATTTCGTTCCTTCAGCTCTACTAGAAGCCGAGATCTTAGTGGGGGGCGGAATCCGCCCCCCCTCCAGTGCGCGTAATTTTCAGAGGCCCACCAGGGCGCGTGTTAACAGTGTGACGGTATGATACTGCATTATTAGGGTTGGTTTACAAAGGAAGCTCTAGTCCGGTGGTTGGCGACATGACATGAACGTTTTCATGTGCAATACCCGGTCGGTTTTCACAGTTAATCATGGTAAACATAGTTTACCAAATACTCATGCTTCTGAACTTCTTTATATATATATATATATATATATATATATATATATATATATATATATATATATATATTGAACTGACAGCAGTGAAAGTTATGCAACATGAGAGTAAAATCAATCCTGTTTCGATGTGTGCCCTTAAAAATATTCAGTCATCTTCTTAAGCCTGATTAATTCTTCGATGAAACTAGCTTACCTCGTAAACCAGATCTTGCAACTACAATGTGTTATAGGTATAGGTCCTACAGTCCGGAATGTACATAGTTTCACGCCAGATTGTCATGTTACTTTCTCCTAAACCAATGATAGATGATATTATTACTTAATTTCCAACTATCAAATTAACAATTTGTTCTTCAAAGTTACAATTATATGGTAGTACTAAGCAACGATAATTTGCATTGAAAAGCAAGTCAGCACTATGAACTAAGCCGGTATATACTATGCAGCTTGTAATTTACCTTCATTGACAATATCCTGCACATGTGATTCAAACCTGGCTACCTGGCTATAACCAACAGCTTCATAGCCATGAGAACACGCATGGTTGTTCTCCCTATTAATTATATGTTATCCTTCGTTTCGTTTTTGTTAAGGTGAAATTTTGCTGCGAACTAATAACAGGATTGCCCAATTTGAACATCACAGATTTTCTGTACATTATCATGCGTACATAAACGTCAGTGTAGGCTGGGCATTACATTGTGATTGCGTCATGGCATGTAGGTGGTACATCTCTTGCACATATCTTGTTACTACATATTGTGGTAATTACCTACAAATATAGGTAAATAGGTAGGTCCCTAGGTAGGTACCAGTGTTGGGGTCTCCTATCATTTTGTTGGGACCTGGACCTCACCATCATTGCCTCAGCCCATCCAACTTCTTCCTCTCTTAGTATAGAATCCAATGGGTGGGACCCACCAATCAAATTCAATCTAGCATCACCCATTCTCTCCATGCATTGGGCATGATCAGGTCCCATATGTCTGCGCCCGCGATGGGCAGCATAGACATTTATTTCTGAAAATTGCTTGGGTGCGATCACAATACAAGGATACCTTGGTAGGTATTGACCTATCGGCCCTAGTTATTTATATAGGTCTCGATTTCCTTTATTTTTTATGTGGGGGGGGGTGCTTCTGATGCCAGGGTGATTTCCAGACAGGCGTTGCAAGCATATTAGGTTTCGCTACATCTATGCTACTTGTGTTTTTAAAGGTGATATTCATATGTGGTAAGGATATTTTTTAAGGCAATGGTTTTGTTACTTAATGCACATATCATCAGTATTTTGTTCAACAATTCTGGCAGGGAATGCGAGAACTGGCTGGTGATTTGGAAGGGACACGAACAGGGAAAGGGTCCAGAACCACTGTTCTAGTAGATGCAAGGAAATGCTGGCCGGTCGGCGGTTTGCTTTCGATCTACCATCGGTTTGACTTCCCATTTACCCCAACTGTCAACGTTGTTCTTTTCCAGATCCGCCCTTTAGATCTGTCTTAGGGTCTGTTCGTCTTCTAGGTCGGTCTTCTTTTTCTATTTCTCTTGCCGCCCCGTTGTGGTTGCGAAGAAGCGTGGGGAAATCCAACCCGTGAGCAGACCACAATCAGTGGCTCAACTGGAGCGGTAATGACAGGTAATGGTAGGGACGAACAGCGGCCGCCGAGCACGTCTGTGCAGGTGTAGAATACATAACTTTAGGGGACGCCATCACGTCTGCTCGGGCACAGTTAGACAGCATGTGGAATGTGCATTATGCGGAAACCTCAAACACTACCCCCTCCCCCCCCCCATACAGCACCCATCTCACCCGTGGTAAGAATGAACTTGAAAAGTGATTTGGTCCCTGCTTTTCCGGACGCACCTACACCCGTCGGTGACCTTTTTCGTCCGGGAGTCGGATGAGAAATATGGTGAAGAATACATTATATACATGATTGGTCCCGGTCCCTGTCCTCCCCCAAGAATATTTCTTCATTGGGAGCTCATTTGCAGCTGCGAGATTGACACCTCCAGGCGCCAGCACCGCTGCCGAGCTGCCTCTGGACCTCGATAGTTCAGCGTTTTCCCACCAGAGGCAGCACTATGCAGACAGCCTGGCCGCCTAGCAGCGATTCCATGTCGGTATGCTTTACCGTCGATTGTTTAACTTTACAGCGCCTTCATGCCAAATTTATATCCTTTTAATGGTGAGGGGGTGTTAGTGGCTTTGTTGGCCGTGCATGTGTACTATCGGCGGCACGTGACCACGCGCTGCGGCAGAGCGACCGCGCAAATCGGCGAACAACTTTCTGCGGCGAGCCGAATGCTTTATGGTGGCGACGTCAAACGTTTGTGTGGCAGATCGATAGCAGGCCCATGGTGGGTCACCGAGCTGCGCTCAGTCAAGTGCCGCTCCACGAAATGAATCTCCGGTGACCAAGTGCTCGTCACGGCGATATGACTCGGGGCACATTGTCCCCTCCGCCCCTGCCTGCAAGGCTGCGACGAAATGCATAGTTACGTGAGTGCACGGGTTCAGCTTCTCAGAAAGTGCACAGAATGCCTAGAGGTCAAGGTCATTGCGATGTATTTTTTCTGCATGCAACGCCATGCAGCGAATGCCTAAAACTCCTCAAAGTTCTCAGGACATAGATATCACGGAGCTTACCCGGAAGTTCTCAAGTTCTCAGGACATAGATATCCCGGAGCCTACCCGGAGGCCACAGCCATGTATGTGCGCCTTATCAGCGGCAATGCCTCCTCAGAATGCACTGGGCGACGCTGTGGTAGCACTGGGCGATGCTGTGGTAGCACTGGGCAATGTTGTGGTAGCTCTGGGCGATGTTGTGGCAGCGCTGGGCGATGGTGTGGTAGCTCTGGGTTATGCTGTGGTAGCTCTGGGTGATGTTGTGGTAGCTTTGGACGATGCTGTGGTAGATGTTGTGGTAGCTCTGGGTGATGCTGCGGTGGCCGCCCGTGCTGTGACAGCTCTGGGTGATGTGGTAGCTCTGGGTGATGCTGCGGTGGCCGCCCGTGCTGACCGGGCCGGCGCCAGTTGCGATGCGGCGGCCGCCTTCAATCTCCTGCCGATGGCGGCCGGCCGCCCCACTAAGTGTCAGAGCCGATTGCAGCCGTTTACGGGCGGGCGCCACGCGACGGGAGACACGTTTGACGGGCGCCGCCGTGCCGCCGCTGGCAGCCTGTAGTCTGGCGGCCAGCGGCCAGCGGCGCCCCGGGCCACCGGCCAGCCTCTAAGTGGCCAGCCCGGAGGCTCGCGTGGCCCGACACCATCGCCATCACATAATTTTCAATAATGCAGCGGCGTACAGACGGCAATGAGCCGACCGGCGGCGCGCCAACTGCCCGCTGAGCAGCGCCCGACCGGCGGCGCGCCAACTGCCCGCTGAGCAGCGCCCGACAGGCGGCGCGCCAACTGCCCGCTGAGCAGCGCCCGACCGGCGGCGCGCCAACTGCCCGCTGAGCAGCGCCCGACCGGCGGCGCGCCAACTGCCCGCTGAGCAGCGCCCGACCGGCGGCGCGCCAACTGCCCGCTGAGCAGCGCCCGACCGGCGGCGCGCCAACTGCCCGCTGAGCAGCGCCCGACCGGCGGCGCGCCAACTGCCCGCTGAGCAGCGCCCGACCGGCGGCGCGCCAACTGCCCGCTGAGCAGCGCCGCCCGCTGATTTTGCAGACGTTGTGCGGCACCGCGCCGCGAGCGCCTCTGGTGGCGGAATACGGAGATAGTTTGATGTTGCGAGGGAACCTGGTGACTTTTTAGAAAGGTTGGTTGGTTGATTGGTTGCTTATGAGCTTGGTTGCAGCAGCGTATGCGATGAGTTAAGTCGCAACTGACAGTATTGTGGTGAAGCTTTCAAGCATTGATGGAGACCTGTCCTCGGATTTGAGAGAGGGAGGGTTCCACAATGCACCTTCTGCACTCCACAGTCCAGAACATCTAGGGTACTTACGTCATTGGAATAATGCTAAAGTTGCTGGGAGCAAGGAGTCCAGAATCCCTTCAACCTCCGAGATACTTGCATGCTTTCCAGCAAGCATACTTCTTACCACAATGAACCAACATCCTCCCCCATGAATTAATTTCATCCCTAACAACCAGGCCCGGGGAATCCAGAAATGCACAATGGTCCGTGTCACTTTGACGTCTGCGAAACATCTAAGAACGGCGCACCTGTTCTTTTACCTTGGTTGACTTCGACTGAACACGATTGATGTCTGTTATATTGTGTCAGCGATTTTGAGGAAAATAATATGGTGTTGCATGAGCAGTAGCATCTATATTCTCTTACTCAGCCAACTCACATTCACCGACATATTTCAAGCAGTTTTGTTTCGGCTGATGCGTACACGTTGGTCGCAATTATATGATTTACGTGTATAATTATATAAATATAATATATAATTATGCATATATAATTATATAATTATATGATTTGTCACCAATTATATGGAGCTGGACATTCCATCAAATTCCATGAGCATTCTGACACGACCTGCACCAGACATCTGTCAGTAGGTGAAATACTAATTCACTCCTCTGACACGGTCAGTAATTTGACAATGCCTTTGGTGGTAATTTGCAATTTGGCTTTCCGTGATGTTTGACAATATGTACTGATATCACATTCACATATCATTACTGAGGGGTTTCAAGGCAGCCTGACAGAAGGGCCTGACGTGTTCACAATGAAGACCATTTCAAGCGAAATGTGCGAGGTAGTTCGTTTTCCGGTCATTGTCAGAAAGGAAGACTGGACATAACCTTGGCTTAAAAAATAGCGAATTTCTTGGCGTTTTAAGCGGAGCTTCCTTTAGCGGAGAATTCCTGATACATAACAAACTTATAGAGTGGTGATGTTAAAGCATTCTCCAGCAATGTTAACCATACGCCTGCGGTACTCACGGACGATAAAATTATACCCACTTGAACGTGGAAGTAGGTAGTTTTGTAAACCGGTACTTCAGAAGTTCGAACAGGATCAGTCTCCCCTACCAACAGCTGAATAAGAACAATGTGGGCCTGAGTACTTTAATCTATCAGTGTATCATAGCAAAGTCAATTAGATAATACATGCATACCTTCACACACCAGTTCTGGCTCAAATATGCAAAGCCTTCCTATTTGACTACTGTGAAGTAGTGAATGAGAGACTTTTGAGAGCATACTGCAAGCGCCAACTACAGGTGTTCCCAAATAGAGAAGGACGAATCATTGCTGGTACACATTTCATGACGCAAACGGCCAACTTCTTGTGGTTGTGGGATGATGCACTGCTTCTGTGACATAAAATCAGTTGACTGACAGTGCTTCACTTGATGCAGAAGATTCAAGACACGCCGGTACCATTCGTCGGTTCCATTATCAATAATGCGGGCCACAACACAAGACACAGGTAAACACCTACGCAACTCCAACACACGCACACTCCCCCCAAAACAAAAATCGCAACGTTTTACCACCGTGCATTCGCTTCCACTACATCCAGGCACTGGGACAGGCTACCCAATCTCCTCGAGAAGTTAGCTCACACAAATCGTTCAAGGAGGCTGGCATGAGGCACATGGAGAATATACCATCACTGCGGTACTGTTCTCCGACTTAGAGAATTGGCAATGTTTTACATTGGCAACGTGTTGTGGTGGCACGGCTAGATGCCCATGTATGTCGGACTCTAACTACCCGACTCACCGCATGCAACTCTGACTATGGCACTGAGAACACTGCATTTTATAGTTCGTCGTTCACTACATGATCTTGCAAGAACGCAGCCTTCTAAATATTCACGCATATTCTGACCCACGACATCCCCGCACTCCACCTACCTAATTAAAGTCACATAATCATGCATGGCTTCAATATAAATGCTAGTGACAGAAGCAAATTGACAAAACCTTTAAAATGCCCATATTGGTCTCAAAATTGATTGTTATTTTGATAAAAATTGGCTAAAATATTAGTAAAATCTGGTTAAAATTTTGCTTCACATTTTCTAAAATTGTGCAAACATTTTATTCATCATTGGTTAAAATTTGTATCAAATTCGGTTCATACTTTGTTCAAAGTTTCAAATTTGATTAAAATGTCGCTGGATATGGATATGGCTTGAATGAAGTCTTACGACATTCGAGGAAATACTTTTTTTTCCTCAAATTTTGTTCACATTTTCTTAAAATTTGGCTAAGATTGACTTCCTTTTCAACGATTAAAATCTTTGATTGGGACTGATTGACTTGATTTTGATTCATTGGTTGGAATAATTTTGATTGATTGATGGATTTATTTTATTTTGATTGTATAACGAGTTGGTTCAAATTGATGATGCGACTGTTTGTGGGGCCGACCGACGTGACGACGGCGCTCGGCGGCCGGCCGGACGGCAGCGATGTCTCGTGTTGGTGGCCGAACGGCAGCGATGTCTCGTGTTGATGGTGGGACGGCAGCGATGTCTCGTGTTGGTGGCCGGACGGCAGCGATGTCTCGTGTTGGTGGCCGGACGGCAGCGATGTCTCGTGTTGATGGCCGGACGGCAGCGATGTCTCGTGTTGGTGGCCGGACGGCAGCGATGTCTCGTGTTGAAGGCCGGACGGCAGCGATGTCTCGTGTTGATGGCCGGACGGCAGCGATGTCTCGTGTTGATGACCGGACGGCAGCGATGTCTCGTGTTGAAGGCCGGACGGCAGCGATGTCTCGTGTTGATGGCCGGACGGCAGCGATGTCTCGTGTTGATGACCGGACGGCAGCGATGTCTCGTGTTGGTGACCGGACGGCAGCGATGTCTCGTGTTGATGGCCGGACGGCAGCGATGTCTCGTGTTGAAGGCCGGACGGCAGCGATGTCTCGTGTTGATGGCCGGACGGCAGCGATGTCTCGTGTTGATGACCGGACGGCAGCGATGTCTCGTGTTGATGACCGGACGGCAGCGATGTCTCGTGTTGAAGGCCGGACGGCAGCGATGTCTCGTGTTGATGGCCGGACGGCAGCGATGTCTCGTGTTGATGACCGGACGGCAGCGATGTCTCGTGTTGATGGCCGGACGGCAGCGATGTCTCGTGTTGAAGGCCGGACGGCAGCGATGTCTCGTGTTGATGGCCGGACGGCAGCGATGTCTCGTGTTGATGACCGGACGGCAGCGATGTCTCGTGTTGAAGGCTGGACGGCAGCGATGTCTCGTGTTCATGGCCGGACGGCAGCGATGTCTCGTGTTGATGACCCGACGGCAGCGATGTCTCGTGTTGGTGGCCGGACGGCAGCGATGTCTCGTGTTGATGACCGGACGGCAGCGATGTCTCGTGTTGGTGGCCGGACGGCAGCGATGTCTCGTGTTGATGGCCGGACGGCAGCGATGTCTCGTGTTGAAGGCCGGACGGCAGCGATGTCTCGTGTTGATGGCCGGACGGCAGCGATGTCTCGTGTTGATGGTGGGACGGCAGCGATGTCTCGTGTTGATAGCCGGACGGCAGCGATGTCTCGTGTTGGTGGCCGGACGGCAGCGATGTCTCGTGTTGATGGCCGGGCAGCAGCGCTGCGTTGCCCAACAGAGCATGCGAGCCGCGCCCCAAGTTAAAGTCATTCTAGTCTTTTGCGCCAACTGTATGTGAAGGTGCCTTACGGTGTAGATTTGAAAAAAATGAGAACAACGAATCAAATGACATCAAACCAGCTCCCACACTCGACTTGCGATCCTCGTGATACCGGAAGCTCACAATGAGCTTCCTTGTTGACAAAAAACAACAACAATTGTTTTCGATGCCTTACCTTGTCGAAACACTTGCACTATTGAAGACGTCGGCGCCAAGGCTGCAGCTTGGAGCTAGTTGTTGAAGCGACCACGGCCGGGTTCGGTTCGGAGCAAGCTGCTGACGTCACTGCCATTAAGTCCAGATGCAGAAATGACACTGACATCAGGCGCAGGGAAGACAGCCAGACCACCAAACACAGAGAACACGTTCGCCATCTCCACGTGGCCACATTCGTAGGAGCACTGTATGCCCAAGCCGGGCACAGTGTGTAGCATGGGCTGAAATGGTGGTGAAAGTGTTATATTGATCTCCAATAAAGTGGTCGACTGTTGGCCAACTCGGTGTCGTTTCCGAAGTCGGGTCACATTTTACAACGGCTGCCGGTGTATATACCCAGCGCTGAGTCAATCGTGCAAACAATTAGCCGAGATGGATGAATGTCAAACTACGCCGGTCGGCATCATCGCTGACATGAAACACCCACCATCAATACAAGCACGTAACAATTTTTGATCATCAGCATTTGGCAAAACAACAAGCGTCCAAGCGTCCTATACAACAAGCGTCCAAGTACATAGCATAACGAAATTTGTCTTCCTTTATTGCAAATGTTCTGCGCCGCCGCACGTCCAACCACTGCTCTCGACTGTGAATCTCTCAGGTGTGGCGGCGGCCAGTGGATTTATCATTAGTAGTGAGGGTTTCTTACTGGACAGCCAGGTGGCGGCTTTCTAACCACATCTCAGCATGCAATGCAGCGCTATCGCTGACGAGTCGCCCGGACTGGCTGCTCGCCAAGCCTGGGCCGGGTGGTGTTCGATCTGGCTTAGTATCGATAATGGATCTTGCCGGCCGTCACGGCACGCATTGACCGGGCCCCATCCCGCCATGTGGTGCGTCGGCACGTCCCGCCAGCCTCACGCGCTCTCTTGTTTACATTCGACATGCAAACGACGCGTCCCGCGGGCCGCGAGGCCGGAATCCAATTTCCACAAACTAACATTCGCCAGAAATAAAGCTTTATTCTGTATGGCTTTGCATAGAGATGGCGGCCGTCTGGAGGCGGCCTGCGACGTGCGCCGGCTGGGAATGGTGGCCGATCGGCGGCCGGTGTGGCGCGGCCGGTGTGGCGCGGCGTGAAGCTTGCACTGGCCGTGCCGCCGCCCCTGTCGTTTCATCAGACACGGCCACTCCATTCCACCGCCGACGGATGAAGAACCGGCCGGCGATGGTCGCCAAAGGAGCACGCGGCCGCTTGTCGACGCCGCCTTCATATTTCAGTTTCAACTTACCGCCGCGTGGCAATAGGGCCCGCGGGAAATTACGCGCCGGCAGTCGAAAAAGTTGATGCAATTAGTGCCGCTTCTGGATGGGTCGGCTGGTAGCCGGGACCGGCAGATCCACGGCCCGACGCCGTGCTCGGATCCACGCCGAGGAAAATTGTACGCATACGTGCCGGGAGGAGACTCGCATAGTCACGGCGATAGAAAGCTCGAGATCCACGGCAGGAAAAATATCGGGGATTCACGGCCTGAGGTAGCCCGGAGACCCACGACCGCAGAACATTTTGCGATACGTAGGCGGGGGGGGGTTATGGCCGTAGGAGGGTCGGAGACCCAAGGCTGGAGTACGTTCTAGGACCCACGGCCAGTGTAAGCTCTGGGATCCACGGTCAGAGAAAGTTCGGGGCTTCACAGCCGGAAGAAGCTCAGAAATTCTCGGCCGAGGGCATCTCACAGTGCCACACCCTTCCTAACGACAGCTCTTGGGTCAACAACTCCAGCGGCTCAATCAAGCCCAGCCGGGCGTGGATCGAATGACAAAAACTGCCGGCGGCCGCGGCGCGATGGACGTTTTTCCCACATGACCTCCCCGGGCCGTCACCAGGCCCGGAAATGATGAGTCGTTGTTGAATACGGCCGCAGCAGGAGTAACTCACCGTGTGTGTTATATGTGAGGCTGAATCGTCACCGGCATTGTGAAGGTATTTCATCTGACTTGGTGAGGATATATCATCCGTTTGTGTCGGATATACCAGCAAATCGTGTTGATGCATCACCGCCCAACCATGTGGGATATACCACCAGGTCAAATGAGGCTATACCCCCAGGCCGTGTGGGGTAGGTCATCCGGCTGAGAAAGGGTATGTCACCCGGTTAGGTAAGGGCACGGTAACCGGACAAATGTACGTAAAGCAAATGTACGTATGGCAGATGTACGTACGCAAATGTACGTAAGCAAATGTACGTAAGCGCAGATGTACGTATGGCAATTGTACGTACGCGCAGATGTACGTATGGCTAATGTACGTAAGCGCAAATGTACGTATGGCAAATATACGCATGCGCAAAAGTACGTATGCGCAAATATACGTAAGCGCAAATGTACGTAAGCGCAAATGTACGTAAGCGCAAATGTACGTAAGCGCAAATGTACGTAAGCGCAAAAGTACGTATGCGCAAAAGTACGTATGCGCAAATGTACGTAAGTGCAAATGTACGTATGCGCAAAAATACGTAAGCGCAAATGTATGTAAGCGCAAATGTGCCTATGCGCAAAGGTACGTATGCGCAAATGTACGTATGGAATTTGTACGTAAGTGCAGATGAACGTATGCCAAATTTACTTAAGCGCACTTTTACGCATGACAAATGTACGTAAGAGCAAATGTACGTATGGCATATGCACCTGATCAAATGTGCTTAAACGCAAAGGCCCGTATGTCTAAATGTACGTACATTGGCTCATACGTACATTTGCTCTTGCATTCTTGTACGTTTACGTACTGTTGCGCTTGAGTACATTTGCGCTTACGTACATTTGCGCTTGCGTACATTTGCGCATACGTACATTTGCGCTTACGTACATTTGCGCATGCGTACTTTTGCGCATACGTACATTTGCGCTTACGTACATTTGCGCTTACGTACATTTCCGCATACGTACATTTGCGCTTACGTACACTTGCGTATACGCACATTTACACTTACGTACATTTGCGCTTACGTACATTTGCGCATACGTACATTTGCGCTTACGTACATTTGCGCATACGTACATTTGCGCTTACGTACATTTGCGCATACGTACATTTTCCATATGTACATTTGCGCTTACGTGCATTAGCCATACGTACACCTGCGCTTACGCACAATTGCCATACGTACATGTGCGCTTACGTACATTTGCTTACGTACAATTGTCCGGTTACCGCAAACGTATGTATGGCATATGTGCCTAACCAAATGTACGTAAACCCAAAGGTACGCATGCGTAAATGGACGTACACTTGCGTATACGCGCAATTGCACATACGTACATTTGCGCATACGTACTTTTGCGCTTACGTACATTTGTGCGTACGTACATTTGCGCTTACGTACATTTAATCATACGTACTTTTGCGCTTGCGTACATTTGTGCATACGTACTTTTGCGCTTGCGTACATTTGCGCATACGCACTTTTGCACATACGTACTTTTGCACTTACGTACATTTGCGCTTACGTACATTTGCGCATACGTACTTTTGCGCATACGTACTTTTGCGCATACGTACATTTGCCATACGTACATTTGCGTTTACGTACATTAGCCATACGTACATCTGCGCTTACGTACAATTGCCATACGTACATCTGCGCTTACGTACATTTGCTTACGTACATTTGCTTACGTACATCTGCCATACGTACATTTGTCCTTGTGTACATTTGTCCTAGAATCTAAGGGCACACCACCCGGTCAGGTAAGAGCACACCACCCGGCCTGGTATGGACACACATATCGGTTGTGTGAGGGTATGCCACCACATAGGTGGTATACCCTCACACAGGGTGGGGTAGGGGTGCACCAGACGGCCGGCGACTCGGTCGTCTCCTCACTCTCACTCTCAGTTTTATCACACGGGCGCAGGGTTTGGCGCACGCTGCCGCACTCCGCCGCGAAAGGGTTAACCAGGGAATTTTTATGGTCGGTATAACTTGTAAGTGGCATTGTCCGTCGACCCAGTTCCGTTCGATTTGTGACCAATTAAGCCGACCGGCTGCAGCGACGTGTCGCGAGCCAGTGACCATGGCGAGCGTCGTCTGCTGACACAGCCACGATACTGCCTGCCACGGTACTGCCTGTCAGTGCCAGACAGGCGCCACGTGGTACCTGTCAGTACCAGACAGCCGCCACGTGGTACCTGTCAGTTCCAGACAGCCGCCACGGTACTGCCTGTCAGTTCCAGACAGCCGCCACGTGGTACCTGTCAGTGCCAGACAGCCGCCACGTGGTACCTGTCAGTGCCAGACAGCCACCACGTGGTACCTAGGTCGCATTCCTCAGTGTCTCATTCAGGTCACCCGAATAACCTTTGGTAACCACATATTTTACGGTGTGAGGGTCTACGCTCATTACGCCATGTATTACCCACATCTGCGGCACACATACATAATATTGAACACCAACAGCGTGTTAACTCGTGGGGATGGTGTCGATGGTGGGCATGGGGGGGGGGGTAAACACCGTTCTCCATCGACGATCAAAATTAATTCATTAGAGGAATACTTGTGAGTCCACCCATTTCATTATCTTTCTCAGTGGAAAGCAATCAAACGAACCTGATTTTATCATTAATTTTGATGTTTCTCGCCGGGTGTCAGCTGCCTATGTTGCATGCTGTCCCACATGAGGCAGATGGGGCTGGCAACGGTCAATGTTGCATGCTGTCCCACATGGCAGATGGGGCTGGCAACGGTCAATGTTGCATGCTGTCCCACATGAGGCAGATGGGGCTGGCAACGGTCAATGATTAGACTGTTCGAACGTTTACTATGCGTATTCTATACACTTCTACCAACATTTCCCCATCATACAGTGGTCGTTTCCATGAAATGAATAATGTTGCCTGCATAAGTGCAAGCATCGCTGGACAGGAGGACGAGGAGGTGAACCAACCCAGGTCCGACCAGCCCAGCTATGCCGGCGCCATGCTCTCCAACTTGAATAAGACCAAGTTGTAAGATGAGGTACGTTTGTTCAGAAGTAGGATTATAGCAAACAATATACCTTGATGCCTCGTAATATATTGTCATATTATATTGAACATTAAACAAATACACTACTGACAAGAGCTGAGGGTTCCAACGATTGGGTCTAAAACGCCAATGTTTAGAAAATATATCATTGGAACGGTAACAAAGTAAATCCGGCTCCTCCCGTTCATCGCTCTAGGCGTAGAGTTTCATTGTATTGATGTATCCAAATGCATTGATGTATCAAATGCATTGCTGTGTTCAAAGGTATTGATATATCCAAGCACGTTCATGCTGCAGTTCCAGCACAACGGCTCAATCCCTTGATCAAGATACGGCAGTGTTGGGATCTTAGCCACCAGATTATATGCAAAATATCTCAACAAAAATCAGTGGGGGAGGGTAGGGGTCAACAGCGGAGTAGGTTGACCAAGAGTTTCCAAATAGTACATAAAATGTGATACTTTCATGCACGTTCAGAAACGTTGGCTCATCTACAGAATGAAGGTGATAACTGGACTCCCATATATTTTTATCATCTCAGTTACACCTGTCGATGTTGTCACGAAAGAGAGGGATGAATATCCCCAAAGGTTCTCTTTTCTCAAGGATTTTTCTTCCTCGTGGAGCTTCTGTTTCTAAGAACCTAGAGCTCTCCAGGTTCAATCCGTAACCTGGAGGCTCAATGCGTAAGAAATAGGAAACCCATTTGAAGTCAGATGATATTCGCCTCCACATTTTTCTGTGTGACATTTATTTTTGTTCTTTCTGGCGTTCGCGTGTGAATTTCCATCTGGGCATAATTGGAAACCAGACTCCCCGGCAGTCTTCCCGATTCCGCGTCCTGCCTGCTGCCATTTCCCCTCGTAGGTTTATCTGAGCTCTACCGCCTGCGGCTAAATTTCCCGGACCTGGCATATACCTGACACCCGAATCGCCTCGGGCCATATAAATTACACTTAGCTGGCCCTCCATTCTCAAACAATATCCCAACGGAAGGCAGGCGTCAGCTCCGATACCGAAAATGAAAGAAAATTAGATTAGGCGGGCGCCTCGTCGGAGCGAATTTCGCGCTGGAGCCGGCGAACTTCTGCCGGCACACGACCCAAGTGCAGAGGTATTGCTGGGGTGCCCCGTCCCGGACCGGAAGTCGTACCCAGCCCCAATGCAGAGGTATTGCTGGGGTGTCCCGTCCCGGACCGGAGGTCGTACCCAGCCCCAGTGCAGGGGTATTGCTGGGGTGCCCCGTCCCGGACCGGAGGTCGTACCCAGCCCCAGTGCAGAGGTATTGCTGGGGTGCCCCGTCCCGGACCAGAGGCTGTACGCAGCCCCAGTGCAGAGGTGTTGTTGGGGTGTCTCCAGTCCTAGATCAGAGGCCGTGCTCAGTGCGAATGCCAGAGACGATCTGCTAGGTACAGCAGCTTCATATCAGACTTAATTCTTCTTTCCCCATGTCTGGAAAATGCTCTTCTGACTTGTTGCTTGTACAGCATTGAAATATTGACGGCTCTCGATAATTTTCCCGGCATTGATCTACTTACCTGCTTGCCTTCCTGCCGATTATACATCGTGCAAACACGGCAACAGCGAACGGACATACCTGGCTGTAGTCCGCTAATTGGCCCGCTCTCGACATGACTGAGGTTAGGGCACTGCAGTTGCACTGGCACATTCCAGTCATGTTACCTGGTCGGATGATCAGTTTTACGTCCTGTTTGCTCATGTTAGGGCTGGGTTTTATGGCAAATTAGCATCCCACTTCAGACCGAATTATCCTTCGATTGGTCCAATTATCTGTCATTATTCCAGCATCCCGAGTTGTGTGCATGACGTGGGTTTTTGTCAGCCTGCCTGTCACCAGACCAGTTTCGGTCGGCACCCTGACAACGCGCCGCTGTGGCCGGCCAGCTCCAGTTGCCGCCGATTATCCATAGATGGCGTCCTATGGTCTGTTGTGGAGAATTTCGCTGGGCGGAGGCGGCAGGCGCGACGCTCAGCCACGGAGCTATCGACGGCCGTATACGGCTGGACGCAGGGCGGCGCGGCCCGCCTTCAGCCCATGGGCGCAAACTAGTCTGTCGTCTGACATGCCGGCGAGATGTTCTGTCGAAACCGTTGATTTGTTATTAACATCATATGTCTCGTCTCATGGCATGGACGCAGTATACGCTGAGTCGCGACTGGAGTGCTGTCAGTAGCCTAGGTGCTCAGGTTGTCGCGTGGTGGACGCTGCGGCGGCGTGGGCCACGCCGCCGGTACGGCACTGACACCACGCTCTGCATGTCGCGACACGGGGCCTGAGTCTGATGCTGACATGTGGCCTCACGTGACGCCGATCAGTCTTAAGTATGACCGGCGGCAGTCCAGATGGCTGTTGTTCAGTGTGGACGTGATGACCCGAATGAGGCCTGCTGTTAACAATGCTACCGATCTCATATATCAGTCACTCAATACTGCGTATCAATGCCACAGCTGAACTGGCCTTCAGGCGTGAGCCGAAAAATTTTCGTACCTAAAGCGTCAGCAAGCACTATACCCATTGCTCTGTATGGCCTTTGCTGGCTCGGTGATTCATGCACTATGGCTTGTTGTAAATATTGCCAAACAGTAGTGAACAGTTCGGCGCTCATCGAAAATAGCATTGAGGCGATGTGTTTTCATCTGAAAATCAGCTTTCTAGCCATAATAATCAAGGTGTGATTGTATGCTAATATAAGTGCACGCAACAACAACCCATGTAGGTAGTCACTTGCATATCTAGCCGGCGAATTGCTGAGAACAGATTGGACGGTCTCATATATCAATCCAATCTTCATCAGAAGGAGTGTTGTATCCCGAATTTAACCCTGCAAATCTGAAGGGGTATAAAATATAACGCCAAGTACAGGTCCGCGAGCCAAGACATCTCTCGATCCGAGAACGCATCTGTATTTTAATGCAGTATTATCGTACAGGTAATTGATATACTATGAGTAATGTATGTATACATATGCATACATACATACATACATACATATATATATACATATATATATATATATATATATATATATATATATATATATATATATATATATATATGGACGGAATATTCAGCCAGTTGCTTAGCGACAATGCGTATTAAATGTGGTTATCCTTGCAGCAGTGGTTACATGCATGATAGAGCCTTTCCTTCCAGAATAGGCATATCCATCATCAGAATAGGCATAGCCATCATCAGAATAGGCATAGCCATCATCCACGAAATTGTCGCGTGCCTGGCTGGCTGGCAACTGAGCACCATTCTGCGTGTCCGGTGTGGGCGCGTCGACTAAAGTCATTGGAGCTTGACAGTACAAAGTTCACCATTCCCATTGGAAGTACAAAGTTCACCATTCCCACTACTTCACCAGTACAAAGTTCACCATTCCCAAAGTTCACCTGTCCTCTTCACCGTGGCTGTACCTAGTCTCCTGCTCTGAGGTAGCACCTTGTACCCTGGATTGAGATGACACATTGTCCCCTGTGCTGTGATGATGCCTGGTCCTTTGTGCTGTGATGCCACCTTGTCCCTTGTGCTGTGATGCCACCTTGTCCCTTGTGCTGTGATGTCACCTGGTACTTTGTGCTGTGATGCCACCATGTTCTCTGTGCTGTGATGCCACCTGGTCCCCTGTGCTGTGATGACACCCTGTGTCGTTGTGGTGCGACAGGAGGTGGGACGTACGCGTCTGTTCGGATCGGTAGGCACAGACTGCCGAGGTTAGCAGACTGACGCCACTGCAGGCGTCATCAGTAGCCCGCAGCCTCTCCCGCTGTTGTTAGCAGACTGACGCCACTGCAGGCGTCATCAGTAGCCCGCAGCCTCTCCCGCTGTTGTTAGCAGACTGACGCCACTGCACGCGTTCAGCCTCTCCCGCTGTTGTTAGCAGACTGACGCCACTGCAGGCGTCATCAGTAGCCCGCAGCCTCTCCCGCTGTTGTTAGCAGACTGACGCCACTGCAGGCGTCATCAGTAGCCCGCAGCCTCTCCCGCTGTTGTTAGCAGACTGACGCCACTGCAGGCGTCATCAGTAGCCCGCAGCCTCTCCCGCTGTTGTTAGCAGACTGACGCCACTGCAGGCGTCATCAGTAGCCCGCAGCCTCTCCTGCTGTTGATTCGAGAAATTTCCCGGCCGAATGAAAGTCTCAGTATTTTATCGCCTCCGCCAGATCGTTTTCCAGAACCGTTTTCATTCAGGGAAATCGCGCTGAAAATGAACCCGGCCGAATATTTGTCAGACTGAATGGTGGAAAGGAAAATATGGAGAGATTTGCGAAATTTAGCATGATTGTCTTAAGAACGGACGGTCGGCGGCGGCGCGCGGCCCGCTCCATTGATCTGGACGAAGGAATGAAGACGAGCGTGGAGCGTGCCGCGGCAGCGCCTGCAGGCACGTCTCACACAAACTACGGCCGCCGCGGTGCGCCACTGACGGTGTGCTCCCGCAGAAGAATGGCGGCGGCACGACATTGCTCGCCCGGAGAATAAGTCACCGGCGGCAGATGAAACTTGAGTCGGTCGTGTCTCGGCGGTGCTGTGCCGGCGGCAGCAGGCCACGTGACACTCGGCGTCGGTGCCAGGTGGTGTCGGCGCGGCAATGGCATTGTAATGGTGCTGCCCTTTGTGTGTCGGCGCAATTCTCCTTCACCTGGCCATGCACACTGCAGGTAGAAACAATTGTGCACATATACAGCGTTAGCGGACTCTATCAGATCAGCAGATACGGTAGCGTTAGCGGACTGTCTATCAGATCAACAGATATGGTAGCGTTAGTGGACTGTCTACCAGATTATCAGATACGGCAACGTTAGAGGGCTGCCCACCAAAACAACGCATACGGTAGCGTTAGCAGATCAACAGATACGGTAACGTTAGTGAACTGTTCGTCAGATCAACAGATACGGTAGCGTTAGTCGACTGTCCACTAGATCGACAGATACGGCAACGTTAGATGACTCTCTATCAGATCAACAGATATGGTAGCGTTCATAGGCGCACCGGAGGGCCCCCCCCATGAGACCAAAGTGCCCTTTTGGCCAAAAGTGCCCTTTTGGCCAAAAGTGCCCTTTTGACCGAAAAGTGCCCTCTTGGCCGGAATGTCCCAAATTTGGCCCAAAAATAACCTGCCTTATGTGCCCCGCCTGTGCCAAAGGTGCCCTTTGGGCCCAAAACTGCCCTTTTGGCCTAAAAATGACATTCCCCTGTGCCCTTTCCTGTCCTATGCCTGTCCCAATTAGGTGCCCTTTTGATCTAAAAGTGCCCTGTGCCCTGCCCTGTACCCTGCCCTGTGCCTTGTGCTGTACCGTGAACTCTGCCCTGCCCTGTGTCCTGCCCTATGCCCTGCCTTTACTCCTTTTTACTTTTACTTGTCCTTTTTACTTTTACATCAAAGGTAAGCGGGCAACCTTCATCTCACGACATAATGCATGCAGGCTGCATATTTTTGGAAATATTATTGTAAATACAAGGGTTCGGTGCTACAACATATAACGTGTCCCATGGAAAATTCACCTCCCCCCGGTCAGCAAACCTTCCAGTGTGCCCCGGGCCGCAAAGTGCCCTTTTGGAGCCGGTCAAGTGCCATTTTGGAGCCGGCCAAGTGCCCTTTTCGGTCCGGCCCCCCCCCCCATGGTAAAATTCTGGGTGCGCGCCTGGTAGCGTTAGTGGACTGAGCGTGCCAATCAAAAGACACGGTAATGTCAGAGGACTCTCTAATAGATCATATCTCCTTGAATCCCCCATCATTATTTTCAAGCACAGTTCAAGTACAGTCAATTCAAGCACGATTTATTTTTGTTCTGTCTCCGGTGTTAACGCTGCATATTTTGCAATTGTCGCCATGTGCGCCCTACTGGCGGTGACCTGCGGCGGCTGATATTGTCGACGACAGTGACCGATCCGGCGGCTGATACTGTCGACGACAGTGACCGATCCGGCGGCTGATACTGTCGACGACAGTGACCGATCCGGCGGCTGATATTGTCGGCGACAGTGACCATCCGGCAGCTGATACTGTCGGCGACAGTGACCATCCGGCAGCTGATACTGTCGGCGACAGTGACCGATCCGGCGGCTGATACTGTCGGCGACAGTGACCATCCGGCGGCTGATACTGTCGACAGTGACCATCCGGCGGCTGATATTGTCGACAGTGACCATCCGGCGGCTGATACTGTCGGCGACAGTGACCGATCCGGCGGCTGATACTGTCGGCGACAGTGACCGATCCGGCGGCTGATACTGTCGGCGACAGTGACCGATCCGGCGGCTGATACTGTCGGCGACAGTGACCGATCCGGCGGCTGATACTGTCGGCGACAGTGACCGATCCGGCGGCTGATACTGTCGGCGACAGTGACCGATCCGGCGGCTGATACTGTCGGCGACAGTGACCGATCCGGCGGCTGATACTGTCGGCGACAGTGACCGATCCGGCGGCTGATACTGTCGGCGACGGTGACGGTCCAGCGGCATCAGGATACAGACGGTATCCTGATGCCGGCGTTTATCGGTGACCTGCGGCGGCTGATACTGTCGGCGACAGTGACCGATCTGGCGGCTGATACTGTCGGCGACAGTGACCGATCCGGCGGCTGATACTGTCGGCGACGGTGACGGTCCAGCGGCATCAGGATACAGACGGTATCCTGATGCCGCCGTATTCCCTACCTCGTCAGTGCATCGGTGACCTCCGGCGGCTGATACTGTCGGCGACAGTGACCGATCCGGCGGCTGATACTGTCGGCGACAGTGACGGTCCAGCGGCATCAGGATACAGACGGTATCCTGATGCCGCCGATTTCTCACCTGTCATGCATCGGTGACCTGCGGCGGCTGATACTGTCGGCGACAGTGACCGATCCGGCGGCTGATACTGTCGGCGACAGTGACCGGTCCAGCGGCATCAGGATACAGACGGTATCCTGATGCCGCCGTATTTCCCTCACCTGTCATGTATCGGTGACCTGCGGCGGCTGATACTGTCGGCGACAGTGACCGATCCGGCGGCTGATACTGTCGGCGACAGTGACGGTCCAGCGGCATCAGGATACAGACGGTATCCTGATGCCGCCGTATTTCCCTCACCTGTCATGCATCGGTGACCTGCGGCGGCTGATACTGTCGGCGACAGTGACCGTCCGGCGGCTGATACTGTCGGCGACAGTGACCGATCCGGCGGCTGATACTGTCGACAGTGACCGTCCGGCGGCTGATACTGTCGGCGACAGTGACCGTCCGGCGGCTGATACTGTCGGCGACAGTGACCGTCCGGCGGCTGATACTGTCGGCGACAGTGACCGTCCGGCGGCTGATACTGTCGGCGACAGTGACCGTCCGGCGGCTGATACTGTCGGCGACAGTGACCGTCCGGCGGCTGATACTGTCGGCGACAGTGACCGATCCGGCGGCTGATACTGTCGGCGACAGTGACCGTCCGGCGGCATCAGGACACGAGTAGGCGGTGTCCTGATGCCGCCGTATTTCCCTCACCTGTCATGTATCGGCTCGGCCGGCCGGACAGCTGGCTCCGGTCCATTCTCGACACGGCTCGGCCGCCAGTCGGGCCCGGCTGCGCAGCGTTGCCGCGCCGATTTATTTGACAGCAGCGCCGGCCCGCCTGCAAGACGATGTTTATCTCCGGGCCGCATCGCGCCAGTGTATCGGCCAACGCCGCACGTGGCGCGCCAAAACACACGCCGCACGTGGCGAGCCAAAAAAAACACGCCGCACGCAAGGTGAGCGGCGCTGCTACCCATGGCGCGTGACGCGTGACGCATGGCATGTTTGTAAGCCTCTCCAGGCGGTATCTGTTGTATCATTTCACACCAAGTGCGAGGAAAAGCGCACCGTGACCGATGAGTGATACTGGAGAGCATGGGATATTGCAGGGGTCGCACATTTTAGAACCTTGCGCATCATCTCCGCCATTATTTACCTCTCGGCGCCTTTTCATCTAAAAGAGTCTTTTATTCTGGTGTTCATATTTGTACTAGAGGCATTCAGACGGCACCAGCTTACTGAAGGGTTTAAACGACCTGGTGCCCAGCGCAATCTACGCCGGTGTGAGGATATTCAGTCAGAGGTAAAAATGCTGTCAGTTTCCCGTGGGTGCTGATGACAGATTGCTAATCTGATAAGTGCATGGTTGTGACGAAGTATTACAACAGGAACACTATGTGTTCGTTTGCCGATACATGAAGAAACTGCCCCGCTAAGCACAGCAAGCAGGAGAGTTTGTTTCAATTCCTTCAACCTTCAATCTGGCTAAAAAATACTTACTTAAGACTCATCACATCGGTGTGAATATCAGGAATTCCTAGAAACAGACACCACAGTTACCTTTTGTGTGCGGGAGGCAAATTTTGCCTGCAATGCGTGTGTTCTGCAACCTTTTTCGTCTTCCGCATTCAATTTCGAAGTTATTTCTATGCAAACCTAATAATCAAAACATCAAATGCCCCTGATGCGTGTTTCCGGTGCTCCAAAAAGGACGAGCATGGCTGGGCCACCGTCACTTGGCTTCAATGCCTGAAACTGGCCTAAAGAAACTAGCTGTGATGATGAAGCCTTGCTTCATTTGAGCCGATCAGGTATCGATGAGCTACACTGGCAGCCTTTGCCACATTTTCCAGTTGCACTGCCCCATCTATAACTGTTCAGTGAGCAGCAATCTGTGAACAGTGTGTCGTGCTCGTATTTTCAGTTCCACTACAATTGATCACTTCTTACCTGTTCACTTCATTCATTACATGCTGGCTTTGTTTTGCTCACGGTAACAAGAACGAGACTAAAATGCCAGAAAGATTGGTCTAGCCCTGAAGGTAGCGATTATGTTCAGCTGTGTTGATGTTGAGACCCCCCCCCCCCCCCCTAGCCCACTCCGCCGTCAGATGTCTGGCCTGTGTCCCGCTTTTACCACCGTTTTATTAGTTAAGCACCCGGTGTCGACGCCGCAAAATACTTGACAGTGCTGTAGCCGGTGACTGTGACAGATGCCATCTACCGCTGGGCGCGAGCTTTGTGGCCGACACGTACCATGCGTTTGCTGTTTGGCGCGACAAATGACGCGGGACGAACACTGCCCGTATCGTTTGCTGTTTGGCGCGACAAATGACGTGGGACGAACACTGCCCGTATCGCTTGGCGAGTAGCGACACAGCTAGTCACTGCGACGTACTTGACGCAGTGAACGCAGTGGAGACGGCAGAGCTAACCCACTGGCAGAGCTGGCCCGGCGACAGTCACCTCCCACTGGCAGAGCTGACCCAGCGACAGTCACCTCCCACTGGCAGGGCTGGCTCAGCGACAGTCACTTCCCACTGGCAGGGCTGGCTCAGCGACAGTCACCTCCCACTGGCAGAGCTGGCCCAGCGACAGTCACCTCCCACTGGCAGAGCTGACCCAGCGACAGTCACCTCCCACTGGCAGGGCTGGCTCAGCGACAGTCACCTCCCACTGGCAGAGCTGACCCAGCGACAGTCACCTCCCACTGGCAGGGCTGGCTCAGCGACAGTCACTTCCCACTGGCAGGGCTGGCTCAGCGACAGTCACCTCCCATTGGCAGAGCTGACCCAGCGACAGTCACCTCCCACTGGCAGGGCTGGCTCAGCGACAGTCACCTCCCATTGGCAGAGCTGACCCAGCGACAGTCACCTCCCACTGGCAGGGCTGGCTCAGCGACAGTCACTTCCCACTGGCAGGGCTGGCTCAGCGACAGTCACCTCCCATTGGCAGAGCTGACCCAGCGACAGTCACCTCCCACTGGCAGGGCTGGCTCAGCGACAGTCACCTCCAACTGACAGAGCTGACCCAGCGACAGTCACCTCCCACTGGCAGAGCTGAGCCAGCGACAGTCACCTCCCACTGGCAGAGCTGACCCAACAACAGTCACCTCCCACTGGCAGGGCTGACCCAGCAACAGTCACCTCCCACTGGCAGGGCTGGCCCAGCGACAGTCACCTCCCACTGGCAGGGCTGGCTCAGCGACAGTCACCTCCCACTGGCAGAGCTGGCCCAGCAATAGTCACCTCCCACTGGCAGAGCCGACCCAGCGACAGTCACCTCCCACTGGCAGAGCTGGCCCAGCGACAGTCACCTCCCACTGGCAGAGCTGGCCCAGCGACAGTCACCTCCAACTGACAGAGCTGACCCAGCGACAGTCACCTCCCACTGGCAGAGCTGACCCAGCGACAGTCACCTCCCACTGGCAGAGCTGACCCAGCGACAGTCACCTCCCACTGGCAGAGCTGACCCAGCGACAGTCACCTCCCACTGGCAGAGCTGACCCAGCGACAGTCACCTCCCACTGGCAGAGCTGACCCAGCAACAGTCACCTCCCACTGGCAGAGCTGACCCAGCGACAGTCACCTCCCACTGGCAGGGCTGGCCCAGCGACAGTCACCTCCCACTGGCAGGCTAGCTCCCACTGGCAGAGCTGACCCAGCGACAGTCACCTCTCCCACTGGCAGAGCTGACCCAGCGACAGTCACCTCCCACTGGCAGAGCTGACCCAGCGACAGTCACTTCCCACTGGCAGAGCTGGCCCAGCGACAGTCACCTCCCACTGGCAGAGCTGGCTCAGCGACAGTCACCTCCCACTGGCAGAGCTGAGCCAGCGACAGTCACCTCCCACTGGCAGGGCTGGCTCAGCGACAGTCACTTCCCACTGGCAGAGCTGACCCAACGACAGTCACCTCCCACTGGCAGAGCTGGCCCAGCGACAGTCACCTCCCACTGGCAGAGCTGAGCCAGCGACAGTCACCTCCCACTGGCAGAGCTGACCCAACGACAGTCACCTCCCACTGGCAGAGCTGACCCAGCGACAGTCACCTCCCACTGGCAGGGCTGGCTCAGCGACAGTCACCTCCCACTGGCAGGGCTGGCTCAGCGACAGTCACTTCCCACTGGCAGAGCTGGCTCAGCGACAGTCACTTCCCACTGGCAGAGCTGACCCAACGACAGTCACCTCCCACTGGCAGGGCTGGCTCAGCGACAGTCACCTCCCACTGGCAGAGCTGACCCAGCGACAGTCACCTCCCACTGGCAGGGCTGGCTCAGCGACAGTCACCTCCCACTGGCAGAGCCGACCCAGCGACAGTCACCTCCCACTGGCAGAGCTGGCCCAGCGACAGTCACCTCCCACTGGCAGAGCTGGCCCAGCGACAGTCACCTCCAACTGACAGAGCTGACCCAGCAGCAGTCACCTCCCACTGGCAGAGCTGAGCCAGCGACTGTCACCTCCAACTAACAGAGCTGACCCAGCGACAGTCACCTCCCACTGGCAGAGCTGACCCAGCGACAGTCACCTCCCACTGGTTCGCCTTGAGACGAGAGCTGTCAAGCGCAGAGTACCAGAGCTGTCAAGCGCAGAGTACCACATTAATTGGCTGGAGGAAAAGAAAATTGTTCAATAGCTCACATCATAGACTGCATAAGGCTTGTAACGAAGATGATAGGGATCTTGGAAGAGCATTCCATTCAAATTCAGTGTATTACATACAGGAATGAATCTAATGTTTTCAAGTTTGAAAAGATACCTAAATGGATGAGCACTGGGGCGGAGGATTAAGGGTGGCAGGGGGTTAGCCGATCCAGCTGATAAAGGAATTGAAGGTCAAAGCTGTCTTATGTCCCCAATTTCGGGCATTCCATGTTTGCTCGAGCTATTGTTAACACAATATATATATCAGCCCAGAACAAATCACTGGTAGAACAATGATGGCCTGGGAGCATGACAGCATGGTAACTTTATGGCGAGCGTTGCTTAAAAGGTACTAGATGGAAGTAAGGCTTCTGCCATGTCGAAGTGTAAGAAATTGACATTTTTATACCACGTTTCCAGACAACCCTACATTTATTTATTTTTCTCAAAGCTTTGCATCCCTCTTTTTTATGCTTAGACAAATAACACCCGCCAACAAATATCGCTTGCAAAACCAAGCATTCCAATCAATAATCGTGCACCCACGATGAGGACGTGCTGAGCCAAACACGTGAGCCAACATAGACAGCTGGAGGTGAAGCCACAGGTAATTAAAATAATCGGTGCAGCTCCATGGTGTGTTCATATTCAGGCTGCAGGAGGTACGGATCTGTGCAACTACATGGTGTGTTCATATTCAGGCTGCAGGAGGTGCGGATCGGTGCAACTACATGGTGTGTTTATATTCAGGCTGCAGGAGGTACGGATCGGTGCAACTACATGGTGTGTTCATATTTAGGCTGCAGGAGGTACGGATCGGTGAAACTACATGGTGTGTTCATATTCAGGCTGCAGGAGGTACGGATCGGTGCAACTCCATGGTGTGTTCATATTCAGGCTGCAGGAGGTTCGAATCAGCGAAACTACATGGTGTGTTTATATTTAGGCTGCAGGAGGTTCGAATCAGCGAAACTACATGGTGTGTTCATATCCAGGCTGCAGGCGGTACGGATCGGTGCAACTACATGGTGTGTTTATATTCAGGCTGCAGGAGGTTCGAATCAGCGAAACTACATGGTGTGTTTATATTTAGGCTGCAGGAGGTTCGAATCAGCGAAACTGCATGGTGTGTTCATATTCAGGCTGCAGGAGGTACGGATCAGTGCAACTACATGGTGCGTTCATGTTGAGGGTGCAGGAGTTACGGAGGCCACTTCCCGTTCGCAGCTTACTGGCTGTTGATGGGCCATCCTGGCCACTTCTTGGTCGCAGCTTACTGGCTGTTGATGGGCCATCCTGGCCACTTCTTGGTCGCAGCTTAACTGGCCGTTGGTGGACCATCCCGGCTACTTACCGGTCGCAGCCAACCTGGCCGGTCATGGGACATCTTTGAATCTTGGAATCTTGGAATATCTTGGAAGTTCCACAGGCAGAAGGGAGATCGAAGCGTTTAGGAGCCTTCTACCAGCCCTTTGCAATGTCTAGCATTGCGTGTTGGAAATACAACTTCCGCTTTTCGTCCGAGGAAAGGCGCCACTTCGGGAAGGAAAGAACTTCGGGAAGAAAAGCTCCACTTCGGGAAGGCCCGAGTGCAACCAGCTCCCTCGAATTGTTCAGCCAGAGGCGCCCCTCCATATGCTTTAGCAGTGGCGCCGCTCCAAAGAAATGGCGACCCTCCAGACAAGTGCCCCCATGACAATTCCTGGATCCACTCCTGATTACAACATTGCTCTCTCGCGGTTATGAACTCCGGCTGGTTATACAATTGTGCGCATTCACGTGTGCCTTCTCTTGCAAATTTGAAAACTTTCTTTGAACCATAAGGAGAAAAGCGGACAATTTGAGGGAAAAAATTATATGTTCTGAACAGCAATGTGTAATGTACATTAAAAACCAGCGATGAGAGCGCCGTCCGAGCAGGTTATGACGGGCTTCTTGGGTAAACTCCTAGTCATATAGGATTTGAGTACCTGTTATCACAACGGCTGCAAACAAAAATATATTTGATCCTCCTATTCCTATTACACTCAATCATTGTACACACACCGGACCTTCGACAACTTCGAAGTTAATTCGATATCTCAACATTCGGATACCGTACGGCAAGCCACGTCGAATGACACCCACATAATGTAACTTGAAACCATAGCGACGAAACACGAGGTCATCGAAGAACTAAATCAAACTTTTGACCTTGACATGTCCGGGTTTGAAATGTTACTCGAGTGTTAACCACTGGTTATCGCTTGATGCCAGATTTGGATAGGTTTGAGCGAAAACGAAAAAAAATGAGGGGACCGGAGGAGCAGCTTGGCCTTTGCCCTTGAAAAATAATTCGATTGCTTAGCTTTTTAATACCGCATAATCCATTTAATACCACGTCGAATGACGCCCATTTGATGGATTGAAGCGATAGCAACCGAACCTCGCGTTCCGTCGATATCGCTTCAATATCGCCATCTAATATATCAGGCTAACCTTTTACCCTGAAGTTTGACCTTGACATGCACCGGTTTGGAATGTTGCACGATGGATCACCACAGGCTGTCGCTTGATACCAGATTTGGGCAGGTTTGGGTTAAAACAAAAAAAAGGGAGGCGACCGAAGAAACGGACTTGCGTTGGACCTTGACCGTTAAAGTGACCATGTGAGATCTATGTAGTTGATTCCAGCGTGTTCAGTATCAGCAAAAGCATTTGTGGTAATTGATTCGAACGATCATAAACCCGTCGCTGAAGGCCAATGGCAATACAAATACGCCTCTGGCGAACTCGTCACTGAATACGAATACGAATACGACGGTAACTTGACGTACGTGCTTAAGGCTGCCCATGACTCCTCTCCATGGTCTTGAAGATACCCAAAGACACCTAGAGTCACGTTTGTTTGAGATATATCGATATATGAGCAGGGGAATGCAACCTGAGACGTATAAAGCCTTATGATAATGCAAATTTGTTGCCTCGCCGAGTACAAGTTTCCACCGAAGCGAAAACACAAGATGATCAAGGTTCATGTTATTCAAGAATGGCCTGGAAGCAGAAATTTCTAACGTTTGCTGATTTACCACTCGAAGATTTTGTGACGACAGGTAGCCTGTGAAGCCCGTTGATTGGCTAGATCGACTTCTAGTATGTTTGATGATTCTTCTGCATATATATTTTCACTTTATAAATGATCAAGTATAATTTTGTGGCGATCACACTCAGGCAGCTGAGGCTTGGGGGGACACGAAAGAAATTGAAGGGGACAAATCAATACTTTTCAGAAATTGTGGGGGGAGCATGTCCCCCAGACATCCCCCCCCCACCCAAGTGGTTACACCCATGTGCACTACACAACCTGGTATGTACATACAGCATAAGGAGCTCCCAATACAAACGAGGCGGCCGAATTCGATCTTCAAAAAGTTAAGCCATGATATTGGCGGCACTTTGGCTGCTTGGCATGATTAGAAGAGGAATTGACGCTGGAATAGATCACTAATAGATCAAATCACTAACCAATACTAATGGATAAAGATCGATCATCAAATCATCAATCACTAATAGATCAAATTTCCGTCGAATATTCTCGATATCATAGCATTTTACCGGGATGAAGATTACGTTATAAAAATGGTAAAACACCTACAATTTCATTAGGAAAATATCTTTAAAAATGTTTATCCCTGACGTCAAGTCTCAGGTCAGCCACTGGATCAGCCAAAAGCATGCAGACTGTGGCTATTGCGCCTCGGTGGGTGCCGACTACACGGCAGGAAGGAAATGAAAGGAAAGTAACTGAGGAGACATCAACTATTTGGAAAATATTGAACGTCATCTCGGGAGACTCATAACATCTGCGCGCCTGCAGATATGCACACATATCTGCAAGAATGCCAAACAGAACCTTGGCGCTTCTAAAGCGTGCTGTGCCGTATGCCACTCGCTCCCCTCCATTACTTATGAGCAGCACAGTGCTCTAGTGCCCCATGAAGCGGTTCACGTCCCGCATACTTCCTGGTGCTGTGTATGCGCCTGCTCTACAACGCGTGTGATAAGGTGGGATAAAGCAGCGAGATCTAGTCTGAAGCCCGTGCTTCTAATTTCACGGCGTCTTGCCGAGGTGCAATTTTCATCAACAGCGAGAGACGCAGCCGCGTGATTACGCCATCCATTAATTAATGCCGTAAATCAAGGGAAGCATTTTCATTCCGGGACGTTGGTGCTGCAGGGACAGCTGGCCGCCTCTAGCTGCGCAGGCCACCACCAACATGACCTGGTGCAGGAGAAATATCAGTCAGGCATGCCAGGCCACCACCAACATGACCTGGTGCAGGAGAAATATCAGTTAGGCATGTCAGGCCACCACCAACATGACCTGGTGCAGGATAAATATCAGTCAGGCATGTCAGGCCACCACCAATATGACCTGGTGCAGGAGAAATATCAGTCAGGCATGTCAGGCCACCACCAACATGACCACTGGCGGATCCAGGGGGGGGGGGGCATTCCGGCCATGCCCCCCAAGCGCTTCAAAGGGGGGGGGGGCATAGTGTCTTTTGGCCCCCCCAAACCAATAAAAGTAAACTAAATTAAAATGCAGTAACCTTTGCTGAGGTTAAAAAATAGCTTTCCGGGTGAAATAATCTCCAATTTTAAAGATATTTTGTTATGATTGTTTGGAAGCCCAATATGGTAGCATAGTAGATTCTGACGCATCGAGGGTTCTATGCTGTTGAAGTTCTGCTTACAGCAAGAGATGACGAAATCAGCAGTTTCATTATTCCTTCGTCAGATAGGTTCATGAAGTTTGTTTAGCCAGTAACGGGCAAGCGAACCCAGTGAGCCAGATTTCGAAAGCGGAATTTGAACAGGATGTTTTGTGCGAGTGACCAGTTGAGCCCAGTTGAGCAGCATGTTTCGTATGTTGGTGTTGGGGTTGCTAAGATGAAGAGACAGGCTACATTCACTAGCGGATCCAGGGAGGGGCCTTCCGGCCATGGCTCCCCCGAAGCGCTTAAAAGGGGGGGGGGCATAGTGTCTTTTGGCCCCCCGAAACCAACAGAAGTAAACTGAATGAAAATGCAGTAACCTTTGCCGAGGTTAAAAAATATCGTCTGGATGAAAGAATCTTCAATTTTAAAGGTATTTTTATAATTGTTTGTAAGCCAATATGGTAGCATAGTACATTCTGACACGCATCGAGGGTTCTATGCTGCTCAAGTTCTGCTTACAGCAAGAGTTGACAAAATCGGATCTGCCAGTGTGTACACGTGCACGAACGTTGACGTGGTACAAGACGTTGAACGTGAACATGAACGTTTTGGTAAACAAGAACAAAAGTCCCGTAACTTAGAAGCGGTGGAGGTAGGCTGGGGCCCCTACACAGGAAATTATGTTGTCATTAATTATTATTGTAAAAAATGGGTCCATTTGACAAATAGTGGTAGAAATCCGATGCTTTTAACCAAAATAGTGGGAGAATGGGCACCCTCCAAATCCCTTCGACCCCTCCTCTGGTGCAATTCCTAAGTACGCCACTGGGGAGAGGGGGAGGGGGGAGGCTGACGCCGAAAACCGAAAGTTGCCCCCCTCCCCAAACCGGTGGGCTAGATCCGCCAGTGAACATGACCTGGTGCAGGAGAAATATCAGTCAGGCATGTCAGGCCACCACCAACATGACCTGGTGCAGGATAAATATCAGTCAGGCATGTCAGGCCACCACCAACATGACCTGGTGCAGGATAAATATCAGTCAGGCATGTCAGGCCACCACCAACATGACCTGGTGCAGGATAAATACCAGTCAGGCATGTCAGGCCACCACCAACATGACCTGGTGCAGGATAAATATCAGTCAGGCATGTCAGGCCACCACCAACATGACCTGGTGCAGGATAAATATCAGTCAGGCATGTCAGGCCACCACCAACATGACCTGGTGCAGGAAAATATCAGTCAGGCATGTCAAGCCACCACCAACATGACCTGGTGCAGGAGAACTGTCAGTCAGGCATGCATGTTGGCTTTAGTTTTACGTGCGACCTGCCAAGCGCAATAAAGAACAGATGACTGAAACGGGAAGACGTACTGGCAAGAAGCATTGGGGGGGGGGGGAGGCTGGAAGCGCAATGTTTTTCGTTATGGAAGCACGACACGTGCCTCGTAGAAGGACGCGTAGAAGAACGCATCGCACCTCGTCTTACTTGAGCTTTCCACACATGTTGAAGGCTTGTGGCTTCAGGACACGAAAGCCAATGCTATCACGAGCGATATACAGGGAGCTGTTTTGGACCACGCAGTGCCGTCCACACCAGCCCTCGCTCGTCTGGCGCCACTAATGGCGTCGTATACTGCTGTCGGCAGAAAGCACCTGTATAGGTGCTGGATCAACGAGGGTAATTGATCAAAACGGTCGAATTCCCCATGCATATCAGTGATGGGCGCATTGCCTTGAACGTCTATGCGGCCACGGGTCTTCAAACATTGATGCAGAATTCAACTGATTTCTGGTGCGATACGTTCACCAAATTGCATTTCGAAAGATGAAGAAGAAGTATGAATAAAATGAAATATGACACGTCATCCCTCCCTGGGACTGATATCAAAACTCGGGGATACAAATCAAAGACTTTACCCATTTCCCACCGGGGGTGGGTGGCACGTGTCGGCTGCCGCACGAGGTGCTTGGTGTGTCGGCTTCCGTGCGAGGTGTTTAGTGTGTCGGCTGCCGTGCGAGGTGCTTGGTGTGTCGGCTGCCGTGCGAGGTGCTTGGTGTGTCGGCTGCCGTGCGAGGTGTTTAGTGTGTCGGCTGCCGTGCGAGGTGTTTGGTGTGTCGGCTGCCGTGCGAGGTGTTTAGTGTGTCGGCTGCCGTGCGAGGTGCTTGGTGTGTCGGCTGCCGTGCGAGGTGCTTGGTGTGTCGGCTGCCGTGCGAGGTGTTTGGTGTGTCGGCTGCCGTGCGAGGTGTTTAGTGTGTCGGCTGCCGTGCGAGGTGTTTGGTGTGTCGGCTGCCGTGCGAGGTGTTTAGTGTGTCGGCTGCCGTGCGAGGTGCTTGGTGTGTCGGCTGCCAGTGCGAGGTGCTTGGTGTGTCGGCTGCCGTGCGAGGTGCTTGGTGTGTCAGCTGCCGTGCGAGGTGTTTAGTGTGTCGGCTGCCGTGCGAGGTGTTTGGTGTGTCGGCTGCCGTGCGAGGTGTTTAGTGTGTCGGCTGCCGCACGAGGTGCTTGGTGTGTCGGCTTCCGTGCGAGGTGTTTAGTGTGTCGGCTGCCGTGCGAGGTGCTTGGTGTGTCGGCTGCCGTGCGAGGTGTTTAGTGTGTCGGCTGCCGTGCGAGGTGTTTGGTGTGTCGGCTGCCGTGCGAGGTGTTTAGTGTGTCGGCTGCCGTGCGAGGTGCTTGGTGTGTCGGCTGCCGTGCGAGGTGCTTGGTGTGTCGGCTGCCGTGCGAGGTGTTTAGTGTGTCGGCTGCCGTGCGAGGTGTTTGGTGTGTCGGCTGCCGTGTGAGGTGCTTGGTGTGTCGGCTGCCGTGCGAGGTGTTTGGTGTGCCGACTACCGTGTGAGGTGTTTGGTGTGTCGGCTGCCGTGCGAGGTGCTTGATGTGTCGGCTGCCGTGCGAGGTGTTTAGTGTGTCGGCTGCCGTGCGAGGTGCTTGGTGTATCGGCTGCCGTGTGAGGTGCTTGGTGTGTCGGCTGCCGTGCGAGGTGTTTGGTGTGCCGACTACCGTGTGAGGTGTTTGGTGTGCCGGCTGCCGTACGAGGGGTTTGGTGTGTCGGCTGCCGTGCAAGGTGTTTGGTGTGTCGACTACCGTGTGAGGTGTTTGGTGTTTCGGCTGGCGTGCGAGGTGTTTGATAAACTGCCCGCGCGCGGCATTATCGCATCAATACTGCATGCCTACTGCGCTTGGACATACATTAGGAGTACTTCCGGATAAATGTTGTGATGTAAAGTTTATAAATCTCATAATGAAAAGAGAAGGCTGAACTATGAATGAGAACCTTAGAACTTGAAATGCTGCATTACAACGTGATACGCCCTGGAAAGTTGCCCATGAGCGGAAATACCCCTGCGAACTCATTTCTTTGAACAAAGGTTAAGAACATTTCATGAAGAATATTTGAAGAAAGAAGGAAACTAAGCAAAACTACAAGAGCACATCTTACTCCTAGCGAAGAAATTAGAACGCGAAACGTTATAGCAAGAACGTTATAACGGTTTCAAAAGTGTGATGGTGCGGCCGCTCCGAGCCTGGCCATTCAGGTGAACAGATATACACTGGAGTAGACTCGTTTGGCCTTCGCCTTCGCTCTTAATACATTTATCCAAGTGAGGACGTGAAGAAGCAAACACTGCGCAACAAATGATCAATGCATATGGAAGCAAAAGGAAACGATTTGACTACAATTAAGAGAAACGCGGGTCCCAAAGGCGTGAATCTTCGCATTCAGTATTCATCAGCAGGTGTTTGCTACAAATTCTTATCATGATGACAAATTGAGGAGACGCCAGTAACTGCTTCCATTGGGTGAGAGCGAAGCCAGTGACGGCAGCGACCACTTCCAGCGGGCAGAAATTCAAGCGAGACCGAGGAAGCTCCTTCGCGGGAAGAGTCCAATCTCCCGCATTGACACGCTTTTGTAATTCAGGGACGCTCATACCACACCGCGCAGGCCATTCCATTATCACTCATAACCCTTCTGGTCGAACCTTATTTAGCCGGCGCGGCGTGCTAGTGCCTACAGAATGTTGTATTACACACATAGCTAGTTGATTGGACTCTCTGACGGGCTGCATTTGGCCGAGTATGAATTACAAGCGCCTGTCGGGAGTCAGCCAACGTTTGATTTAAATGGAGAGTTGGTGGCTGCCGGCGGCGGTATCGACCCAGATTAAGCGTCCGCCTGGCGGGCGGATTATTTATATGACGCGGACGCTGGAATCGCCACCGCCCGTCACGCTCGGGCCGTCTCCTCACCGCCCATCACTCATAGCCGATCGAGCTGAGTTTCGCGCCAGCAGGGACTGACGGCCCAGCCCAGTGCCACGTCCCAGCCCAGTGCCACGGCCCACCCCAGTGTCACGGCCCACCCCAGTGTCACGGCCCACCCCAGTGTCACGGCCCAGCCCAGTGTCACGGCCTACCCCAGTGTCACGGCCCACCCCAGTGTCACGGCCCAGCCCAGTGCCACGGCCCACCCCAGTGTCACGGCCCACCCCAGTGTCACGGCCCACCCCAGTGTCACGGCCCAGCCCAGTGTCACGGCCCACCCCAGTGTCACGGCCCACCCCAGTGTCACGGCCCAGCCCAGTGCCACGGCCCACCCCAGTGTCACGGCCCACCCCAGTGTCACGGCCCAGCCCAGTGTCACGGCCCAGCCCATTGTCACGGCCCACCCCAGTGCCACGGCCCAGCCCAGTGCCACGGCCCACCCCAGTGTCACGGCCCACCCCAGTGTCACGGCCCACCCCAGTGTCACGGCCCACCCCAGTGTCACGGCCCACCCCAGTGTCACGGCCGAGACCAGCACAGCGCAGCTCAGCGACACTGGAGTCGTGACAATGTTCTTTCTATATCAGCTGAGTCGGTCCCGCTAGCTGTGCGACAGGCGAGAGCAAGTCAGCGCCAGATCAGTCAGATCAGCGGCAGGTCAGCGTCAGAGGTCAGCGCGGACAATTCCAAGAGATGAGCACCTGTAGATGCCCAGCACTTATTCTCGCCTTTTTGTACTATGCCTGAATGGAATATTGCATTTATAAAGCCAAACTACGCTCTGCTTTCCGTTTTCGTGCAACGAAAGCGTATCGGATGTATATTTAAAAATAGATGGAATGGGAGCTGGTCAATTTTGCAAAACTGTGCGTAGCCTGTCTTTCATTTTCACTTCAGAGTCCTCCGAGCAACATAGTTTCTACTTATGCATGCATAGTTCACACTCATTCACATGCATGTTCGGGCCCGAACGGTCGCCATGCCCTGGTCGTCCACGTGTGACCACGACACGCCCTGGTCGTCCACGTGTGACCACGACACGCCCTGGTCGTCCACGTGTGAGCACGCCGCGCCTGGTCGTCCACGTGAGACCACGACACGCCCTGGTCGTCCACGTATGACCACGACACGCCCTGGTCGTCCACGTGTGTCCACGACACGCCCTGGTCGTCCACGTGTGACCACGACACGCCCTGGTCGTCCACGTGTGTCCACGACACGCCCTGGTCGTCCACGTATGACCACGACACGCCCTGGTCGTCCACGTGTGACCACGACACGCCCTGGTCGTCCACGTATGACTACGACACGCCCTGGTCGTCCACTACGTGTGACCACGACACGCCCTGGTCGTCCACGTGTGACCACGACACGCCCTGGTCGTCCACGTGTGACCACGCCGCGCCTGGTTGTCCACGTGTGACCACGACACGCCTTGGTCGTCCACGTGAGACCACGCCGTGCCCTGGTCGTCCACGTGTGACCACGACACGCCCTGGTCGTCCACGTATGACCACGACACGCCCTGGTCGTCCATGTGTGACCACGACACGCCCTGGTCGTCCACGTGTGACAACGACACGCCCTGGTCGTCCACATGTGACCACGCAGTGCCCTGGTCGTCCACGTGTGACCACGACACGCCCTGGTCGTCCACGTGTGACCACGACACGCCCTGGTCGTCCACGTATGACCACGACACGCCCTGGTCGTCCACGTGTGACCACGACACGCCCTGGTCGTCCACGTGCGACCACGACACGCCCTGGTCGTCCACGTGTGACCACGACACGCCCTGGTCGTCCACGTGTGACCACGACACGCCCTGGTCGTCCACGTGCGACCACGACACGCCCTGGTCGTCCACGTGTGACCACGACACGCCCTGGTCGTCCACGTGCGACCACGACACGCCTTGGTCGTCCACGTGTGACCACGACACGCCCTGGTTGCCCGTGCTTCCGCTTCGTATCAGGTGGCTGGTGGTCGGCTGAACTCGTCGTCTGTCCTGCTGGCAATGAGGACAACGGCGAGGCCTGGGAGATGGGAGATGGGATGGAGACAATGAAGCTGGTCACCGCTCAATGTTTCTAAATAGGTATGTGTTGTGTATGTAATTGTGTCTGCGTTCTTATTTTCTATCCTTGGAATCTCTAATCTGCATTTTATGATAAAACCAGATAGAACTTTATGGTCTGACGGCACATAAATCGGAGAATGTGAAGTGCAAATTCAAATTTATCCCGTCTAGTAGATGACCCAAGTCTCTGTCTAAGGAATAAAAAACGTCAGTGCCAGGTCAGTGTCAGGCTAGCACATCAAAGTCAGGTCAACGTCAGCTGAACGTCAGGCCAGCATCAGGTCAGCATCCGGCCAACGTCAGGTTAGAGTCTGGTCGGCGGCAGGCCAACGTCAGGTTAGAGTCTGGTCGGCGGCAGGCCAACGTCAGGTTAGAGTCTGGTCGGCGGCAGACCAACGTCAGGTTAGAGTCTGGTCGGCGGCAGACCAACGTCAGGTTAGAGTCTGGTCGGCGGCAGGCCAACGTCAGGTTAGAGTCTGGTCGGCGGCAGGCCAACGTCAGGTTAGAGTCTGGTCGGCGGCAGGCCAACGTCAGGTTAGAGTCAGGTTGGCTGCAGGTCGGCGTCAGATCAATGTCGGGTCGGCGTCAGACCAATGTCAGGTCGGCGTCACATAGAGGTCAGTCTTCAGTGTGAGGCCAGCAGGTCAGCAGCACCGATAGCGCAACTAGGGGCCGACTGAGCCCTGAACCACTTCCGCTGCACGTGAGCCCGGAGCTGGTGAGCTTCGGAAAATTCCGCTGATGGGGTGGTGAACAGGATGCCCGCCCCTATAGGATTGCGTTTCGCGCCACAGGAAACACGGTCGTTGTTTATCGTTGCTACTTAATTAAAGAATTTCAGAGGTGTTATCGCAATTGGTGGAGGCGGGCTCCTGTCAGGCAGCTCAGACATGCTTCGAGATGATAAAAACGCGGCGTGACAGAGCTGTGACGACAATACCGAAGATGCCACCGATGTAATTTACTTCGTACGTAAGTACATGTTCTACATGCGTAGTCAGGAGCCAACAATGCTCCTCCGTCAGCTGAGGACGATAATCTGACCGTGTGACGTCATCACGAGTCTTCCTGGTTTATCTGGCACCTGTTCAACGCGGTAATATCACGGACCTTGTCATTCCGGATGTTTTAGCCGGTTCCTCACCAGTCTTACAGTAGCATGGTCAAAATATATATAAGTTCTGTCCGAGTCAGTACACTCAGATCGACAAAACCTAACTGTTTTCCCTTCAGCCATCACGTTTTTTTCGAAGTAGGGTAAGTTATTTCGCACTTCGTTAGGTTGCGGAATGCAGTAGGTAAGTAATGTACAACCCGTGATTTGAAACAATCCTTCCTGTTTCCTCCAACTTCAACACGTTCAATTATATGCCGTCGGTTTTCCCCAGACCGAGAGAAAGGAGAATGCTTATAGTTAAGCTGTAATCTGTTAGCTGTAAGCCGTAATGTTCAGCTGAAAATCCCGTGTTTTAATCGGGTCAAGTTAAAGAACATGCTAAGATGCCAGCAAATAGATTGTTTGTGTTTCCGGTAGCCGATGATTTTATTTACACAAAAAAAACATTTTATGAGGTTTCTCAATCTGGGTTAAAAAAGACATACCTAACAGCACCGACAAAATTGCGTTCCAGCTTCTAACGCTGGCACGCCTCAAAACAGCGCACGATGCTCACCATATTTCCCCTAGAGACATGACATCTTACAGGAATTATATATATTTTTTGAGAACTTATCTTCATCATACCTTTATTGTACCATAAGACAATAAAGTACATCCAAACATAGTCACTTCTGAAACCTCAGCGACGTTCCTAGTTTTGTGATCTGTTTGAAAACAGTACAATCTTATGGTGGTACGACATATTGTTGTTAATATGTGGTGGCGGGATCAGTCCAGGAAGAAAAAGCAGCGGGGCATCGCTTGGTCTACCTAACCTGCTCTCCGTTAATCTCTTTCTCATCCTGCCCTTCATTAACCTTTTTCTCATCGAAAAATCCATGTGATCAGGTTACGTGAGTAGCGGAGGACACTCCTGCCTTCGATTTGATGTGCGGGGCAAAAAAAAGAGAAAATAATGAAAAGGTATCATGGAAAAGGGCATCAGAACCATCTCCTGGTCACCTTTTTATTCTACCTGTGCCTAACTTTTTTCAGTTATAATCATAAGGCTGCTTAACCTTTGTTTCACTTGTCAGTACTCCACTTTTTCTTCACCTATTCATCTACTGGGCTTCTCCATTCACTCTGTTGGTTTAAAAACCACAAAATGATCTTTATGACAGATTGTCATAAAGATCAAGTCATAAACCCTCTATTGGCATTCTTCTTTAATTACAGAGTTTTAATTTGTAGTCAGCCACAGATACCACTTCAATATGCAATAATTTGGTGTTGACATAGAGGTATGGCATATTACAGCACATTGGGAGATGTCCTCCAACCATCAAGTGGGCTACTCTGTTTCCAAGATTGGAGTTATAAACAAATAATCTGGGTAAACAGCCGGTCAATGCAGCATGTACACTGTACAAAGTGTACATAGTCGGGTACAATAGTGCCAAAGAATACCACATCTTAGTTCAAGACATATTTTGTTCATTCATTCAAGCAAAATTTTGCTTCAGAACACTAAGAGTGGTGAGTATATTTCCAATAAAAATAATACTTGAGGGCACCAAAGGATCGCACGTCTCTTCGATGATTTGCATGCCCAACCTCAAAATCCATCCATTTCACTCTAAAGAGAAATGTAACGGTGCTGAGACATGCATCTCGACCACCTTCCTGATGTGACACCGGTGAGCGGTCAAAAGCACCGCTTGTATCGAACGTGTGTCACACGTGACATCGCCTAACGGTGCTGAGACATGCATCTCAACCACCTTCCTGATGTGACACCGGCGAGCGGTCAAAAGCAGCGCGTGTATCGAACGTGTGTCACACATGACATCGCCAATCAGTAGCCAGAAGATTAGTGTGGAAAATACACATTGCTTGGTGCTATGGAGGAAGAGCGGGTCAGGCGTTCCCTCTCCAACTCAGCTGCAGCACTACCGTAGTCGTGATTCTTATGTTGTCTTATAGCTGCTATTAAGCCAATTAACGAAATCTGTCAAAGGACGAAATCCGAGGTGCCTACGTTCAAGGATAATACATACACGTTCCTGATTAGAAAGAGCAACTGCAACAATTGAGCGTTTGTCCTTACAAATATGCGTTGTCACGGTGGGAGGAATCTCACATGATCTGCGTTGCCAAAGGTGTTGTAGCCCTACTGGAGTGGACTGACTAGGCCGTGGGTAGTGTGTCTACTACCCACGACCTAGTCGTAGTTAGTTTGGTTTCCTTGTCTACTAACCATAGACAAGGAAGTCAAAAGAAAACAGGAAGGAGAAATGAGCATCGATCAAAGATGCTGGAAACAATTTCGCTTCTGATTTTTCGTGCACACAAGCGGATGTAAAACCGCTGCAAAATACTGATGTATGCACTCAGAGTAGCTCAGTTGAGAGCTGCTTTGGGTGCATCAGTATACATCAGCACGCATACCTGATGTGAAAATCACCGTGAGCGGATGAATGCATGATACCATTACAGCCACGCATGATAGCAGACAACCAGGTATGGAGGATTAAGTTTTCGAAGTTTCAGGGTGTGTTGGTGCGTTTTTTTCCAGATGTGATTATTTTGTCGAGTAACTCCCGCGACGATTGCAGGTCCGAGCGGGTGTCCCAGAAGGCGAGGGCGGCAAACCTACAGTCGGTTCCAGACGCTGGAGCTGGAGAAGGAGTTCCACTACAACCACTACCTGACCCGGCGGCGACGCATCGAGATCGCTCACCTGCTCAACCTGACCGAGAGACAAATCAAAATCTGGTTTCAGGTTCGTACAGTCACGCAGTTCTCAGCCCTATTCCTGTATGGTTAGCTTAGCTCGATTCCTTTGCGGGGACGAATTCCATCTCGTCCCTTCTGAGATCTCGAAACCTCAACCCATCTAAAACAAAGAATCAAAACAATAACTTGACCCAAAATGGAGTAAGAAAGCAGAGTTCTCCTTTATTTCCTTGCTGACAGTGCCCGCCCAAACGTCCCTCTTGCTTCTACCCTGGACCCACTTGCGGTGATTTTTCACCACCTGAGCCAGCCTCTCCGTCTTCGCCTCAGAGGTGGTGAGAATCTTCAGGTAATCAGTCCACAGCTTGATTGACCTATCTGTGGTTAGCTATGGGCGCAATATAGCCGAAGCAGCTGAAGAGCCGACAAAAATCCCAACTACACCCAACTACCTTGTAGCATCGTTGACAACCTTCGTGTGCACGACATATTCGTGGAACTTGAGAAGCTCTGAGTAGATCTGCCACTGACCAGCCGGCAGGACCAGCCACTCGCCCTGCAGATCTGGGATGGCCATTGACAGCCAGCTGTTGGGCCCACCCAGGTCCATCAGCTCCGACTGCGGTCAGGTGGTGGGCAAGGTGGGCTTCCGCGGGCCGTACTCTGCAGGACGTGATAATCTCTTAATTTTCTCGACAATGTTCTCCTTCTCCCTGTTGGAGATGAGAGAGGAGCACATGACGAACACACCAACTTCCTCGGCCAGGTGCCAGGTGTGCCTGAACAGCACCTGCGGGATTATCTCCTTGAGATACCCTTGCATGTGCTGTCCAAGCAAAGCGAATGAAAAGGTCGGCACGCTTTGTACCTGACGTAGGAAGTTGTTGTGTTCGCCATGTGCTCCTCTCTCAACTCCAACAGAGAGAAGGAGGAAACAGGAAAAGGAGCCAACAGCAGGTTGTCACTGTCCATCCTAAATCTGCAGGGCGAGTGGCTGGTCCTGCCGGCTGATCAGTAGGATATCTGCTCAGTGTTTCTCAAGTTCCACTAATATGTCGTGCACACGAAGGTTGTCAACGACGTCACAGAGAGGTCAATCAAGCCGAGAGCTGACTATCTAAAGATCCTCACCACCTCTAAGGTGAAGAGGGAGGGGCTGGTTCAGGTGGCGAAGGACCACCTCGAGAGACACCTGGGAAGGAATGAGAGAGATACCTGGACGGGCACTGCCAGCAAGTAAAGAATTATGGGCACGGTTAGTAAATAGGGCAGGGCAATGGGAAGGAAAGTGCACTAAGTTGGGCAGGTAAATTGGAAGAACAGACACTAAGTAGGGTATGGCGCTGAGTAGAGCATGGCACTAAGTAGGACAGGGCAATGAGAAGGACAGGGCATTAAGTATGGTAAGACAATCTGAAGGACATTTCATTGAGTAGGGCATAGTGCTAATATATCAGGACATTTCGCTGGAAAAGGCACTAAGGAGGACAGTTGGGCTCTTAGGATGGTACTACGAAGAGTGGAGCACTGCAGAGGGCAGGACGCTGTTGGGTGCAGGGCAAACAGTAGAACAGGACACTTTATATGACAGGGGGCTAAGGATGGCAGGACACCAGAGAGTGTGACACTAAGGATCGGGCAATAAGTAGGGTAGGGCATGATAAATAGACTAGGGCACTAAGCAAGGCAGATATATAAGCGAGGCAGGGCACGCAGAAGAGCAGGACATTCAGTATTGCACTTGGGAAGGAACTAATGAGGGTAGGACACCCACGAGGACACTGAAGAGGATACTCAAGACAGTAGGGCATTCAGGAGTGCAGTGCACCAAAGTGGGCAGAGCATTCAAAACCCAGGAAAGCAGGGCACGCGGTAGAGCACATAGGAGGGTCCTAAGGATGGTGGGGCACTGAGAAAGGCACTCAGGAGGGCATTGCACTAAAGGGCACTAAGGCGGGCAGGGAATTCAGGAGGTCAGGACATTATAAAGGGCAAGGCACTAAGTAGCTGGAGGCACCTTCAGGAAATGAGTGCAGAGCACTAAATAGGACAGGGCTGGCAATAAGAAGGGTAGGACACTAAGCAGGGTAGGACATTTGGATGGGTGGTGCACTACGGCACAAACGACGGCAGACCACTAATGAACACAGGACATTACTAGCTGCAGGACACTCAGTAGGACGGGGCATTAAGCAGGGTACGACACAAAGGAGCATGGGCTCTTAGGACAGGGCAATAAGTAGGATTTGACATTGTAAGGAGGGCAGGGCGCTAAAGAGGGCAGGACACTAAAGGGGGTAGGGGACGAAGGTGAACAGAGCAGTTAGGAGGGCATGGCACTGCGGAGGGCAAGGCACTAGGTAGAACATAACACTCAGGAAAGGAGGGCAGGGTATTTATAAAATGATGGCAGGACCCTTGGTAGGGCAGTGCTCTAGGAAGAGGCAGAGCACAAAGTTGGGCTGGTGACAGGGCAGTAAGCAGCCAGAGAACTGAGCAGGCCAGGGTACCCACAAGGGCAAAGGATTTAGGAGGGCACTACAAAGGACAGGGCACTAAGGAGTGCAACAACATTAAGCCATACCTTGAGCAATGACGTGGCAGGTCACTACAACTGCATGACAAGGCACTAGCAATCAAAAAGGAACTTTATGGGGAAAATGTCGTGTTACCCTGTGGACAAAATGTCAGAGGACTAGTTGCACGACCTGAGGGCTTGGTGTCATTAGTATTACCTACGTTTCTGGAAAGTATGTCTTGCTTCAAATCCCGCGGTGTTTTGACTCCCAGGACAGGCTGCTAATTTTCTGAAACATTATATGATCAGTTACCAGCCCTCTAAGAATTAAATCAGCACTCACCTAACGTATATCACCTTCCCATACCGCATTTTATCTGATGTAGCAATGTATAGCTTGACATTGACGGAAACACTAACGCTGACAGAACAGTATTTTACTGTTCTAAGACAGGAACAACAGCAATATATTTCCGTGTTTTGCTGTACATGAACACTAATGATGTCTTCTTGATATTAATATATGAAGAATAATTATTCCTGATATCATTGCATTGCACAATGTAATATTAATTCATTCTTACCAATATCCATATGATTTCAGTATCCAGTTGAATTCAAGTCGCACACATCAAGTATTACTTTTAATCCTTCGGTTCCGAAGATTTCAGTTTAATTTCGAGATGATAAGAGCAATAGTTGTCAATACCACGAGTTAACTTCAAAACCATGAAGAGAATATGGTCAAATCACCTTGGATGCATCACATTTCACTAGTTAGAGTGAACGTCCGGTCTTGTTATACTCGGGAATCGACCGATTTCTCCTCACATGTTTCCTGCACACAGAATCGCCGCATGAAGTTAAAGAAGGAGCTGCGAGCCGTAAGAGAAATCAACGACAAGGCAAAGACGGGTGAGAAGGAGGAGAGCCAGGAGGCGGACGAGGCTCAGACGGCTGAAGTCGGCAGTAGCGATGACAAGACGGCCGCCAGCCCACCAAATCCTACCTAATTCGTATGCCATATGACAAGTCTCTCCATAATGTATGTATCCTTGGGCATGGGCTGAATTTTAACGAAAACCTGGTTACAGTTCCAGTTCGAAACTTTGGACCCTATTTTGAATAATCTGGTGACTTCCATGGAAATGTAAAATGCGCATCTGCAAGCCCGACAATTCTTTGAAATTTCATCCATGCCTATGTGCGACCATGTAGAAAGCTATCGTGAGGCGTGCAAGACGTGCCATCGACTGGATCACTCTGCCGAGATTTAGGCAAGAGATGAGGTGTGAGGGAGTAACAGGCTCCGGAGACGTTTGGCAATCAGTAATGAATGGTGCTGAGAAGTGCAACAGTTGTGACAATAGGTCGCCTTTGTTTGCTGGATTTTCGTCACTGATGTTGACCTGAGTCTCAATATCATGATGCTGTTGTGCCCCTTTATGATAAGACAGTGTTCATTGTCAAAGAGTAGGTTTTCGTATTGCATTGCAGCGTTGTATTGACTGTTCCTGTCTCTCATGATCGATGCACTCACCTGAACAGCACCTCACCTAGTTGCGAAAATCTAATTTTCCAAATGCTATAGCCAAACAAATCGTTCCGGTGGATCTGTTTGGCCATGTTTCATATAGATTTACATCACTTAACATCTGGCTCATCTGTATTGTCATTCACTTCACGACAGCTCGATTCTTCACAAAGATATTTCAAACAGTGTTCACTTCCATCGTCACCCTCCCGTAGCTGTCACCTTCCTCACTCCGACGACCAGCAGCGTCTTCCTGTTTCCAGTCGGGGCGACAGTCGGGGCGACAGCGTGGGATGTGCAGCAGCGCGGGCTCTGTTCTGATTGCGATACGGAGGCATTAGCTGCCTCCATTAGAGCCAGCCAGTGGTATCGGCGGCCCCACTCGGCCGCCGTCGGCCGCACCAGATGCCTGCCGGCACATTTGGAGCAATTAGTATGGAAAACAGGGGACGAAATTTCCGACGCGTAAATGCTGCATCGGCGCTAAGCTCGAGGCCAATGAATTTATGATTGCAATTCCACGGCTCCGCTGTGCTACCGAATGCAACACGTTTTCGTTATGGCCGCCCGGCGGGGCGGCTGGAAATCCGGCAAACCGCGCCTGATGCTGGTCGGCCGCCGCGTCCGTCAGACGAGCGGGGCGTGTCGGCGAGGGGAGGCGACTGGAGACGAAACACCCGCCTGGGACCGCGCCCCACCATAGCCGGCCGATCCGATGGCTCCCCGTGATTTCTGTCGGCCGTATTTTAATCCGGCTTTGTGTCGCTCGCCGAACTAAATCCGACCGGCCGCGCGGCCGCATCTCCACATGTTTGCGAGGCGCAGCGAACGCTCGCGCCGCCGAGGGAAATGAGTGTCAACAAAAGTCGACGGCAGACGTTGTCGGTCGAACTGACAAATATGTACTCAAGTACGCCCCTGTCGCGACTCCTTTTTCAATCGGCTTTATCTGTTACTCGGTTCCCATCGTACATTCTGATCGATCGCAGGAATCAGCCATGCGAGATATTGGTGCCGTGTCCCGCCTCCTTTAATAACGTTAAAAAAAACGGAGAACGGCGCGTATCCCCCCACACGCCGCCAGCTGTTGGGTCGGCAGCCGAGCATCGGCATTCATTTCAGCCAGCCGGCGCGGCGGCTTCCAACGATGAACGGGCCCTGCAGTAAATCAAACCGCAGGGCCGTCCGACCGCAGCAGCCGGCCTTCCGCTCACTGTCCGCTGTCCGCTGTCCGTTGTCCGCTGTCCGCTGTCCGGCGCCCGTCACAGCCCAAGGTCGCACCAACCAGTCTCGAATGAACATGCTGACTCATGGCTAGGACGTGCTTGGCGAGAATGGCGAGTCGGAGTCAACGCTTGTCAGCTTGGCTGGTGCATGGTGGCGGCGTCTGGAGGCGCTTCCAGCTGCAGTGTTGGGATGTCTGGTGGCTCTAGAAGCCAGTAGCGATGGGACGTTTGTGCTGGACTGGTTTCGTTTGAGCTGAGTTTCGTTTGAGCTGAGTTTTGTTTGCGCTGAGTTTCGGTTGAGAAATGTTCAGTGGAGGCTGGCGTGTGTGAATGTAAAACCAAAATACGTAAGTCGGTGGTTGTAAGCGTTTGCTTCGGCGAACGTGCAAATAATAATACGTAAGCAACCGCCTTTTGCCCAGCACGAAAATATGCTCAGTGTGTATAATAGGAGATTAAATCTTCTCATAAATGTATCGGTGATGTAGCGAAATACGTAATTGTGCCAGCATTCGTGTTCGATGTTGACCTGACCCTGGAGCTTGCGACCTCACGTTTAAAAACAATGGGCTCAGCAGTACTGCGGCCGCCCAGCGCGTTTTGTTGGCGTTTGTGGCATGTAAATGCCACCAGGAGCTTATTCTAATACTATGTGTGTTTCTGTTAGTATTAGTTGTTAATAAATATTCAAAAGATCGGCGTCTTCTAAATAGCTCGGATCTCCAAGTTGACGACAAATAGCTGCATCATTCTGCGCTAGAGACAAATCACTTGGTGATCCCGGGCGATATACAGTCTGTGTCAGCCACCGGAGACTCAGGGTGGGGTGCAGTCTGTGTCAGCCACCGGAGACTCAGGGTGAGATGCAGTCTGTGTCAGCCACCGGAGACTCAGGGTGAGGTGCAGTCTGTGTCAGCCACCGGAGACTCAGGGTGAGGTGCAGTCGGTGTCAGCCACCGGAGACTCAGGGTGAGGTGCAGTCTGTGTCAGCCACCGGAGACTCAGGGTGATGTGCAGTCTGTGTCAGCCACCGGAGACTCAGGGTGAGGTGCAGTCTGTGTCAGCCTGAGCCGGTCTCCTCACACTCGACGCATAGTGAATGGCTGATAAATAATTGCGTCGGACGGACAGCCGAGGGCTGACAGACCATCCGGCGACTCGACTGTGTAACGGGTCACATGTGGCGACCACCAGCGCCGAGCTGATGTCTTGATTTCCTCGGAGCTTCGTCGATGCGACCACAGAGATCGCAGACTTGTGGCGCCGTCGAGACTTTCTCAGAATGGAGCCAATACATTGTTGATTTATGTGCGTGAACGGCGACAGGAATTGAGTGTTTCTGTTACTGGGTAGCGCAGCAGCATGGAATTGAATGGCGCATTGGGGAAACAGACGGAATTAAAGTAGCGATAAAAATAGGCACTCAGTGCAGCCGGCATACCGACACGGTTTGATGTTGCTTATTTCCCCACCGATCCAAACAAGACGTTGCCGATGGTTATAAAGTTACATTGCTGTCATGTGAACCGTGCCAGCTCACTTCTAGTGGCGCTAGCAGCCTACCTTCATCAAATGCAAACGCATTGCAAGACTATCTAGAATGTGTTTGCCCACACCAGGTGGTGAGATATCGCAAGTGCAGTTGCACGGTAATTGCCACGGCGTGCTCTATGCTGGGAGAAGAACAGGCGGATATTACAACTGATAACTTGAAACCCAAGAATAAAGATTGGCGATACGGGATTGAATATTGTTTATTATGAGCTCAAGACGCTCATCTATAACCATAATCATGAATCGAATTATACTAAGTATATCACAAATAGATAGATAACGCTGACAAAATGAGGGCAAAGGTCCGATGGCTGCCTGGTTGATCCATTATTTTTATCCTATTGCAAGCGACCTTATGGAGTCAGTATCAGAAACATTTTGTCGACATGATCTGGTCGAGGCTGGGTATAGGATGGGAAAGGCGCCATGAGACGACTGAGACGGGCGACTGAGACCGACTGGTTTCCAAGGATGGAAAAGGCTAGCTGGGCGACTGAGACCTACTGGTTTCCAATCTTCACAGCTGACGTCATTGCAGAACTGGAGCCCGGAGGCTCTCAAGCTATGCGTGAAGCTCACCAAAGTCCGCTCTGGCCCGTCATGCTATATTTGGCCTCTCATCAAGAAGACAATTCAACATAGCAGAGCGCGCAGGATAGCCGAGCAAGGTCAGCCGTGCGTAACAATTGTCAAAAGCAGCGATGAGGATTGAAGAAACGGGCCTTTGTGTGGCTGGTTCAACTGTCAGATGTAGCGTGTCCGTGGCTATAGGGTTCAGCAGGGGCGGGGACTTTGTACCTTGCAAGCGTATCTATCTAGCTGGATCATGTTGTACCAAAGTGAGACTACATTTGCAGGCCCATGATTGTTGTTATATAAAGACCCCTATAAAGCGCTACTTTTCTCTTTTTTGCTCTTCGCAAGACAGGGGATAGATAGAGTTAGAGTCAGTGAGCGCGCGTGTGTGTGTGTGTATCTGTGTGTGTGTCAGCGAGAGAGAGAGAGAGAGAGAGAGAGAGAGAGAGAGAGAGAGAGAGAGAGAGAGAGAGAGAGAGAGAGAGAGAGAGAGAGAGAGAGAGAGAGAGAGAGAGAGAGAGAGAGAGAGAGAGAGAGAGAGAGAGAGAGAGAGAGAGAGAGAGAGAGAGAGAGAGATATATATATATATATATAGATATATATATATATATAGAATATATATATATATATATATATATATATATATATATATATATATATATATATATATATATATATATATATATATATATATATATATATATATATATATATATATATATATATATATATATATATATATATATATATATATATATATATATATATATATATATATATATATATATATATATATATATATATATATATATATATATATATATATATATATATATATATATATATATATATATATATATATATATATATATATATATATATATATATATATATATATATATATATATATATATATATATATATATATATATATATATATATATATATATATATATATATATATATATATATATATATATATATATATAGGGGGGGGGGGGGGGGGGGGGAGAGAGAGAGAGAGAGAGAGAGAGAGAGAGAGAGAGAGAGAGAGTGAGCGAGCGAGCGAGAGAGCTATGTATATATAGGAAGGCAGAAAGATTGACAGGGTGTTTTCGGAGGGATGGTGGGCTAGAGCGAGGAGGGCATAGGAATTAAGTGTGCATTGGTGCAGAAGGATTCGAAAAACTACACAATCCTTTGCATGTGATAAAAAACGTGATTTATCATAAGGTTCATAGCTTCAATGGTAGACCGGCCAACACTGGTATGCTCAGTTTCGTAATGGGAAATTGTATTACGATGCTCATACGACAATGCATTGTTTGTGAAAGGATCACTACATACAACATTGTGCTAAAAGTGTGATCAAGGGGACTAATTGCAACGATGGGAGCAAGAAAACTCCGGTATCTCAACTGGAATCAACTTGTCAGCTATATCACCAGGTTTCTCGAATATCACCTCGCTGCAAATTCCACTAAATTGACGTCTATTCCACTTTGCAACACCAGCTTTTTCATTGGCAACACCTACACCAAATTTGGAATTATAAATAGCAGTTCTTCTGGTAATCTTCCATCTATATCTTACTTCTAATAGGTCGCTGGACAGTGGCGAATCTAGGGGTCATGGACCCGCCCCTCCCCTAAGCCCCGAAGGGGCCAAGAAGGCCATTGAACACGTTGGGTTTGAGCATAAGTCGTCATGAAGTACACAATACATTTGTCGCTCCAGGGTGTGTTCGGGCGACCGGAGAGAGCCCCAGGGCCCACAATCGAAGGACCCCTGAGCCGACGTGAGGGGCATCTGAGCTGACGTGAGAAGCACTTGGACCGGCGAAAGTGGCCTGGACTGATGAAGATGGTCCCGGCGCAATGAAGAGGGTCCTCCGAGTCGACGGAGAATTCAACTGAGCCGAGGGCCCGGTCCAGGCCAACATGAAGGGTCTCTGGGCCGACGGAAGTGGTCCGGGTCGTTGGAAGGGCCTCCGGGCTGACGACGAGAGCCCGACCAGTAAAGAGGGCCTCTGAACCAACGAAGAGGGCCCTTAAGCCGATGGAGATGGTCACTGAGCTTACGGAGATGGTTCCTAGCGGCTGGAAAGGGCGCCGAGCCGATATGAAGGGTCTCTGGGCCCAGGGGCCCACACAGGATTGTTCTAGGATGGCAAGCACATTTTAAAGGACCCTTGGTAGACCGGGCCTCCTCCTTTCAGTGACATAGGTCCCTTGACTACTCAAGAGCCCTCACCGTTAGCTCATGGGTCCTCTTTGATTCTGGAGGCCCTCTTCGTCAGGCCCAAGACCCTTCCAATGGCCCCTCTGACGGTCCAGGATCTCTTCATAGATGCTCGGGCCCCTCTAATGGTCCTGGGTCCTGTCTGGTATACATGGGCCCTTTCCGCCGGTCCAGGGCTCTTTGTGGGCCCAGGGACCCTTGTTACTGGCCGAGACTCTCTCCGTCAGGCCAATAAACTTTAACGACTCGGGCCCCCATCAGTTCAGGGCCCTTCGTATCGGCTTGGCTTCCTCCGTCGTCCTAGGTGCCTTTCATGTTGGCTCAGGGCCGTCTCCGACAACCCGGGATCTTTCCCGATGACTAGTGGACGCCCTCTGTCGGATGAGGGGGCATTTCCGGATGAGGGGGCATTTCCGGATGAGGGGGCATTTCCGGCGGTTCCGATGGCCATTCCGTCACCTCAAGTTTCTTTCCCGTTGGCTTAGAGACTCATTTTACTGGCAGGTTTTTTACACCTCTGTCAGCCGGTGACCCTCCACCGACCTGGGACCCTTCCGATCACCAGGAGATCCTTCACTTTGACCTGACCCAAGGCCGTCAGCCTCTGCCCCTGGGTACTCTCTCCATCGACTCGGGCCCCTCTTCATCGATCCGGGACCGTATACATCAGCCCGAGGCTCGTTAATCGGTGCAGAGTCTCCGGACATCGCTCCATGGGCCCTTCACACCGGCCCCTGCCCCCATCAAGCCACTCAAGGGATACTAGGATCACCAGCTCTCAAGTAGGACAGGGCGGGGATCCAATTAATGTCTCAAGGAGCCCATTAGCTCCCACTGGCCCTTCCAGCTCCCGAACTATTTCTGTTGACGTTCAAAAATCGAAATTGGTCATCAGGTGATTGTCGTATTATGGACTTTTAACGTTCTGTCTCCTCTCAAATGAGTCGCTTCCGATGCTTTGAGAAGGCACGTGCCCATTTCCTCTTGTGTGCGCCTATGCCTGAGCCAACGGCGGGACCAAAACCGCAGAAAGGGTCCCTGGTCTGACGGAGAGGGCCTAACATTTTGAACGAGGGCCTCCGTCTTGACAGAGACGGTCTCGGGCCGCTAAAGAGGTTACCTGAGCAGAAGGAGAGGGCCCCTAGCTGCCGGAGTGGACCGCGGTCCGTCGAAAAGGGCCCAAACCGATGTGAAGGGCCCCTGGGCCGATTAAGGGTCCCAAGACATAGGAGAGACCATGGCGTAAAGTAGTACAGCTTTGAAAGGCTACTACACCATGAGTCATAGGCATAGGAACGGACCGTGAAAAAGCCCATGGCCACAAAATGTCATGGCAATGGGGACATAGCCCCACCACTTCTCAATGTAGGGGGCCGGCAATGTTGACTTACCCCACTCACAACATTTTCAGAAAATGTTTTTGTTTAGTACTTCGGAGTTACTTTAGCACTTCGGAGTTACTTAAAACACGTATGGCGAAACACGTAAAGCACGTAAAACACATACCCACCAATAATTTACCTCAATACCAGATAATGCTACTTCATATTATAAGGAAAATATTTATTATCATTGTCTACATAGAAGCACTTACATGGTAGCCAAATACGCTACCATATTCATTGAGTGCTGGCAAACCTGTATATTCTGAGGAAAACTGCAATCTCGTGCATAAACTGCACATTTCTAAACCAAGCTTGAAGGTGTTGCCGGCAACACTCTTGAGCCAATGAGAGGGCGAGTGGTAGTTAGTGGAGCAGATCAGAGCCAATCGGAGGGCGGTTGACGACGTTGACGACAACACCCAGCTGGGACCGAACGTGGCTCAAGGCGAGCTCCGCACCAATACAATAAATACATATCCTGGGAGACTTTTGCATTATTCTGAATCAATGAAACAATAGGCCGAATTAATTGCATGCAAGGGTGTACAGTACGTTAGGATGCATAGTTATTTGATGTGTTATGCATCCTCTCGCCTGTATCCACTGCATTTATAGAGAAATATGTAAGACCTTTTCGGGACACAAAAACTGAGAAAGGCCTGTGAACATGACAATGCCTCTTACGGCGGCCTATCCAATCCACCAGAAATGCAAATTTTCCCTCAGTAAGGTTTCTTTCTTTGCTGCAGAAATGCCTGATTTTGTTGGAGTCAAATTGGCATTGGTCACATTATTTTAGGGAGACACAAAATTATAAATCTCCGTACTTGAGTCTACCTGAAATGACGCGACAAAAATAGTTTCTTGAAAAATTGTGGTCGCAATCAGGCCACTAAAGTCCAGGGGGCACCGAAACTTTGGATGCCCCCTGGTCAAGTCCTCGCTTCGCCACTGGTATCACGCCAGCAGCAAGATTAATCCTCCGCAAGCGGCTTTAATTGATAAACATGCTCTGCAAACCGTCTCGGTGCCACGAAGCTTACGAAAACTAAGTCCAGCTATGGTACGATGCCACCAGCAATACAGCCAAGACATTTTTGGACCCCCCTCAGTCAATAAAAATGTTCGTCATAGGGGCACGAAAGTCCAGGGTGCAACAAAATTGCTGGGAGTCCCCAACATGTTCCCGTACCAGTCCCAGTCCCAGTCCCAGTCCCAGTCCCAGTCCCAGTCCCAGTCCCAGTCCCAGTTACAGTCCAAATCCCAGTCCCAGTCCTAGTCCCATTCTCAGTCGCTGCAGGATTCCCCAGAGCTCATGAAAAAGCTCCAACTCATGACGGGGGTCCAACAATATTTTCCAGAGGCCCAGAACAGGAGACCCATTCTATTAACACGAGCCCCTGGAGCTCACTGGGCTGTCCCAACACTCGACAGAATGTGGCATTGACGTTTCAGGCCAGGAGGACCGCTATTCTTGGAAAAACGGCCATAAAGGTCACGAAAAGATGCCAATACCCACCCGGCTGAGACCTCACCATGTTGTCCTGAGGCACAAGAACAGGAGGCCCATTATTATTGGTAGGAGGCCCCTGCAGCTCACGAAGACGCCCCAAGGTCCAGCAGGAAGTCCCATCATATGTCTGGAGGCCCCAAGCTAGGAAGCCCATTAGTGATGACAGAAGGAAGGCCCAAAGAGATCACTGCAAGGCCAAGCCCTAGTCCGGATACCCCCATCATGTTGTATGGGAATCCAGGACCAGCAGGCTATTAGTTGTGACAGGAGGCCCATAAAGCTCACCAAAGGACCAAAGCCCAGTATGTGGGCTCATGTCGCCTCACGACTGCAGATCAGAAGCTTTGGTAGAAGGCTCCTGAAGTACACATAGACATAAAAATGCGGTGAGCTTCCATTCACCCCCAGATGTTGAGCAGGCATCCAAGGACTGAGGAAGCCCCATGAACATCCGTTTGCCGCACATCGTCCCCGAAAGAAATTTGTGGCGCGGCCTATGTAGGTGGGGCGCTCGCTATCTCCTCCCTGAGATGGTCAAGCTCAACTTTAGTTTCATGACCTACCGAGTTTAAGTTCATAATGTCAATAACGCATCGACTGTAGAGAAACCGCTTTACTGCATATCGCTCGTCATCTGCGCGTCTCCGGACCATTCGCGGGTGCTGGCAAGTGGTTTGCCTATCCTCATTCAACAATACGAGCTCGTTCAGTCGTACGAACCGTACCAATGTTCTTCCTTACGATATTTATGTCGTTCAACCTTTCCTATCGAAACCTCTTCACTGCGATCTTTTGACATACCATTCTTATCCTGGCAGTGTTTTATATGGGAACATTCTACTTTATAGCATTTATAGCCAATTGGACACTCTTTGCAACTTCTTCTCTCTGAAGCATTGACACACGTACGTGTCCTATCACACATCACATATATATCTGAAGACATATTGCACGCGACGTTTTGGCTTACGAAAGCTTTTTCATACTTTCTCATTACAACAGTTAGGCTTATGATGGTTTGGCATACAGCAACCATCAGTATTCTCCCACCCCAGTGGGAGTTTACTGGTGTTCGTTAATAATAAGCTAAAATAAACCGATTGCTCCATCCAGGGGTCGAGTCCTGTGGAATCAAATCGATTAAGCACCAATTCATTCACCAAATGTTGCTTCCTTGCAAGCTTCATTGGTGGTTTCAAAGGGCTCTATGTCGAAGCTTCGACGCACTTGAGGAGAGCCAGCTTTCGCGCCGATGAATCGTGGAGATTTGGGGCTCAAAGCGTGCAAGCATGTCTACATATTATGTATTGCCACTTCCTCGGTGCATATATGTTCGGATCGGCCGCGACCATCAGGGCAGCACAGGAAACAAACGTGTCTTGTGGACTAGGGAAACGAAGATATGTAGGCTTCTTACATTCATCATTGAAAACAAATGAAACAGAGCAATGATACAATTGTTGCTACAAAATGTAAATGACAAACGTGTATGCAATGAGACATATAGCACTGCAGCCGAACTGCAAGGTGGGTGGACAGGCTCAGATACGATTGGGGAGACGTAGGCGTTCACCTGGCACACCGAGATGTCGATGGCGAAGCGGTGACCTGACCCCCTGAATTATCACCGTCTGATCTTGAACCTCACACAGCCTGCCGAAGCATTAGATATGCACCGCAGCCGCGGCGATTATCAGCCAGCGCTAACTCGCCGGGAAACAGACGCGGCTGGCGGCCGATCATTGCAGCCGGCGCCGCGCGATGCGATTCGCCGCCGCGCCCCGGTGGCTTGGCTTCGGTGACGAGCCGCAAAGCCGCAGAGCCGCAGGCCTGCGCGCCGCGCGGCAACTATGCAAATTCGATCGAGCAGCCGCCGTCGCGAAGATGGAGCCACCATCCAGACTTGGCTGGCAGCCGCCGGCCGACCACACCGACGGATTATGCTCTTGTTTAATTCATGGCTGGACACAGAGATGACATTTTATGAAAATGGTTTGTGGTTGTTCAGCAGTTGGTGACAGGGCAAAATCCGTTTGGTCTACTGTACGACATACATTGACTTGATAGCTGAGGTAATAAATTATTGGCGATGCTCGAGCACAGCCCGAAAGACACCCCAGCAACATCCCAGGCTAGAAAACACCAGCCATACAGATATCCATCCTGGCTGAATCAAGGGACCGTCATCAACGCATCTTGACTGCACCATAGTGATCTACACCATGGTAGTTCAGCTTATAATGAGGGTGAAAAGCGAGAAAAGGTCCCTGGCAAGATCTCATTTTATGCCCACCTACCCTCACCAGAATTTCAACAAAAAATGAAAAGTTGTGTGTTATGAAAAGTTGTGAAAAGTTTTGTTTTTCCTCGATGTTTCCCAGTGAAGCAAAATCGCAGGGACCCGAGGGACCATTCGGAGAGACTGGGGCACTTGGGCCCCCAGTTTTCCCTTTACAGCATCATATGGGTTCAGGTGGTGACCATGCCAATGAGAAGAGAGAAGTGATTCATTGGGCAGAGCGGGCGCAGCAATGTACGCTAGAGAGGCACGCAAATCCTTGGACCTAAACCCACACACGTCCACTCGGACGCATATTCAGGACTCTGACTATATTGGAGGGAGGGGGACACTTCATGTTCCTCCTCCACTTGATGGACCTCAAGTTCTTGTTCGCCTAAAGTCAATTTGGACATCAGGGTTGGTTCCAGGACTGCTAATGGTGCGAGGTATATTTTTTCCACTTTACCTCCGAGCGCAGAAATTGAGGTACTTCACTGCCACCTAAGGATTTGAGCGGTAATTTCAACACTTTCTAACAGCATTTTATGCATATTACTGTCAAGGGCGAATCCTGATACCAGGGTAAGTTTTTGAGAGGCACGTTTTGCTTTACTTCCAAATTTGAGAAACTCGGCCAGTTTTGTCTGTGTATATATCGGATTGCGATGTCTCTGACTCCACCCCTGAAGGCAATTCAGATGAGGAAAGCGCTCTTCCCGAAAGATTCCAAATCAGCCGTGGACGTGGGATGACGCGGATATAGATCACCATTACCTTCATCGAATTTCCTCCATTTTCCAATTCGCTGATTCCGTCATCGCCAGTGTAATCCTGTTTCGTCCCTATCCTTCGTCCCTATCCTTCGTCCCTATCCTTCGTCCCTGTTATCCTTTAGGTTTGAATTAGCTTTGCTGAGGACAGCACAGCTCGGCTTCCGAAAATTAGAAACACCATAGGTAAAGAGTAAATCCTGGCATAATTGCCCAATTTTACACGCATGCGACTCGCTTTTCGCCTTTCGAACATCAATGTGTTCTCGCTTGAGCTGAAAACCTTTGCATTGACTATGGCTTTGATAATATGATTACCCATATTCATGATGGCACTGGGTATGACAAAATCGGCTTTGATTTTCATGAGTACTCAGGTCTGGATAATTTACAGATTTTGCTTCGTTTTGGTTCCTGTCAAAATGCTCAAAATTGTGCGACATGGAAGTGCGGATAGCGTCACAAGGAATCTATCGCCTTTTTCGTCGAGAAAATTGGCAGGTTGGTTTTAGACCTGTCAGGGGGATGGGGTGATACTGGGCACTTGCATACCCCCATCCGCCCCTGCACATTTCGCAACTGTCCGGAGCCCCCCCCCCCCGCGGTAGTACGACTAATCATAGTTATGTTGCATCTGGAAGAAGTGGCGAGATGTTCTTTAGTGGTTTCCAGCCATTTAGCTTCACACCACGCAAAAGGTACCCGTTAACATGTGTCCGCACACTCGGCCACGATATCCACGCCTACAAGCAGTGATTAAATGTGGAAAAGGAAAGAAGTTATCCCCATTTCAAGTGACTCGTCTGCAAAGTCAACTTCACGAATCCGTGAACGAACGAAACGGTCCAATTCCATGGCACCCCATCTCCACCCCACCTCCCCACCTTCAGTTTTTGTAGAATGTGCTTTGCCATATGGGGATGAATACTCACATTGTTCCACCTGTCTCACAAATTTACCCTTGCGATTATCACATATGCCTACCCATCTACCCATAAATATACCAGACATGTAGGTATATATATATGTATATCATTACATCCGCATACACAGGTCAACTATCTCTGCTCCAGTAAATCCGTTGTTATAGTCCATGTAAGTGAGAAGTTCGCGTGTCAATGTTTCCACGTTACATTATGAAAGATTTATTTCAAACTGTAGAGGAGCAACACAAAACATATCTTGCCAGGGAAAACGAAAACAAATAAGCATTTCGAAGCAAATAGTAAATGCGTGTGACGTTCATCTTGGTAAGATTAAACCACGAGAATCTACGAACTTACCTTAGTGGGAAGCTCGAAAATAAGTATCCAGCACATCACGATGCAACAGTTGCACAGCTCGGCTGCCGCAGTCCTTCGTCGGGTCGGCACCGGCTGTCACTCAACGCCACCTGTTTACTAACCTGCTCCGTCTGTCCCAGATACCATATGTGCAAGTAATCTGGCGTATATTGAGCCATAACTAAAAATTTAACATCGAGCTCACCAATGAACGTTCCGGCGCCGTGTGGATTTATTCGGGTGTTTGGCGTTTTATGTGGACCTATTATTACCCGGCCGTACGAGAGGAGAGCGCGCTTTATACGTCCGCTACCTATGAACGGGAAGCCAGCGAGCATTATCAGTCAATGGCTATTTTATGACACATTATGAGGAGACCGAGTCCGAATGACCAGTGTTGGCTGTGCCGCTGTTGTGGTAGGAAGGCGCCACCAGCCGTCAGACGGCACCAGTGTCCGTGTCTGACGGCTGGGCCCGCACCGTCAGCTGCAGTGCCCACAAGCAGTGTCCGAGGTCGCCAACAGTGACCACAATCAGTGTCCGAGGCCGCCAACAGTGCGCCAACAGTGCCACAATCAGTGTAGGCCACAACAGTGTCCGAGGCCGCCAACAGTGACCACAATCAGTGTCCGAGGCCGCCAACAGTGCCCACAAGCAGTGTCCGAGGCAGCCAACAGTGACCACAATCAGTGTCCGAGGCCGCCAACAGTGCCCACAAGCAGTGTCCGAGGTCGCCAACAGTGACCACAATCAGTGTCCGAGGCCGCCAACAGTGCCCACAAGCAGTGTCCGAGGCAGCCAACAGTGACCACAATCAGTGTCCGAGGCCGCCAACAGTGCCCACAAGCAGTGTCCGAGGCCGCCAACAGTGACCACAATCAGTGTCCGAGGCCGCCAACAGTGCCCACAAGCAGTGTCCGAGGCCGCCAACAGTGACCACAATCAGTGTCCGAGGCCGCCAACAGTGCCCACAAGCAGTGTCCGAGGCCGCCAACAGTGCCCACAATCAGTGTCCGAGGCCGCCAACAGTGCCCACAAGCAGTATCCGAGGCCGCCAACAGTGCCCACAATCAGTGTCCGAGGCCGCCAACAGTGCTCGCCAACGGTGTCCGAGGCCCAATGTCACGGTTTCGCCCTGGTGGAGGTCGCACGGGTGTCCAGACCAGACCACCGGACCAGACCCGGCGCGGCCTGATGCAGACCAGGTGTCGAGGTCAGCGGCGGTGGTGGGCCAGGCGGGCCGCCCCAGCACCGGTGAGCCACCACCATTCACCCGTCTCCGGCCATGGGGTGCACTGCGTCACCTCCGCCGCCGGGAAACAATGCGCTGGCCAGTGTGAGGTGCGATTTATGAACGCCAAATGACGTAACTGCGGCCCCGCTGAATGCATGATCGACGCTTCAGGATGCACAATGACCGCGTCTGCGCCACAAACGGGTCTGGTCACGCAACGTGGCTCTCTGGTGGTGACGGTATCTGTCTGGCGGTGCTCGTTGGCGGTGTTCGTTGGCGGTGCTCCTGGACGGTGCTACCTTGGCAGCTGGTCCTTAGCCGTGCCTCCTTTGCAGTGCTCGCCAGTGAGCACCGTCCTCGAAGCGGTGCGAACCTGTCGACCGGAATTGGACGTTTTTCGCACGGGCTCGTCGTGGACGTTGGCGGTGGCAATTTGGAACCGATGGGAATTCGGCAACAAATTAGTGGACGCGTGCCATTACTCACCTGGGCACCGGTAGTCTAAATTTAGCCACACTGTCGTGCTGATGCTGGGGGGTGCTAGTGCTCGTGTAGTCGGCGACGGGCTTGCAGACACCAATGAAAATATATCAGGTGCTGTTAAATATGTGAATAATGATCTACATTTCCCCATGAGTTACTTTGCAAAGGTGCGATTTCGTGTGGCAAAGTTGCAAGCACGGCCCAGAATGTGCGCGTTCTGGGAGCATGGTCGGGTCTACAGGGATGAAGAATGACTGGGCCATGACTCGTTCTGGACAGTCCGTGGATCACAGCTCCCTCAGGCACGGGAAGATCCAGATAGGAGAAGGATAATTACTGCTCACAGGCGCCTGCGGCCAAACACATTTCTACTGTTCTCATTTTATGTCTATCCTAGACAAACGGTGTTTCTTTAAGATATGCTTCTGAAATTCTGGTACACTCAAGTCTAAAAGTAAAAAGTAAGTAAGTGGTTCATTCTTCAATAATATCCCTTGGCTTCGAAATGCTTCCCCCCACCCCCCGCACTCCCTCGTCAAAAATGCTGCCATTGGCTTTCAAATCCACTCTGGCCCCAATGAGCAGGGGGACCTGCACCGCTGACGAGACCCTGTCAAAACATCACTGCATCCTTTCAGGAGAAGCAGAGGAAAATCATTCACAGACTTCATATTGTCTCTCCCTTTAACACTACTTCTCGTATGGAATCCTTTGCAGTGGCGGCCCTACCTGGACCCGGTCTTGTACTGGGACGGAATTCCTAAGATGCTAGTTGACGGTGGGAGATTGTTTTTTTCCCATCATCATGCTCAGATATCAATACAGCGACAATGGCCACAATGATCTCGTTCGTCCCCAAGTAGGCTATGAACCCATCTCGATCTCGCGCCCAGAAGTGACGTTAAATGAGCATTTCGTACCTGATCGATCTGAAGTGTGACAGCAGATTTGAAGTGTGACAGCAGATATGAAGTATGACAGCAGATATGAAGTGTGACAGCAGATCTGAAGTGTGACAGGAGATCTGAAGTGTGACAGGAGATCTGAAGAGTGACAGGAGATCTGAAGTGTGACAGGAGATCTGAAGTGTGACAGGAGATCTGAAGTGTGACAGGAGATCTGAAGCATCACTGCCCTCAGTCTCAGATTGACATCGTCGCTGTCCTCAGTCTAAGATTGATAGCATCACTGTCCTCAGTATCATATTGACAGCGTCACTATCCTTGACGCTGTCAATATGATACTGAGGACAGTGATGCTATCAATCTAAGATTGAGGACAGCGACGATGTCAATCTGAGACTGCTCCGGTCAGAGACGAGGGGTGAACGGACGTGTCCACTCCCTTCAGAGACGAGGGGAGAACGGACGTGTCCACTCCCTTCAGAGACGAGGGGAGAACGGACGTGTCCACTCCCTTCAGAGACGAGGGGAGAATGGACTGTGCAGGTAGAACATTTTTTTAACAACGGTCAAACATTTTAAATCATATTCTTAGTCAGAAATTGCACGAGCATGCGATTCTCTCAAATTATATGCAGTCTGACGTGGAGCAGCGTCCCTCCCCTCCCTCTGGCTGCGTTAATGAGCATACCTCACGATTCACATAGCCGGAAGGTATGGAATCGGTCACCATTGAAATTGCATAACTACGACGAAGCACGCGTGTATGCAATTAACACCAGATCCGTGAACTAGCCATAGATGCTGCTCTGACGTCCAATTGTCACTTTATCGAGCTATCTTGGTAGTAACACAGTCTCAGTCGGTAACACAGACTCGGTCAGTAATACTGGCATCAGCACATGCTCCACAATTTATTTCTCTCTAAGATACATCATCTATTGAAGAACTGAAAGGTGCACATATATATTTGCATGCACACTTCAATGAGTGTAGATGCAATGCAGTAGCATATATGCTCGCGAGGTACGCACTTATGGGTGGCATGAACTTTCTGAATTCCTGACAGGATGTCGCCTTATTAGTCATTTTTACCGCAGCGTATTGATATTCTTTGTTCCATACTTCTTCGTTGCTTTATTTCCTGTATCGGCTACCAGTTCCATACACATACCACAAGCCATTTACCGATTGACCGTTAGAAAGAGCGGCCATGCAGCCGGCGGGGCGGTTGTCGCTGCCGGCGTCAGCCAACATGGCGGCCGTGGACGGCCGGGAAAGCCGACGCTTAATGGTGGCGGCGGGGTCGCAGCGGCCGGTATCAGTGGGACCTTCATTTCACTTTCTGACGCATGTAGTGTTGATTGCGGCAATCCACTTGATTAGTCGGGTGCTATCAGGGTCGGCGGTGGTGGCTGTCGTATTTATGAAGATGTTGGTCGCAGAGACGGTGACTATCGGCCCGCAGAACTGGGCCGTCAGTCGCTCGGAAGTGTCAGATGTGTCGCTGACCTCGCCTCTGACGACGGCGAGGTCAGCGCTGCAGCCAGCCAGCAAATATAGCGGCAACACTCTCAGCCAGACGGCCGTGATATGCCAATATCGCCGCCCGACAACGTCCTCAGGGCTGGGCCGGGCCGCCGCGCTACAGTGGCCTGTCAAGTGTGACAGCCACGTGATATGTGGTCGCTGTGTGCATGATGCTTGTCTGTTCACACGTCGCACGTACGCGACGTGACGTGACGTGATGTTAGTAGCTGTGCATCACATGATGCCCACATGTCTGATGGTGGTAGTAATTCATGGCGGATTTGATATCGACGATAAGTGGAAGATATGTATAAATACGGTATATCCCTGCTTGACGAAGGAGAAATGTCCCACTCCAAATCTTCTGGAATAGACACAGGATGCGCTATTTTTGTATGGCTCCATATGATGACAACGGAACTACTGCAACATCGTCTGATGTGCCTTAGTTCCCAGGGCTCTACCTACGGGACCAAGAATGTACCCTTCCCGAGGCAATGTTGCCTGACTTTCTGGGTGTACTCCTAGACAAGTCACAATATACAATTAATGTTTAACATCTCACCAATTCAAACATTCTTTTCCGTGCACTGTTCACTGTTGATGTTTTATCAGTTCAACTGTGCCAACATAGTTCGTCATAAATATACTTGGTTTTATATGATTTGGTTTGATTTGATTTTGATTGGATTTGATTTGGTTCAAACTTCGTTGTTGCCCTCATGGTGCCAAAAAGGAGTGTCCACGATGGTCAATCACTGTATTAGTGCACAGGTAGCATAGCCATAACGCATGGGTAATGAAAACCGTCTCACCAGATATCCAGCATCTGAAGCTAATGCCTTAATTCAGGGGGTTTAAAATTCCCTAAGGCATTACTGATTATGCCGATCAATAAACACAATACAACCAGATCTAGGCGATTAATGAACATGCATTTTTCTGTATATTGTTTACGGGAGAGGAAATTCCGTCAGTGCAACTCCGCTGGTGTAATTCGGGACCTTCGATGTGGAGAGGTTGAATTAAGTTGCAATGTGTGCTACATGTTCCTTTGTGTGAGGTGGGGGAGGGAAACCAAGACAAGCTTAATGACAGAAAGATAGCTCATCCATAAAATGCTAAGAAGGCTTCGGCATCCACCTGGGCATATCGGCTGGGTTAGGAAGGAGAAGTAAGCATGCCTCCCCAGCTTATTTTAGCATAAGCTATGCTATGTTGCGTGGAACGAAAATGCTCCACAATTACCACGCGTTCTCCCTTCCTTCCTGCCTTCCTTTGACATCTTGGGTTTGGTTTGTGCATCTGCATTGGAGCATTTAGACAGACATGTATATATGCATGTAATCTAAAAGGAAGGAATGGACCGACGCATCCCGTCCAACCGCGATACTCAGGAGTGAAACAATGTCTTTTTTAGAATCTTCACTGGTCATTTAAAATAGATGATCACGATCGGTTTCAGGGTCGCGAAATTCTCAATTGTGTTCGAATCATCAAAAGGATGCTGGCATGAACTAGTTGTCTTCTTTTTATATCCATATCCCATCCATGGGAAGGCAGTGCACAGCTTCACTTTCTCGGATAACGAAATGGTCACAAGTGGGCTGCATTAACTCTCACTTCGCTGTCCTGATACCTCAGACGTTCAATAAACTATCATTTGTACCACCTCTTGTGCAGTGTCCCTATACTTGACATCATCGGAAGCAACATACTTTTTGCTTACCATTGCTCTCTGTTGAAATAACATTATAGCAGTTCTTTCATGTTGGCCATCTAAAATGAATCATTACCTTGCCTTAACCAAGTCAATTTAATGTTTGCTTTGAACATAGACACTCAGCTGCAGAGGCTGTCAAAAACACTCGTTACCCAGGCAGCAGACCCTGGTCGTCACGCTTGTATGCGCTATGAATTATTGCAAGGTTTAATGAGAACAAATGGTGTTCAATAATGAACTTGATATTGGGTGACTGAAATCCATACATTGGCCATAATCGTTTCGCTACTTTTAAATCACAGATTATGTGTCGTGGCGTCGGTTATATCTTATTCCTTTCCATATTACCCCCAGCATCTCTTCGCCATACAATGGCCAAAGGCTTACTTCTCCAGCATACTAACGCACGTTTAAACCTCGAGGTGGTTAGAAACTATGGAGATATATTTTACCTGACGTAAACCTACCTAAGCAACTCAAAGTGCTTCCTCAATGTGTTGGAATCCTCGGCAGCCAAAACTGGGAAGCGGTGCGCCCAGACGACCACGTAGCAGCGGAGTTCCCAGGCGGACTGATTCTTCCGCCAAGCTCCCGCGGGCACTCGATGACGTCATCCGCCCAGCGCCCGGATTGGTCAAACCGGCCGCCCATTCGCAAAGCTGATTGGCTACCAACTTCACTGAAAAGACGCTCCACCTTTTTGCCTTATATGGGTCTGGTGTGTTGATGGCTCCCAGTGCTGCTCCGGTAGGCCTGCCATCTAGGAGAAAGCTTCTGAACTAAGTTGACCGTTTCCTTCACGTTCGGATCGTACCGTTACGGCAGAAGAATGATAATAACTCTCCCGTATCGGAAGCTTTACGGTTCATAAGCCTCATAAAAACGTCACTGACCATGCGTGTAAAACAAATAGAGAACGGCCTTGCCAGTTGGCGAGTGTTGCTTTGCGGAAAGCGAGCAGGGCATTAGAAGCAGAGAAGGATGCAAATCAGTTAACATGGTTCATAGTTAGTCAGTATAGTATAGCATAGTTTATAGTTAATCAGTTAACGGTACAAATCGCTCACTTCATAATAATGTCCAATAACGTAGCTAGCACTGATTCAACGACGTAGTTCAGGTGCTTCCGGTGTTGGGGGATACCACGTATCTTCGAACATACATGCCTAATCATAGAACATGGAAGATTTAACGCATGGAAATCCAGCAGAAGATCCGGAACATCGGGCAGAAGGCATCTACTCATCCTGTTTCAACCCACATCTGGCGGTACTCATGTCTTGTATGCCAATGTGTCTTCTTCATCTTAAATCTGTGTGAAAGCAAGAGTTCAAATGGCTTCAATCTGATCATTAGAAGACGTCATCATGGGTACTAGACGTCATTATGGGTACTGGACATCATTAGGGATACTGGACTAGCGAGGACAACAGACGAGCCATGGTTGTACCATGCTCTGCTATGGTTCTCCTGCGGTTCAGGCACAACATCGGTAAACATACCGCGACAGGAAACATACTGTGACAGGAAACCTGACCGACTACAACTGGGCTTAATTGGCAGCACGTGAAAGCATGCATCTTAATGCGCTCAATGTTAGTTGAATTCCAAGAATTTCAGAAATAAGTAGAATCTCGATAATTCAGCACCGGGCATTCAAAATTTGGATGTGCGCTCCATATTCGGGAGATAAGCGCGACGATGTCAATGACGAATGTAGGATGGCATATGCAAGACAGTCTATTTCATCATAAATTGGCTCTAATTTCGCCAAAATCTGGATCATCTGCCGGTCAAGGTGCAAGTATCTCAAACGAGCATACCCTATGCTGAATTACAGAATTAGCATAGGTGCTACGTTGTGCCAACGTTATTTTTGTTTCACCAGCTTTCGCGCTGAGTTCACGACGCCTACAACCTCCAACTCCATCAAGATGATACCGATCGCACTGATTGGCTGCTTCGGTGCGGGGAGGGGTCGCGGTAGCTCAGTCGGTAGAGCGTTCCACTCTCGATCGCAAGATTGTGAGTTTGAATCCCGCAGCCGGCGGGGTTGCCGAGTTCACCCGCGACCAACAGGCGTGAGGGGTTAGCGACGCTATATGGCCTGGGATTCGAATGCGTCGTAAAAGAGCCAAGGGGCGAGGAGGTCCATGCATGACGGCATAGCCACGTAGTCGGCAGTTGGTTGGTTCGCCTTGAGTCGAATTCGGCTGAATCGCACCACGAACCACCGACACGAGCTTTTTCTTGAAACAATAAATGATCGCACTTCAAAGAAACTATCGCAGTGGACGGTGCTAAAATCGAAACTAAAAATGGATCAAATTTTGAGTGCAGATATTAGAACGTCAAGCGCTGTAGCAAATATGGTCCTACATTTTCAAAAGCATGCCGGTCGGTGCCGGACCAGTTCGTTTCGCTGAACTTGTGACATGTGCACGGGTGATGAGACTTGCTCGGGCTCTGCTCTCGCTCGTAATAATAATCGCACCCTTTTACAAATTGGAATAAATCGTCCTGAAAGGAACTGATTCAGCATCCCTCTATGGCGGAACGCAATGTAATGTTTGCAAGTAGTTCGCACATGTTAGGGGACATGAGCTCCTTTCTGCTCCTTTTCCTTGCGTTCTAATTGCAGAAGCAGCACGCCAAAGGACAGCGGGTCACCCAATGAGTCACAGTCAGTGGTCACCCAATGAGTCACAGTCAGTGGTCACCCAATGAGTCACAGTCAGTGGTCACCTAATGAGTCACAGTCAGTGGTCACCCAATGAGTCACAATCAGTGGTCACCCAATCAGTCACAGTCAGTGGTCACCTAATGAGTCACAGTCAGTGGTCACCTAATGAGTCACAGTCAGTGGTCACCTAATGAGTCACAGTCAGTGGTCACCTAATGAGTCACAGTCAGTGGTCACCTAATGAGTCACAGTCAGTGACAACCCAATGAGTCACAGTCAGTGGTCACCCAATGAGTCACAATCAGTGGTCACCCAATGAGTCACAATCAGTGGTCACCTAATGAGTCACAGTCAGTGACAACCCAATGAGTCACAGTCAGTGGTCACCCAATGAGTCACAATCAGTGGTCACCCAATGAGTCACAATCAGTGGTCACCTAATGAGTCACAGTCAGTGACAACCCAATGAGTCACAGTCAGTGGTCACCCAATGAGTCACAATCAGTGGTCACCCAATGAGTCACAATCAGTGGTCACCTAATGAGTCACAGTCAGTGACAACCCAATGAGTCACAGTCAGTGGTCACCCAATGAGTCACAATCAGTGGTCACCCAATGAGTCACAATCAGTGGTCACCCAATGAGTCACAATCAGTGGTCACCCAATGAGTCACAATCAGTGGTCACCTAATGAGTCACAGTCAGTGACAACCCAATGAGTCACAGTCAGTGGTCACCCAATGAGTCACAATCAGTGGCTACCTGATGAGTCACAGTCAGTGGCCACCTAATGAGTCACAATCAGTGGTCACCCAATGAGTCACAATCAGTGGTCACCCAATGAGTCACAATCAGTGGTCACCTAATGAGTCACAATCAGTGGTCACCCAATGAGTCACAATCAGTGGCTACCTGATGAGTCACAATCAGTGGTCACCCAATGAGTCACAGTCAGTGGTCACCCAATGAGTCACAGTCAGTGGTCACCTAATGAGTCACAATCAGTGGTCACCTAATGAGTCACAATCAGTGGTCACCCAATGAGTCACAATCAGTGGTCACCCAATGAGTCACAATCAGTGGCTACCTAATGAGTCACAATCAGTGGTCACCTAATGAGTCATACTCAGTGGTCACCTTATGAGTCACAATCAGTGGTCACCCAATGAGTCACAATCAGTGGCTACCTGATGAGTCACAATCAGTGGTCACCTACTGAGTCACAATCAGTGGCTACCTAATGAGTCACAGTCAGTGGTCACCTAATGAGTCACAGTCAGTGGCTACCACAGTCAGTGGTAATGAGTCACAATCAGTGGCTACCTAATGAGTCACAGTCAGTCGTCACCTAATGAGTCACAAGCAGTGGCCACGTAATGAGTCACAATCAGTGGCTACCTAATGAGCAACAATCAGTGGTCACCTAATGAGTCACAATCAGAGGTCACCAAATGAGTCACAATCAGTGGTCACCTAATGAGTCACAGTCAGTGGTTACCTAATGAGGTGTTTTCTGTAACAGTTGTGATATGTGAACATTAGCTCAGTCAGATTTGTTTCCTCGGGAATTATTCGCGAATTCGCGAATTCGGGGGGGGGGGGGGGTGAAATATATTTTCTTTGCTCCATCTCTATATTCACAACTGATGGGCCGATTGTTCTGATGGAACGGCAATCGAACGGTCCCGCACTTCTCATTGAAAACAATAAACTTGGTTAGCATTGAGGTCACCGGCTACGTTACAGGCTTTGTCAAGCAAAACGATTTGGCTGAATTGGAGAGAGTTTTTTTTTATCTATCTCCGATTAGCATAGCCCATTGTAGTTGCCGAGGCATGAAGCACCACCGTACAGCGATCACTTCACCGGCTCAGTGAAAATGGCCTTATCGGGTCGTTAAATGTGATGGTGCAGAATCACAACGTGGCATAACAAGCAGCCGCAGGATTATATTATTTATCCCAGTATGTAAGAACAGATATAATAATAACTGACCTGTGGTGACAGAACATGCAAAACATACTACGGCAGCGCTCTGATATTTCACATCAATTGGCATGGCATGTGTTTTTCAAGCGAACAGTTACTATATTTCAATAAAAAGCATAGCTCGGATATCACCTACATTGACATAATGCAGGTCATGTCGTACATATTGAACTTTGGTCCATAATTAGCCACCAAGCTACTCCTTGCTACGCGGATCTTTTCCTTAAATTCGTCTGGAAAGACCTGCAAACGCTTTTGGAAACCAGGAGCTCACTTAAAAACCACTGAATTCTACTCGAGATGCGCTTGCACTCGACTGAATTTCACTTGAGGTGCTTGGGAGTCACTGGAGGATTCCTGAACTTTTTGTCAGGCACATCGAGCCTCATTAAAAGAATCTGTGTACGTCACGGATGTCGACATCGCCCCCACTGGACTCCAGTGGACTCCAGTGGGCTTCCCAGACTCTGATGGAGGTCCTAATCCCACTAGTACACCTGTGAATGATCGATAGAGGACTCTTTACCTCAGTTGAAAGCCCCACGAATTCACGAACGAAGGTTTCAAAATAATTATCTTGGTTCTTACGGAGCGCTAATATCTATACTAGAATGACACGTGGAAGGGTTTCTGAGAGAATCTGTTCTCACTGGCGGATTCAAAAATAGTGTGGATGAGTATTAAAGAGGCACCATTTCCCTACAGAAGCGTCACTGATCGCGAGATATTCGAGGGGTGCACTCGCATCTCCTCAAGTGGCGTTGATTTCTCTTAGAGGGGCGACTTTCCCTGAGCATTTAGCAGTGAGCTTGCTTAGCCTTTCCCTGAGCTTAGCCTTTCGGCTAAGAAATTTGAGGGGTGGGGTGCAGCTTGGCCTTCCCAATGCAGTGCCATTCTCCGATCGCCAGGAGGTGCGCTTGTCTTCAATGTCCACAGTGCTACCTCCCAACATCCCATTCTGAACCTCATGAAAGTAGGTACTCTGATTTCATGCAGGCACAATTGTGACTTAGTGAGCTGCGTTAGTTCCAGTGAGGTCCGGTCAGGTGGATAGGACGTCCGATGAGCAACATTTATTTACCTTCGTCCTTCGTTCACAGTGAAAGTGACGTGGAACATACGACGTTAGGAAAGTACGACAGGTGGAACAAAACATCCTCACGTGAGACAGTCACCAGCACATGTGTTTGCTTCTGACTGCTTCTGATTCTGCGGCTAATCAACAAGCGGTAGAAATAAGCTTTCCAATCGCAGACGAATTATCTGCTACATAGATGAACATAGCCAGGAATAATTGCACAGGTATAGTGCTGGTATTGCTCATATATCACATTTGGCTGGACAGCCCGACACGCACCCTTGTCGGACCAGCAAACACCTAGTTGTCACAAAACAGCCGTGGCAGAAAGAGAGCGAAGGTCGTTTGATGTGTCGGGAATATTGGTCATAGCTTTGTACCTTTGTCATAATATCATACGTGTGTTCCATTCCCTGAATGAAAAGGCAGGTTACTCTTTTGTAAATTAATATAAAAATAGTGTCTCTTTCCAACTTCCTCTCAAAGTTCAAAACGTTACTTTTAAACGTCCTCAATTGTACGTTTCTTGTACAGAATCGTGGCAATGTCTACGAAGTGATGTCAGCCATCTGCACGATGTCGGAATATTGTAGCTGATATTCTTGCCGTCCCGAACGTTCTACTGTGGTCTTGACAACACAAAGTCTTATATTTTTATGTTGTTGCACCCCAGTGGCAAATGTGTAGGCAGCGGTTCCGATAAATCACCATAGGAAGCACTTCACAACAGCAGCATCCAATTGACCAGCTACGTGTCACATCGTCACTTTCGCAGCCAGCCAGTTGGTGATCCAGACAACTGGGACGATCTTGTGTAGCGTTTGTCCTTGTTGCCAGGGCTGGACCAGGTCTGCTACTAGCAGCCATCAGTACTGCTTCTGCTGACAGACCAAGTCTACTGTTGGTCATGACTCATGGGTTACTTTCTGCGTCCGTTCTACTCGCCGCACAGCATTACTTAATTGCCCAGCACTGATATCTCGAGGGGTTGCCAAGAGATGGCGGCTGCGGTCTGTCTGCAGCTTCTCTGTTGAGGAAGCGCTGTGATGGCCGATCACGAGCCTGCAGCACGGCAGACCTGCAGGCTGCCTCCTGCCACCGCGCTCTTTCAGCACCCCTAATCACTACCATTTCATGGTGTATCATTCAATGCAAGGGTTTCTGCATAAGTGTAGTAAAATGGGTGACATGTTCTTCCAAGTGGAACAAATATACCTATTTGTGACACAGCTTATAATGCAACGCAAATGACCTTTATGGTCCGACACGCCTCTAAGAATCACCCTCCCACCCTCCCCTACACAGCTTATTTGCATCAAATAAGCTGGCGTTCCAGATGTGTCGATGCTCAAACTATAACAGATACTTCAATGCATATTATATTTGAGGTGAAGGAAACAAAGATGTCCGGCAAAGGATGAAGATGCCTGTTTTGCCAATTATTTTCACGCATAGCAATTCATGATTAATGCATTCATGTTTCATATTTTAGAAAATGCATGGCTGGCTCTAGCCCCTATTCCTATTCATGATTGAGTTCACGCTCAGTATGTGAAAGGCAATGGAACTAATTGCAGTGCTTCCAAATCGATGGCAGTATCACCACGTTGGCAGTATCACCACGTTCGCAGTATCACCACGTTCGCAGTATCACTACGATGGCAGTATCACCACGTATGGCAGTCTGGCAGTATCACCACGTTGGCGGCTTTGCGAATATCAGCCTGTGCTTCCCTCTGGCTTCTGCACTCCAAGCATGATGCCACCATGTCATCCCGACCCCCACCCAACTACCACCGTCCACTCCACCCCAACCGACCACCATGTCGTCCCCACCCCCACCCAACTACCACCGTCCACTCCACCCCAACCGACCACCATGTCGTCCCCACCCCCACCCAACTACCACCGTCCACTCCACCCCAACCGACCACCATGTCGTCCCCACCCCCACCCAACTACCACCGTCCACTCCACCCCAACCGACCACCATGTTGTCCCCACCCCACCAACTACCACGTCCACCCCCACCCGACCACCACCGTCCTCCCCACACCCACCCGACCACCACCGTCCGCCCCACCCCCCACCCGACCACCACCATCCGCCCCACCCGCATCCGACCACCACCGTCCGCCCCACCCCCACCCGACCACCACCGTCCTCCCCACCCCCCACCCGACCACCACCGTCCGCCTCACCCCCCACCCGACCACCATCGTCCGCCTCACCCCCCACCCGACCACCACCGTCCTCCCCACCCCCACCCGACCACCATCGTCCGCCTCACCCCCCACCCGACCACCACCGTCCTCCCCACCCCCCACCCGACCACCACCGTCCTCCCCACCCGCACCCGACCACCACCGTCCTCCCCACCCGCACCCGACCACCACCGTCCGCCTCACCCCCCACCCGACCACCATCGTCCGCCTCACCCCCCACCCGACCACCACCGTCCTCCCCACCCCCCACCCGACCACCATCGTCCGCCTCACCCCCCACCCGACCACCACCGTCCTCCCCACCCCCCACCCGACCACCACCGTCCGCCCCACCCGCACCCGACCACCACCGTCCCCCCACCCCCCACCCGACCACCACCGTCCTCCCCACCCCCCACCCGACCACCATCGTCCGCCTCACCCCCCACCCGACCACCACCGTCCTCCCCACCCCCACCCGACCACCACCGTCCTCCCCACCCGCACCCGACCACCACCGTCCGCCCCACCCGCACCCGACCACCACCGTCCCCCCCACCCCCCACCCGACCACCACCGTCCTCCCCACCCCCACCCGACCACCATCGTCCGCCTCACCCCCACCCGACCACCACCGTCCTCCCCACCCCCACCCGACCACCACCGTCCTCCCCCACCCGCACCCGACCACCACCGTCCGCCCCACCCGCACCCGACCACCACCGTCCCCCCACCCCCACCCGACCACCATCGTCCGCCTCACCCCCCACCCGACCACCACCGTCCGCCCCACCCGCACCCGACCACCACCGTCCGCCCCACCCCCCACCCGACCACCATCGTCCGCCTCACCCCCCACCCGACCACCACCGTCCTCCCCACCCCCACCCGACCACCATCGTCCGCCTCACCCCCCACCCGACCACCACCGTCCCCCCCACCCCCACCCGACCACCACCGTCCTCCCCACCCCCACCCGACCACCATCGTCCGCCTCACCCCCACCCGACCACCACCGTCCGCCCCACCCGCACCCGACCACCACCGTCCGCCCCACCCCCCACCCGACCACCATCGTCCTCCCCACCCCCACCCGACCACCATCGTCCGCCTCACCCCCCACCCGACCACCACCGTCCTCCCCACCCCCACCCGACCACCACCGTCCTCCCCACCCGCACCCGACCACCACCGTCCGCCCCAACCCGCACCCGACCACCACCGTCCCCCCCACCCCCACCCGACCACCATCGTCCGCCTCACCCCCCACCCGACCACCACCGTCCGCCCCACCCGCACCCGACCACCACCGTCCGCCCCACCCCCACCCGACCACCATCGTCCGCCTCACCCCCCACCCGACCACCACCGTCCTCCCCACCCCCCACCCGACCACCACCGTCCGCCCCACCCGCACCCGACCACCACCGTCCGCCCCACCCCCACCCGACCACCATCGTCCGCCTCACCCCCACCCGACCACCACCGTCCTCCCCACCCCCCACCCGACCACCACCGTCCCCCCCACCCCCCACCCGACCACCATCGTCCGCCTCACCCCCACCCGACCACCACCGTCCGCCCCACCCGCACCCGACCACCACCGTCCGCCCCACCCCCACCCGACCACCATCGTCCGCCTCACCCCCACCCGACCACCACCGTCCTCCCCACCCCCCACCCGACCACCATCGTCCGCCTCACCCCCACCCGACCACCACCGTCCTCCCCACCCCCCACCCGACCACCACCGTCCGCCTCACCCCCCACCCGACCACCATCGTCCGCCTCACCCCCCACCCGACCACCACCGTCCTCCCCACCCCCACCCGACCACCATCGTCCGCCCCACCCCCACCCGACCACCACCGTCCCCCCACCCCCCACCCGACCACCACCGTCCGCCCCACCATTATTTGAGCTTAATATTTAGCATCTGAGCTTTGCGTAGAATAAGTTTTTAAACCTTGCATCCCCACTCTTCCGCCGTTACTGGCGTTCAAGTTTAAAGACATCCGTTTCTATGATATGCTTTTTTGGCAGACATGAACCACGTCTTTCACCAGGTTTTGCTACAAGTTAGAAACTTTTTTTTTCTAAGTGGGCACCCATTCATGTAATCTCACCAATTATCGTGCTGGAAGTTTCCAACCGCATGTCACAATTTCATCATTTGTTTTTTTTGTGAACTCTGTTACTTTTTAATTTAACGTTTACAAAACGAGCTTCTGGATACCAACTTCGCTCCTGACGAACCTAGAGCCCATCTGAATTATTGGCAGACCGAACTCCTGTGATATGAAGTGGCATCCTTCAGATGAGATCAATTGTTCACGAATTCTCCGTTCCAGCCTCTACGGAACAACCTCCTGTCCAACGCAGTATTTGTTTTCTCTGGGGCTTCTGTTGGGTAGCGAACATTGCTTCGTTACTGAACTGCCACCAACGCCGAAAACATACTCATTCCAAAAACAAACAAAGGCATAACCATCATCGTGGCGACGCGTATTGATGCTTGCTGGCGAACAGTTGGTGATATTCATGACGAGCGGAGCCGTCCCATCTTGGCATGTTACCCACCGTGCTCTGACCGCAATGCGAGTGGACCACAGTTCCTCTGGCCATTCGACTAATCAGCACACTGAACGGTGCCCACTGGACGGTGCCCATTGGACGGTGCCCACTGGACGGTGCCCACGGCACGGTGCCCACGGCACGGTGCCCACGGCACGGTGCCCACGACACGGTGCCCACTGAACGGTGCCCACTGAACGGTGCCCACTGAACGGTGCCCACTGAACGGTGCCCACGGCACGGTGCCCACTGAACGGTGCCCACGGAACGGTGCCCACTGAACGGTGCCCACGGCACGAAATTTCCGCACGTCTCCCACTGAACGGTGCCCAAGGCACGGTGCCCACTGAACGGTGCCCACGGCACGAAATTTCCTCACGTCTCGCACTGAACGGTGCCCACGGCACGGTGCCCACGGCACGGTGCCCACGGCACGGTGCCCACTAAACGGTGCCCACGGCACGACATTTCCGCACGTCTCCCACTGACAATCAATCGGCAATGCTCAGTAAATGAACCACCATTTTATCGATGGCTTTACGAGCTTGTGCAGCTTGTGATGGCTTTACGGACTTGTGCAGCGACGAATGCAGGGAACATTGTTGGCTCAGCTATTGCCAATAATTGCTGGACCAAAGGTCACAAGATCGAATTAACGTAGATGTTGATGCATGAAATGTTCGCTTAAAGCCAGCCAGGCGAGTGGATAATGTATGCTTTGTCGTGCTAGCCAGGTTCGCTGGATTGAGGGAATGCGTCACATTTGTCTCACACCTGGCTACCGATACCATGTCTGGAACGTATGTACGTTATGGTGCCGCTTTGACCTCACTGGCTCTGCCTCTGATTCTCTTAAGCAGGATGCCATGAGAAATATGTACATCTACTAAATCACCAGAGCAGCCACCCGCGAGAAAGTTAATTCGTGATTGAGCACTTCTTCACCACGATATGCAAGTAAGCAAAAGTACAGTTACTCGAATGGAAGGTATATATTAATGCTCCCTAAATAGGCATTGGCTTTGATTTATGCACTCAGAAAGAGCCATGTCACCATGCTTGGTTTCTCATCGATTCAACACACACCACTAAAGTTGCCCCTTCCCTGCACCCCCCCCCCCCCCCTTCCCACGTTTTGATAAGAAATATATATCGTGCTGGAAAATTAACATTTTCAAGTTAACCTCTTCCCTCATGTAGGAGATGCTGCGAACTGCATACAATTTAGCAAAGATTGCGAAGATAGCAGACATACCATGCTACGATAATTGCATTACTTGGCAAAACATGCTGCCAAATATTACTCGCCCTGCAGCTAC